>VWZO01014373.1:142606-166633 GCA_013396975.1 Bucco capensis
TCCTCTCCATTTCTTTTTTCTTTTCCCCTTTCCTTTCCACAATGGATAAGAAGTGGAGCCCCTGTTTTGCAGCAGGTAGCCCTGGTGGTGCCCCTGGATCCCTCCGCTGAGTTGTGAAGGAGCAGGATATGGTGTTGTAGATGACAAACAGGAATACAAAAGGCAGTATAAATAGAAGAGCATTTGTCTGTCTGCTTGATTCTTTTGCACATTGGTGGAAACACCATGGAAAAGTTCAAGCACACTATCACCTGTCAGAAAACATTTCCATCAGTGTTAATGGATGCCACGTTGTCCACACTGCAGCCTCCCATGGATTATTCTTTGAATCACAGGACACAAAATAACCCAGAGCTTGAACACACTAGGGAATTTTGTCATTATTTGTGGCTGAATGTTTTAAATTTAATCATTTGGACTTCTAAAGTTTCCAAGCAGGGTTTTATACTGAAAGAGTTAACTGGACCTATTGCCTCAGTCATGTTAACAAAGAGAAGGAGTATTTTCAGTAAGATGATTAAGAATCTTAACTGACATCCTACAACTCATCTAATTCATTAGATTTTTCTAAACAATTACCACAAGTAATTCTTTAATATTTGAAACTCTTTCATTCAAAATGATTCTCAATTATTGTTTACTCTTAGAGTTATTCTTAGGAAAAATAGTGGTCACAAATTATCATTGAGGGGAGACCTGACAATCTAATTTTCAAGTTCTGAACACTAGCTTCCCTAGAAAAAAAACAACAATGTGTTAATTGTATTTTTAATACATATAAAAGTCAGATGTCATCATGCTTTAATTCCTGTAATCTGCTAAAATATTTCTCTTAATGTTGCTGTAACTTGCTCCTAGTGCAAAAAAATGAAAAGCAAAAATGAAAATGAAACAGAAAGATCTACATTAATTGATGTTAGTCTAGTTCTAGGATAAAAACAATAGCTGCTAGGCAAAACTAGAATAAAGCAGTACTGCTCAAAGCCTAAAATGACTACTTAAAAAGGAAGCTCTGCCATGAATATGATGCCTGAAAAATACTAATGCAAGGTAGATCTTTAGAAGAGATCTATGTTGAAAGCCAAAATATCAGTACCAAGCATTATGTTGCAGAGCTGAGCCCACCAAAAGCTTCCTATGTAATGAATCCTGCCAGGCAGTTCACACAGAACTAAGAATATCAAGAATATCAATCTTTTTCCAAATCCCACATCTCCTGTGGAATGAGGCATGCAATGGCAGTCATCTCCAGGGAATAATTTATCTTGTGCTCCCCTTTTGGGGTAAAATAGAAAAATATAAGTGATGAAGAAGTTGTGGAAGCTCCATCCCTTGAAGTTGCCACTTCTCTTGGGAATGACTTAACAGAGTGTTTAAGCTAAAGACATGAAACACTTCTGCAAGTGTCTAAAGAAACAGCTTGGAATAAGTCATTTGAATTCTAAATTTGTTAGGACTAATATCACATGAATTCCTCCTGTAGCTTCCACAAAAAGTACTATTTTAGGGAGAATCTGTGATTAGCAATAAGACTAGCAAGCAAGAAATCTGTTATATCTTATTGTAGACCAGACTATCAGGACAATTGTTTTCTTCTGCTTTTCTACAATTTCACATAAATGTTAGGGACCTTAATTGCAAATAGCTACATATCCAAATTGATCTCAGAAATATTCCATGGAGCAGGCAGGTAGGACTGTAGGTTTGGGAGTGAGACAGGCTAAGATAAAGCAAGTACTCACAAACAAGAACTCAAAGTTGATGTGTACCTAGATTTTACACTCCAAAAGTGTGCCTACTGCAGTGAAAAATCCTTTGTTACCAAGTTCATTTAGGGATTTGAACCTTATATTAAACTATCAGACATTCTGATTCAATTTCTAATCCTTTCTCAATTTTGGATTGAGATTTGTCTCACTTCTGTGCCACTGTTAATGAAAACTTCTGTAACTTAATGAGCTATGCTACATAATAAAATTAACATCTTGTCTAGAAGGTAGTTGGGTTAGAAGCCTTTATAAATTAAAGGGAAAAAATAATCAAAGAAAAAAATAATCAAAGAAAAAAATAATGAAATGCTTAGTGTTTAGAGGATCACAGATTTAACCATCCTGGAGCTTGGAGCACGTAATAGCAATGGCTGCTAAAAACTCAATCAGATCAGCTTGCAGTTTCTGCTCACTGGATGGGAATTTTCTCCTCTGCTGAAGCAAAGCTTTACACTTTCATTAGCTCACATTCTCTGTCATGACACCAGTGCCCTCTCATCAGCTCCAAGGCTCAGCTGAGTGCTGCCGACAGGCACAGGCACACAAAAGGAAACTGATGAAAGGGCTAAATGTTTGCCTTCTGGGCAAAAGCTGCATGTGGCTTTGCTGACCACTGATTTCCTTTGCCTTGCTCCAAGAAGATGGGAGTGTGTCTTGTGTTCCATGTCCACCCACTAGTAGCTTCAATTTCAACTCAACTCCAGTTGTAATTTGTTTTCAGAAAGTGCCAATTTTTGCCTGAACTTGAAAGCACACAAATGGGGTTGGTTTCTTTCACAGAGGACTGTGAAGTTAGAAGTTAGAAGGTGGAAAGTGTTAGCACACAACTGAATTGTCAAGCTCTGTATCCCATTTAGACAAACACAGTTCATCATTTCTTAAGAGCTGTTTGATTTCTCAACCAGTGAGGAAGTTTGATGGTAGAAGGATTTTCTTTTAATAATAGCTGAAATTACAGCCCATATCTATGTTTCTGAAATCTGATCCAGACTCAAAAGTCACCTGGAAGGATTCAGGAAAAATGCATCTGAGGGTCTCAATACTTTGAATAACTGTTTCTATTTGAATCCTATCAAAAAGTCAAAATGCTCTAATCCTTTCTGGTCTAGTTTGAAAAAGATTCATAAATGAAATCCCTATTTCATCTGCAGATAGATAAGTACTAGAAATCCTCTGAGTAATCCATTTCTTCTTAAAACTAAAACCTCATTTTGAACATAAAGGGAGATAAGTATATAAAAAATGAACAAGTAATATAATCATCTCTTATGATCACCTGAGTGATGAATAAGTGTGTAAATCTGAAAAATCAGAATTATTTTGAGTAATTGAAATATACTAAAAAACTGTCAAACTGTAAAACTCAGCAAGACCATAAAAATTGTTCTTTCTGGTAATTGCTACACAAATGGAAAAAAAAAATATGCCTGAGTGCGTTTTTAACATTAGAAGATCTACATTAAATTATATAAATTAAGTCTATTGTAAAATATTTTGATCATAATATTTCTAAACAGTTCTTTTTTCTCAATAAATCAGTATTCACTGCTTAAAACTTCCCCTTCTCAGAATAATATATTTAAAGCATAATTCATGAAAGCCAGAATTATTAACACACTATGCACAATGATAAAGGATATTGGCCATTACCCAGAGCTATTCACAGCTGAATATGAGTTAAAAAAAGAAGACAAGATGACAAGAATTCAGCCTCAGAAATTGCTCTCAGCTTTGAAGTCTGATGAAGATACACAAGATATACAAGTTGTCAAATCCTGTGAAACATGGAAATGCAGTGCATCTAGATCATAGAATATATATATATCTCATAGAAAATATATGAGCATTACCATTTCAAGTGTTATTCCAGATGTATTCCATTCCATTCTGTGATAATGTGAGGTAGGAGAGGAATGCAAGTATTTCCAATAGAAAATGAGCATGTTTTGGGTAACATTTTTAGAATGTAAAAAAAAGAGTTAATATAGTTTCTCTCAATTTCTGAAAGTCTGTTTTTAACTGTACCCATAAGCATCTCTTTGTCTGAGCAGCCATTTAATTGCAACATTTTCATTGTGTATTGTTTCAGATTACAATACATGGTATTTCATTGACTTTTTCTTATGAATTTCTTTTTCCAGTCATATGGTTGTTGCTTTATGAAAATGAAGAATATTGAGAGAATATCAGGTCTGGTACATTTTATTAATACTGCCAGGAATCGTATCAAGTACTGGATGATATGTTACTTGAAGTGTGATAAACTCTGTAACAGGAAAATATATATAAATTATGAGTGCAAAGGAAATATCTTATTCTGTGAGACTATGGTGTATATATAGCAAGCTGGTTGACAGAGACTCTGTCTATTCTCAGTATATATTTAATAAAAAATATTAAAATATCAAAAATATTTAATAATAATAATAATATAATAATACAACCTAAAAGAAAACCCAATGATAAAGCACTCTTAAAATCTAATAGCCAAATTCTTTCACAGTATTTTTAAAAAGCCTCTGATAATCCAGATTTATGAGACTGGAGATGCTTTGACCAGATCTTACTATGTTTTGTTTTATCACAGTCATTTCATCTCCTGATGTCTTCCTCACTCATTCAGCTTTTTAATTATGAATCAGCTAAACACTGATCTGACTTGCAGTACATTCAAATGGCTTATTATGCATTTAAATCTCAAGTTTGAAGGGAACAAGGCTGGTTATCATTTTTCTCCATACTTACAGCCCTGAGATTGATTTATTTGTCTCTTTACTTTGTTAATCTTCAAATTCAAATATTTGGAACAGAAAGGTTAGGCAGAAGCAGGTGGAAAGTGGAGCGCTGTAGACCCAACACTTAGCAAGCTTTTTGCTTCAAAGCTAGACACAAAAAGCACAAAGCAAAACAATGCCACTCACATTTTTCAAGGTTCTACCAGCTACAAAATGCAAGTCTTTTTGTTTCTTATTGAATTTCAACATCGGATTGCTTTGCTCTTTCCCAAGGTTCACAATAATCTGTGACCCATCCTATTGCCTATTTCACTGAGGTGCAGCCATCTTGAAAGTATTGTAGCCCAGAGACATCCATGAAATTAAGATAAGGCATTGCATTTACTCTGGGATTTTTAAGTGAAAATGTTTAGAAATAAATAAATCTATTTCCATAGCATGATTCGTCACTCAAATTACACTTTGAGGAGGAAATAATTAACTTCTCACATCTTTTTATGGGTAAAAATCTAATGGCATGGTGTGTGGGTGCTGGAAACACTGCTGTTTTCCAAACTTGAGATTATTAATTCAGCCTGTCAAGTTGAGGTCAAGCATTTAGACACATTGTGCCTCAGTCCTTCCAGTGTTTCAAACATATTTGTCATGCACAGCAAATGCAGAGTGCAGCACAATCCATGGCACTGAGAGGCAAATGTGAAATCTTTTAGGAGAAATGAGCCAATGCTTTTACCTCATTTATCTGAACTGCCACCATTTTTAATAACAATTTTTATTTATTTGACAGCTGCATACACTTTCTAAATAAGCAATTTGCTTGAATTTGCTTATTTGCAATATTTTTATGTGGGGTTTTGGGGTTGGTTTTTTTTTTTTGTTTGTTTGGCTTTCATTTTTCCTGTGATATAGACAGAGAGGAGAGAAGAACCATGTTGCTAAGTAGAGATGTGTATTTTTTGGAAGAAAATATCTTTAAACATGTACACTATCTTTAATGTTAAATTAGAATTATTGCTGGAATGGTGTTATGTTAGCCTTAGGGTACATGTGATTTCAACATTTAATTAACTGTGAAGTCCTCCTGTGTAATTGGGGCTTCTGTGTCTGTGTACAGTTCAAGGCAGCCGGGCTGAATCTAGAGGAGAAAACTGCTTGGAGGGGCTGATGTCCTCAAGAAGGAAGCCTTCCCTATCTGAGGCAGACAGACTTTACCACATGGCTCCATGTACTAAATTAAGAAGTGAGGAAGTTCATCCAAAGTGCACAGATTAAAAATTTTCAATAGGCCTAAAAATGACTCTAAGGCATGAATGAGCCTGTCACTTTTTCTCTGCCTCTTCAGCAAGTGATGGATTCCCTCGATGCCCATAATCTAACCCGTGAGATATGCCTGCCTTCGTGGCTTATTCTTCATCCTCACTCATGCTGAAAGACAGGCTGTGGTTAAACAAATCTGCTTTTATGGAGCAAAGCACTGTGAAACGGAGCTGATTATGGCCTGACACATTGAATTAGGCTGCTGGGGAAGCAGTGCTGATGATTCCATTGTTTCAGGGTCCTGTCCCCCGTTTTGTTTTGCTCTCTAGCCACACACATTTCTGTTTTCCTCTGCTTTAGCAACCCTTTTTTCTTTTTTTTAATCTATTTACTCTTTGTAAGTGACTCCGCAGTAGAATACATTTTACAGGTCTGTTCCAGAAGAGGTTTGGTGATGAATGCTTTAACAGAAGAGGATCACCTTTTTCCCTATCCCTCTTCTCAAAGACAGATTGCATCCCATAAGCACTGCAATATCGTAGTTAATCCCTTCCAATTTTCATTTACAAAGAAGTAGAAGTGTTAGCTAATTAATGTCGCTGACTAACAACATCCACTAGCCTGAACAAATGAGAAGAGCCCAGGAAATATTGAGTTCCAAGACCTCATGATACTGTACATCATTTCTTGCTCTGGAGGGACAAGGAACACATAAGCTTTCTGCTTAATTGTCAGTCTTTCAAATGATTAGGCTGGAAGGCTCTCAACAGTGAGTACCTTGGTCTGTTTCCTGTGAATCTCTTGGCTACTCTTTCTATGTTATGCTTGTTGTGATAATGAGCAAATAACAGTAAATTTCCTAAATTTCCTAAAAACAAAGCTCACACAGATCCATGATGTTGACCAATAATCTGTTCTTTCAGTAGGTTGGGAGCAGACAAGACATTTTATGAGTATAAGAAACACATTCCACCTTCTGTGTCTCCATTCACCTTATAAATCCCAGTCACTGGTTATGTGATTAGTTTTTATTGCTTTCAGTAAATCATGTTCCAGCTGAAACCCTCTTATTCCTGCTAGGCTTTGTTTTGGGTAAGATGCCCAGGACTGCTCTGTCTCTGAAATTAGAGAAGAGCATGCCAGTGCTACAGATACTGAGTCACTGCAGGGCTTGTCCAAGAAAGAAAAGAAATTACTCTTCTTTGCCACATCTAATTGATACTTGTACTCAAGTTAGCTACCTTCAAACAAGCTTGAAAATATCTGTGATATACGAAACTCATCATTGTTATAGTGTAGGTATAACCATAGACCTACATTTCAGCTTAATTCTTTCAGAAATGTATTTTCCTTTGGTTCTCTACAGTCTCAGGTTTATTGACTTCCATATTCACCACAATGCATTCTAGTAATGTGATTACTGAGCTTGCCATGAGCATTTAGAGATTTGAATTCCTTCTAGCATTTCATTATCAATGCATGTATCTGGTATAAAAAGGACTTAGGCTTAAATGGGTTCAGGATTTGAGTATTCAGTAATGATATTTGGTGTACAGAGTTTTGTAGGCTCTTCAGATTTTAAAAGAAGCTGTGAACAGTCCTAAGGTTTGGTTTATCCTCCTGAATGTAAAACAGGACATTATCCCTGCTCCTTCCAAATCATAGAATCCTAGAATCCTAGCATGTNCTGGACCCAGTATTCCAGAAGAGGTCTCACCTGTGTTTATCACCTGGGTTTCCCTAATACTTTCACAGGATATTCACCTCAACCCTAAAAGTTACTGAAAAGTCTGAATAAATTATCCTAAGACTAAGATTTTTTTTTTTCTCCAAAGGGAGTAAAAAATACAATAAAATAGTCTTAGATTTCTTGAACTGACTGCTATAAAATGCAAGTTTGATGTATGCTGCACCATGACAGTGCCCATAGCATCATGGCATGGTGTGAAGTGCATACCTATGTGCTGAGTCTGGGACAGTTGAAGTTCAGAAGGGTCAGAAGCATTAGCCAGCCTGAAATAGCTGTGACTGTGAGAACAGACTCAGAGCTGTTTCTTTGGACTAAAACAAGGGTTATTTTTGATAGGAAAAATGGAAACATCAAAAAGAGCATGGAGAGATCAGCACTTGCACAACAGAAAGGAAGATCAATAACATAAAGTTCAACTGTTCAATAAATACAAATTACATTATACAGTTGTGAAACTTTTTTATTTAATCTTTTCTTTTTCTTTGCTCTTGTCTCTTCTGTATTAACAGAATCACATTGGTCCACAGCCTCTGCAAGCTTTTCTGTTCTCTCCTTACATTTTCTCTTGACATTTGTCTGGTGTATCTCTTTTCTGTGAGGGCCACTTTACCAATTCAAACAAGTGATTCTTGGCTTGGCAGTGATCTCCTGTTGGCAACGTGAATATTATGTATTATTGAAAGCTCAACTGAAGCCAATTTGTTCCAAGCTTCTCATTAAGCAAAGAAACCTACTCTCGTCACTCTAATATAGTTTCAAATGCAGTGAATTTTGCCAGTAAATAAATAAATTGCTTCTCTCTAGAGGCAAGAGAACAGCCAAAAAGAGCTCCACAAGGAAAATACTTAGTTCACCTCTTGGCAGAATAACCTTCAGTAACAAATGCCATGCAGAAGTAGGCTGATACCTAATGTTTGTATCAAATCATAGAATAAACTACCACCAACAACAAAAATCCAACGATATTAAGATTTCCACTGCTATAATTTAGTCAAATTTTAATGGTAATTTACAATGGAGAGGACGTTTTTCTTTTTAATTTCAAGCACATCTTCTTCCAAAACTACAGAATGGTGACAAACTAGGCTAGTATTTTCTCTCCCTCAATAGTATGGACAACAGAGGAATTATTCAGAATGTCCACATTTCACAAATATTGCCATATTTAAAGATATTCTGGTGTGAGTCTACAAATCCAGGTCTCATGGATTCAACAGAAAGTTCTCACTAAATTTTATGTGAGGGGAAAATGTTTCAACTTTATATTTGTATTATGGGATTTTGTTTTCTCTTCTGCAGCAGATGGAGCAATTTTTGCATTGTAAACCACTGTGCTGAGTAGAAAGCATTGAATTTCATTTGCTGAAAGTAAATTTTAATCTGGACTTCTCTGGCTCTTTCTATGAGATATAAAGAGAGAGAAAGAAAGAAAGAAAGGCTGTGAGTGTACCTTTTACACTGAGGTTTAAGTAAGGGTGCAAAGAGATTTTACTCACACAGCCAGGTATTTATTATGACAAGCAACTGCAGAGAAGGTGTTCTGAAAAATGCTATTATGTAATATTTTAATTTACTTTGTTCCATGTAAGCATTCATTTAAGCATCTCTTTTAATCCATAAAACAGATTAGCCATCAGCTGCACTTGCAGATTTCACTGTTTCAATGCATGCATGTGCAGCTGACAGGATAATTGAGTGCATATTTTTTGGCAGGAAAATGGTACAGTGCAGTATTGTGCTGCAGTTGCATTATGTCCTAACAATACAGGTGATCAAAGTGTCAAAATAAGCACTAGATTTCAAAATAAACAAAACCAAAGTCACACAGATACATGGATTCCTTAACGTTGCCTCAATTTGTTCATTCATTCCTGTTGAACTGGAACATTGGAAGTACACAGGACTTCTTGAATTCCTTCAATATTTTCTATCTAATGTTAGTTAAGTGAGGTCAGTAGAATGTTTTTCACAGACTTTTATTGGAGCAGGATCAAGTTCCAAATCCTATGGTAGAAAGCAGTTCATAATGTCAGTCTTAGTTTAGTTCAGCATCGATGCCTTGGGAAGACTTCAGGGAGAAGAAGGGCAAGGAGGAAGGGAAAAAGGTAAAGATCTTACCCTGGAACTCCTAGCTTAAAACTGTGTTCTGACATGTTAAGTATACTTATTTCCTAGTTCCCATGTGTGTATGTTTTCAATTTGAAGAGTAATTATTTATCTGAGGCTTTTAAATAATTAAGTACCAACTGAGCTGTATCTATCCATGATAATTCATGCAGTCAAATTCAGTGCAACCTTTTTACCTTCAATCTGCTCTATGGAAATCCATTGTAAAGACAGCTAAATGATATTCCACCTTTGCTAGCTACACATTTCTTATTATCATTAATAGCTTAACAGCCTACAAACTGTGAGCTTAATCTTTTTTATGTCAATGAGATATTCTCAAACCGTCAACATTTTACAACCATTGTATCTATTAGAAACCACTATATTTCAAATTATGTACAATTAATTGAAGAAATAATTACAACATTACTTTTAATTGAATGGAAAATGTTGACCAGGTTTCTCCCATTTTTTTCCTTTAGCTGACATTTCCATTAGAAGTGCTCTGCTTTGAGATGCACACAAATGTACATGATTGCTGGAATTCATCCTCGTAAAAAGAGGAATTTCTCAGATGAGATTTGTATTATTCACTCTTTTGGATTATATTCTTTCTATATTATTTATGCTTCTAAGGAAACAGCCTTTCCTTGCTCTAGTGTGAGACAGCATGGGTTTTAAGGTAAGGAAATTTCACATGCATTTGCTAATACCTCACAATCATATTCCATGTTAGGTAAAAGGAATATATATGCATGTGCACCACACATACTCGGTCATATTAAAGTTCTTTTTTCTCAGCACTGAGTTTGGACAATGACATCTTCAGATTGTACATGATGCTGCACAAAGGATTTATACCTTCAACACTGATTAGATTGTAAATACAGGATGTTCTAGCTTGTCCCCCCCAAAAAAGGCTACAAAGACTTGAAAGGAAACAAAGTGCTTTGTTATGCACTGGTCATTTTTATTCAAAAATCAAGATAGAAATGTATTTTTAAAATGGATTTGAGCAGAGTAAGAGCAGTGACTTGACCAATGCAGATAGTGTGAGGGAAGCAGAGATGTCTGAAGGCATTTAGAAAGAAGCATTTCATTTCAGGGAAAAAACAATAAAATAAAATAAAAGGGACAAACTGGAATTGTTATTTAGGGTTCCTATGGTAATTCACTTAGCTGAATAATACTATGAACTATCACTAACAGACATAAATTTGTTGGAAATCAGTAGCAAGGGATCTTTAAAGTTATTCCTGCACAGCTCCCTTCTGACTGAGTCGAAATGAAAAAGGGTGATGAGGAGAGCTTGCGTAGCTAAAGACATGATCAGAGTTCATTAGATGTTCACCTTCTGAAGAACAAGCCTTTAGCCCTCTGAGGATCTTTTGTTAAAGACAGAAAAAGCCACAGAGCAACACCAGTGATCCCTGCTAAAATCTGCTTCCAAATTCTATTCATTTTGATATATTCACAAGAAAACTTTCCCAACTGGGATTGTGGGCATTTATGTGAAAGCCTTTGGGAGATAGATGCATACCTCGCTGTTATTCAGAAATGTATTTATCTGACAAGAAATGAGAAAAAGATGATATAAGCTAGAAAGAAACTCAAAGAACTGCCCAATAAATGTCTTCCTTATTATTCCTGTGAAGATTTTTTTTCTGTAGGTGTCATTCAGTTATACTAGTAGATGTCATAAAGCTTAAGAGAGTTTGTTGATCATGCAGTTAAATTTTAATCATTTTCTGAGGAAGCTCACCTGGCTAACTAAAGAACATCATAAATAAAATGCTTAAAGGTGAATGTAATGTATGTTATTGCTTTACCATATATATGTGACATCATATAATAAACAGATACATCAGACAAATCATTAATTTGCCTTCTTCCATCAATATCTAGAAGGGATTTCTGGGTTGTTTTTTTCAGTGTGATGCTAGTTCAAATATTAGGACTACTCCACATCTTTGAAGATAAGCTAATATTAAGGAAGAATAAATATAATTAAAATTAGAATACCATTTTCAGAAAAAAGATTTATGTTTTGAAGAGCTACTTTAATGGAAAGAAAAGTTTCAAAACCTAGTTACTTCGTTATGACATTAAAGAGTGAAAGAACTGATTTCAAAAGAGAAATTGATATTTAAAATTTGTTTGTTAACCTATAGGAAAAAAAAAAGAAATGAAAAAGAAAGAAAAAAATCCCTGATCCATACAAATTCTGCTTTTATGTGCATTAAACAAGACTTTCCTCCTCTTTGTGCACATTTGTCTCTCTGTCTCCCCTTTATTCTTCTCTTTTTTTAAACCGGTTCATCTCTAGGTCAATTCATGTTCATTTATGTCCAGTAGATTATTCCAGAGAAAAGGAAAGGCAGAGATTAAAGACTATAGTGAAATACCTTCCAATCTGCCATGGATGCAGTGTTTAATATTAAAGTCAGGTGACAGGACTGCAACTAGGCCTTGGTAGCTAACCTAGAGACCTCCGGGTGTTGAGCTGGAAGAGATGAAGTCTGATTGTGACTTCTTAGTATAAACAGAATGTCATACACCCATCAAAATTCCACCCACAGTGAACCCTCAGTGCAGCTAATGATTATAATCTTCACATTTAATCATGGGAACACAGTGACAGGCAAACAAAGGTTAGCTAAACTGACAGTTCAGGCTGTTTGAATGGAAAAAGGGGAGACTTCACAAGTTTTGTTTTAAAATGTGTATCCTCTTCCCATAGCACTTTTCAGCCTTTACACTAGAAGACTGTACAAAGCCTGTCTGCTTGCAGACACTGGTAGTGTGCATAATTAACCTTTAAACTGCAGAAAGACTGGAAACTTATGATGCTTTCTTTAAAACAGTTGCTATGTCAATACCGTTTTCAAGGTTAAATTAAGCTAAGGGCACTTAAAGGGTAAAGGATAAAATCCAGCACTAAGATGTCAGTGTCACATGAAAAAAAATGCCATTTGAGAAATGACATAGTTATCTTATAGGGATATTCTTCCCTACTAAGGTTAAGAACAGTGACAACTTACTGAGAAAAATATTTCAAGGTACATTTTGGTCTCTGGTTGCTTGTAAAACTATGGAGATCATTTCATGCCTTTTCATCTTATCACTGTGATGTCCAGAAAATTAAAGACTTAGGAAGAAAGACAAGTACCTCAAACTTTCTTACATTAAAATAAATATTCAATGTACTTTCAGGCATGGAGGCAGTAAAGGTATTCAGCTTCTAATATAGAATAAGTAGAAGTGCAGCAGTTGATCCTGACAGAAAAAAGTAATCATATCACTGCAGTGACATTTGAAACAGAACATAGCTGTTGACTCTAAATTAAGTATTTAAACAAATGGTCACTTGGTCTTTAAAGCATTCTAAGTCATTGTCTTGGTTTTGACATTCTTCAAGAGGCAGTACATAAGTATTATTAATAGGTCAGGAAGGAAAGGGTACTGGTCACTCATCTGTAGAAATGGTGAAACCCTCAAACCTGCCAGAAAAACAAGCAGGGGAGGAAAGAAATAGTTGGGTTTTGCATCAGTGTAGCCTAACTCAACAAGGACTGGCAGTGGCTTTCTGCAACACCAAGAAAGGAAAGTCATTAAGAAAAGCATAAGATACCTTGTTACCAGTTAACAAAAATGCTTTCAAGCTGAATATTAGAAGTTTTCTAGTCATAAGTGTCATAAGGAACAGGAATATTCCTCTAGCTAAAGAAACAGAAGGGAAAGAAATATAAAATAATTCAATAGTTTATTTTTTTAAAAGTATGAGAGTGAATGGCAGCAGTAGCTGGGAGTAAAGATGATGACCAAGATCTCTTACAACCTTGTTTACCTATGTAGTGAATCAGGTATTCAAGCCTAGTTCAAGACTCTAGCCACTGATTGTAACAAAGCTGAGTGAGCCCAATAGGTAGTAAATGGGTTTCATTTACCTTTGGTCAATTTAAGCTGTTAAAATGGTATATAAGCTCAAGTTCTTCCTTATCTAGCTATTTCTGTCATCAGTTCACAGTCAAAAGATGTACAGACCTACAAAAACCAACCAAGTGTTTTGTGTCCACAGATGCATGACTAGCATGGATTCAAATTCTCTTTATATACTGATGACTTCCATGGGGACAAGTTTAAAGCTAGGTACTAGAGGTCTAAGTTCTTATTCTCACATTTCATTTCAGATAGTCTTCTGTGTTCTGGTTTTATCTCCATCATTCTATTTTCCTCCTCTAAAGAAAACGTTTTGAAAATACAATGAGTACCATCATTCTCTAAAACTAATTTCTTCTAAACTTCTATTTTTCCTTTTTATTTTGTAATCTTGTTATGGTTGGAAAGAAACACCCTCAAAATAGCATAGAGTAACCTGCCCTACCTGACAGGAAATGCATGCACTCACTGTGCTAGAGAGAACACACACACATGCAGTCATTCCTTGTGTGCTGCTACCAATGCATTAAGTACCGAATAGAGTACAACATACCTGATGATGATTAGATTTCTGTGCTGCAATTGTTGAGTGATTTTTAAACAGATTAGAACCAGAATGCAGAAAAGGGACTAAGCATTAAAAGATATGTGATTGCACACATAAGGCTTTTCATGCACTCGAAGTAGCACAGTTTATGTTCACTTACGCATTTAAAGTATTCTATACTGTCTAGGCATGAAGATATGCTCCTCACAATGACTAGTTTTCATGGTTATCTGCTTTGTGAAGGAGTAATCATGTGCCTATTTGCTTTACAAGAGAAACGTTGGCCTCTCTTACAACTGGAGCTCTTAGCCAGCAGCGGCAGTGCTGGGAACAGCCCCACTGGTGCATGCTTTATCATTGTCATTAACCTTGCTAGCAGACACCCAAAGGACTGATCCCTTGAACCTTGCCTGTCATCACTGGGGCCTCCAAGAGAGACAATTTATGAACTCACTAGGCTTTTGTTTTCACTAAACTGCATAAAACTATGGCCTTTACTAGGAAGGCTTTTTTTCCCATCATATAGCTGAACACAGATCCAATTGTTGTGCTGTTTACATACTTCTTAAGGACCACTGTTGTGTTACAGTGTTGACTTCAATGAAAGAAACGCCAAAAAAAAAAAAGCCCTCAGATTAAAAACTCTAAGACAAGCAGCTATTCAGGAGAGAAAGCAACAAGCAAATAAACAAACACAGAGACCCTAGCTTCAAAAGAGAAAGATACAGTGGAGGGAACTGTGTCCGGCAGAAGGCTTTGATCACCACCATTCTTCTGTTAGGCACAGAAACTATTTCAGATTTGTGAATCCTTTCTCTTTTCCACACTAATAACATTGTCTGAGCTAAACACACCATGAAATGTATTGATTGTGCTGTGAGAGATGTCTGACACAGGGAAAAACATTTGCTACAGCTCTGGTCTTATCAGCTACCACATAGAAAAGGCAGTGAGGGAGAACAACTACTTAAATTCATGCCAGTAATAGAGAGCACACCATTAAACTGTACTCATTCTGACTTGGTTAATCTAGGCCTGTTTGTAGATTCAGTTTTTATCCAGATGAACAAATCCTTGAGTAAATGCAATCTGTGAGATAAAAAAAAAAAATAATCCTTGAAGTACCAAGACCATGGTAGATAAACCAAGAATATATTAACCAGCTTGGACTGTAAATCCAGGAAACAATGCCTGTTATAGCAAGCCTATGATATGCTAGTGTTTTAGGGTGGGTTAGAGTAGGAAAAAGAAGCTTTTAGCCCTTTTACTTGTGCCCATGAGAAAAGTAGTGTGTTGTGCAATGTATGCAACCCACTCAGAAGGTAAAGATTGCTGAGTGTAATAAACAACATATCTTGAAGACATGACTTCAGCAAATGATTCCAGGCCTACAGGAAATTCTGGCAAGAAATCAAGGCATTGGAATAGAGAGAAAGTGATAAAGCCAGCTGTGAGGAAGGAGCTTCCTGTCTTTATAGTTGATAATGCACAGGAAGAAGTAGCAAATCCTTGCTGTTCAAAAGAATAAGAGCAAAACCTTCTTGCCCTCATGGCAATCCTCTATCCTGAGGAAAATTCTTTGTCATTTACTCTACCTAAAGCCAGATTCCTTCTCCTTTCTTTCAAAAAAAATTAGGAAAAGTATTTCAAACTTAGTGACAAGCATCTCAAGGAATTCCAGGATCTCTCAGGACTTGGGTGTTGGGAAACTCTCTAGGTAACCTAAGCCAACTGAGAGAAGATCTCCAGTTCAGAACTATATGATTTTTTTCTGTATTGTGAGGTTTACCTGCCCTTTGGGATGATGACAGCTAAGGTAAAAAAAACTCTCTTAGGAAATATGAATCTCTCTGAGATAATGTTCTCTTAAGTTCTGAACAATGTTAAAATCTTCTGGAAGGGACTCCTCATGCACAGAATTGCTAACGTGGTAAAAATACTGTGACCTTAACACAGAAAAACTCTTGGGCATTGTCTTCCATTTATCTTCATCAACAACAACAANATATATCCCTACTACCTCCCCTAGCCCAGATTGTGAAACAACTGCACAAGTATAATCCATTTAAGTTAGACTTTTAATACAAGGTTAAAAATGCTAAATGATGAGTTTATTTGAAAGTCAGAATGACTGTTCTGGAATTGTCCAGACTAAGGCAATAAAGAGCTCATTATGCTGAGGAATAAAGATTAGGCACTGATTGCATCATTGCCCTGTCACCATTTGGATCTGGAGGTAGGCAATAACTTTTTCAAATTGCCACATTCAATGCCATGAATAATGGAAACAAAAAAGAAGAGGGAAAGGAGTTCTCCTGTTATACTTAGTTTTGTTTTGTAGCACAAAGGAGCAAAGGTATTAAAAGCAAAAGAAAAAAAGAGGCTGTTATCCATTTTTACTGAGAGCTTGCCCTTTATGTTGGGAAAACTCATAGCAAAAGTAATAAGAAATAATAGGAATATAATTGGAATGCTGACATTTTAACCAGAAACAGCTAGCTTCTGGCTCTGAACAATATCACCTCAGCATGAAAACAGTAATAAGCTTCTTTTTGATCCTTTCTGGCAGCGTAGATGATAAGCAGAGAACAAAATACTCCGAGACCTACAGTTAGAAAGCTACAGTCATGCTGTACCTGAAAAGTAGAGCAGTAGTAGATCAAGGAGAGTAGAAGAGTAGTAGAGATCAGTGAGAGGAGCACAATGAGCACTGGTTTGTCATTTTCAACTATAGCATTTAACTCATGAAGCTTTAGACAGGTAAAAGTTTCCCTTAGTTCTTCCATCTTCAAAATGGAAACATCACCTTCTTAACACTATCATTCAGAAAATGAGTCCTCACTTCTCATAAGTTTCTTTCAGAAAGTAGTGAGTTTAATTGCTATTAACCATCTGATTAGTGCTTGGTGATGTGAGATGATGTGAAAAATGCACAAAGAGTGATACTGTCCTTCATATTTTATGTTTTATCAGAAGCCAAACTAGACACATGAACACTTACAAAATATTTTACTCGTGCATCTTTGGAATTTTTACAGCCCAAAATCCCTGAACTCTTGAAGTGTTTTCAAGTCGCAACAGACATTGCCAAGAAGATCAGAATGCATGTGAGGCAGAGATAAGGTGGAAAGAAGAGGGAATGGTCAAACAATATCACAACCTTGGGTACAAAAGAGGCTAAGACTCAGGGGTAGGCAGGTTGTTTTCCAGCAGTCAGGAACAACTGCAGTAAACATAGTCCTCTAAAATTAGGAAGAGATAATGGAATAAATTTTTCCACAATTAAAAGCATGCAGGCTGGCAGAGGCAATTATAATAATACATATACAGTCAATATATTCACTAATTAAAAAGGCAAGATGGAATATGGATGTATTGGGAAATAACAGAGCAATGCATCCCATTCAAATGTAATTCAGTATTTGAGATTTAATTCTTTGGATGACTCCCCAGTTGGCAGCAATAGCCTAGAAATTATGCTGTATATTATATATAAACCACCCTCTGAGTGAATACTTGTACAACAGCACCAGTAATTTCAGTCCCTGTTCAGAAGAACATAAATAGTTTGACCTAGTTCCAAAAATACAGAGTTATGTTTCTGATATTCCTCTCATTGAGCATCTGTACAATTCTCATCAGGAATTTCCACTCTGGGGCATTAGAAGAGCACAAGAGACAGATTTTCTGATTTGAATAATTACCCATTGATGAGCAAAACAGTATCTTGTGTAGCATTTGCCTGGTGTAGATTAGGAAAAGGCAATGACAACAAGGCTATGCCATTACACTCTTTATTCAAAGTAAAAATTAAACCACACATCAATCCTCAAGTTATATCCTGCGTAAAGGCATTGACCTGCACTAGTATTAGTTATAACTGGATTTCTGGGTCTCAGGAATGCAGAGGCATTGCAGAAATTTTGTTCTTGGTGATGTTGATGTTGAGGTCAAGGGATGAAGAGATAAGAGGTGGACAAAAGATAAGTAAGCCACCTTCATCACTATTTACAAACAATTGATGAAGGACATACCGAGCATACAGCTTCACAGATGCTGGTGACTGCAGCTCAGTAATCTGACTCTTGAATCATAGAATCATAGAATCCNCCTGCTCCATCAGCTCCATGTCCTTTCTGTGTTGAGGGCTCCAGAACTGGACCCAGTATTCCAGAGGAGGTGTCAGCAGAGCAGAGTGCAGTAGCAGAATCACCTCTCTGGCTCTGCTGGCCACGCTTCTCTTGCTGCAGCCCAGGATGCCATTGGCCTTCTGGGCTGCCAGCGTGCACTGTTTGCTCATGGCCAGCTTCTCAGCCACCAGCACCCCAAGGCCTTTTCTGCAGGGCTGCTCTCCATCATCTCATCCCCTAGCCTGTATTGATAGTGGGGATTGTTCTGACCCAGGTGTAGGACCCTGCACTTGGTCTTGTTGAAGCAAATGTATGTGCCATGTTTGGAAAGAGAAGTGTTTAGTGTTTCCTGTCTGTTGGTGACCTCAGTTTCATTGAAACTCTCCAAATGCCAGTTTATTCAGTGAAATGCTCCTCAAGATATCCTGCGCATTCATTTCATGTGCAAGTGGCTTTCTAGTAAAATGGTTGCATGAGCTCACAAAGGGAAACAAAAATTATAGTGCCCCGTTAGGCAGTAGGAGACAGGCAGTAGGTGTAACTGCTGAAGAGATCAAGGAGGTAGTGAACCACACTACAGGTTGGAAACCTGACATGATCTAACTATACTTACATCTCAACACCCACTCCATTTGCCCCATTGCCTTACTCAGCTGTATCACAACTCTTACCTGGTAGAAAGAGCAATTACCAACAAGAGCTAACACAACAAGGAGAGGAGGAAAAGAGCAGGATGTGCTGTGGGAATATTTTCAATACTATCTCTACACAAAGCAATATGGAGACTGGAAACTCAAAATCTTCTGGAAGGGACTTGTCATGCACAGAATTGCTAACGTGGTAAAAATACTGTGACCTTAACACAGAAAAACTCTTGCGCATTGTCTTCCATTTATCTTCATCAACAACAACAAAAAAAGGCTTCTTGTCTACTTACAAGGACTGCAGCACATAGAGATAAAAGCTCATTTCTGCTTGCATTGAAGGAAATACGTTTTTAAGGCTAAGTTCTATCTGTAGATTCTTAAATGATTTAATATTTCAAATGTCCATTAAAAACAGAGAATCATCACATAGGATTTGCTACCATTTTTACTGTCTGAAAATGCTCAGTAACAGAAAAAATGTCTGATAACACCTCAAACATACTTTACCACAAATTTCTGAGAGTATTTCAATAGTTAAAATTGTAAAATGCAACTTTTAAAATAAAATAAAAACATAATTAAAGCTTGCTGTTTGTTGTTTGTTTTTTTCCAAAATCTCCAGCCATTTCAAAGTCAAAAAGATATATAGAAAAAACAATATAACTTTTATGTTTATCTTCAATTTGCATTTACTATCAACTAAGGACAAAACTTTCTAGCTCAGAGTAAAGGCTTGCCAGCTCCATCTTCACCTTCTTTTCCATTTTTCTTGTGAATATTTGTACAGGATCTCCTTCAGACTCTGGCTGCTTCTTCATGTTTCACATCTTTGAAGGAATAAAAAAAGATGCACCCAAGTGCAACAAAATATATTAATTATCTGATATCCCTACTATCTCCCCTACCCCAGGTGGTGAAACAATGGCACAAGTTACTGCTTTGGTTCCTGGATGCTTCTGAAGGAAGCATGATAGGAGTCAGAAATATGAACGAAGTTGTGTATCAACTCTGGTCTCCTGAGAGTGCATGGAATAATTAAGGAAAAGCTGTGTCTAGTGTAACACTAATCAGAGCAGTCAATTGCCACAGCAGCACAATTCCCATGTAGGCACAGTCTGAAAATCCCTTGTGGTCTCCTGTGGCCCCTGGTGCAATAACTGTGCCCACAGCAGAGGGAGCATTAAACTCATTGCCCACGGGAAAGGGTGGGGAGTGATACCCATGTTCCTAGAATCCTTGGATGGGTAGGATGAGCTCATTAGCTTTCTGGCAGTCATCCTAGGAGAAGGACAACTCTGATTCCAAACCCGGGCACATGGAGCTCGTTTAGCCCTGGAAGGCCTTCCATCTAAGAGGTTAAACCTCCGTCCTAAGGACTTGGCTGCCAGCATCCAAGCTTGCTAGGCCCTGGCAGATGAACCTTAGGACTAAAGGGTGGGTCCAGCTCTGCACATGCTGTGTCTCACCTAAAATTCCATAGTGCAGGCTCGAGGGTGCTATACACTATCCTCTTTTTATCAGCACTTGGAAAAGGCGCTGAGGAGGAGCATGGATGGAGCCCTCCCTGGAGCTTCATTCACGAAGCCTAGCCATGACGATGATGACAATTCCCATGTCTTGGCAGATTCTGCTGTCAGAAGGGAAGAGACAGCACCAGGAGCACAATGTGTAGGATAGAGAAGGATATGTGGTAATTGCACATTTGTGCATTTCCAAGACTGTATCCTGGGCTGCTTCCCAATCCATGATTCTCTAAGTCAGAACTTTGGTTTAATCCTTGATCTGCCAGTGTGATTGGTGTTTGCGATGACAGAATGGGTGAGGAAATGTTGAACTGCAGGCTAAGAAACTCTCCTCAACACCCATTTTAGTTACAAATCCATGCCTTCTCCCCAGCCACATAGGCAGACATTATATACACTTTGATTTAAGGAGAAAAAAGAAACATTAGACTGCCTCATAAAAGTATTAACTTCTAAATCTCCTGATTTCAGTGTGACTTCTTAGAGCAGGCTAACTAGAAATAGGACTGGCTGTGGTAGAACTGCTTTTTGGAACTCTTTAAGCACTTTTTTCTTTTCAGTGTTCCTGAACGAGAGCAATTTATGGACCAAATGCTCCTCTGGTACATTTGAGATGTCTTTACCAGAAGGTTTAGTAAGAAAAAGGTTTGTAGCTATTTGAGAATAGAACAGTTATATCCATAGGGGATGTAGAAGAGTGAACTTAGTAAAATCAAAAAAAAAATAGAATTCATAATGAGCATAAAATGCATAACAGCTGGGAATAATCTCTAAATCTAAATAAACTAACAATAATAATCTAAATAATCTAAAAAGGTAGATGTTGAGGGACATTTTCAACGGATGTAAATCATGTTGCCTCTGGAGCCTTGAGTTGACCTGTGCTCATTAGCATCTGAGAATCTACTGTGTCTTTATTTTAAATATTCTCTTTTTAAAATAATAAAATGTAATGTAAGAACTTCTGTAATGAGAGATGCTAAATATTTCATGACCCTAAAATATTGTCTCTTGTATTAGTGACTGGAGGATGCTCAGGAGAATAAATAAAGCCATGTTTAGACAGAAATTTGAGGTGCTTTTTGTAGCTTCCAGCAGTAAAATATTTTTATATATGACACATTTACCTTTGTCAATACCATTTTAATTCCTTTTCATTCCAACTAAGAAATATGGCAAAAATGTTAAGTTTCTTTCATCTGAAGAATTATCTCCTTTTTTGTAACTGTTTTTTTTTTTTTTTTCTTAACCCACAACAACTCATTTTCTCTTGGTGAGAAACATGTAAGGGAAAGTAACTAAGGTACCATAGTAGACAGGATTTGTACAGAGAGTTTGCTCTTTTCCACTGCTTTAAGCAATACACTAGAATAAATGGATATTCTATACATTCTATTTTATATAATATAGACATATAGAGTATCATCTATATTCTATTTATACTGGAATAAATGGACATTATACTAGAATAAATAGACATTACACTAGAATAAATAGACATTATACTAGAATAAATGGACATCACACTAGAATAAATGGACACAGGAGGGTTTTTATTAACCTTAAGGCTTTTCCTTCTTCACCAGCTACAAAAATTAGCTAATCAAAGATATCACTTTTCCATCCAAACCTTAGCTTCTTAAGCTACTCTGGCCACATCATCTACTATGGCACTAATTATCTAATGGAGAAATAAATTTTCATTTCACAACTCTAATTTTGTAGCAAGGTTTTTTAAAAACTCTAAAAAGGGTTTTTATCAGTGGTTGCACAAAATACATGGAATCTACTCAGTTGGTAGAAATAAGTATTAAAACCAGAAACAATATTTAAGTGCTTTGGAATCAATACAAATCAGTATAGTTAGCTTTTCACTTGCTAACCTGTTATTGCATTTAAATTATGGAAAATCAAGAAAATGTCAGTCAAAAATACCAGAAGTGCAATAAAAGCTAATAGCTGTTCCAAAGGGGATGATTGTTGGGTTGCAAAGAGAATCATTTCACTTCCTGATGAAAGTTCTATTCCTCAGTCTGCAGACATTTCCACAAGCAGCTGACAGCACTGTTTAAAGCTTTGTAAAGGCAGACAGCAAAGGGAGAAGTTCCTTGCTAAATCCACGTTGGGCACTCTTCCATGACAGGATGTGATGCTTCAGCACTACCACCAAGATGTAGAACAGCTGCACACAATATTCTTCTGAGCCAAAAATATCTTTTATGAACCTATTTTTCCTAAGGCACTTACAGCTTCTGATATATATATACTACGTAAAATTATGAGACTCCTAAGTTGTTAAAGAAACCACTTCTTCCTTGTCCTTCCTTCCATCATGGTGTGACATGGTGTCTCCAATAATTTGGAGGAGAGGAGGCTTATCACAAGTAGTCAACATGGATTGCGTAAGGGCAAGTCCTGCTTGACTAATCTGATAGCCTTTTCTGATGGCATAACTAGATGGATAGATGAGGGGAAGGCAGTGGATGTGGTTTTTCTAGACTCTAGCAAAGCTTTTGATACTGTCTCCCATGGTATCCTCATAGCCAAACTTAAGAAGTATGGATTGGGAGACTGTGCTGTGAGATGAATTGGGAACTGGCTGAAGGACAGAGCCCAGAGAGTTGTGGTTGGTGGAGCAGAATCTAACTGGAGACCTGTGACTAGTGGTGTGCCCCAGGGGTCAGTGCTGGGGCCAGGACTGTTCAATACATTCATTAATGATCTGGATGAAGGGGGGGAGTGTTCCCTCAGCAAGTTTGTGGATGATCCCAAGCTTGGAGCAGNGGGTGAGTGTCAGGAGGAGAGAGCCAGGCTCTGCTCAATGGCATCCAATGGTAGGACAAGAGGGAATGGGAGCAAGTTGGACCACAGGAGGTTTAGTATTAACACAAGGAGGAACTTGTTTGCAGTGCAGGTGCCAGAGCACTGGAGCAGGCTGCCCAGGAGGCTGTGGAGTCTCCTTGTCTGGAGCCATTGCAGAGCTGCCTGGACACATTGCTGTGTGAGCTGGTCTAGGTGCTCCTGCTCTGGCCGGGGGGTTGCACTAGATGATCTTTCTAGGGCCCTTCCAACCCCACACATACTGGGATACTGTGACAGGAGAGTCCTGCCCACCAAGCACAGGACAAGATTTGCCATGCTGAAGTGTAAGGAGGCTGAAGTAAATGTCAGCAGTTTCTACACTCCTACCAAAGACTCTTGTTGATTCAAGTACCCTTTCTTTTTTGTTCAGTTTTCTTTTGTTATGACTTACTTCAACATGTTATACTATGATTTTAGAGGTCTTCTGCACATTACAGACAGGACTGTCCAGACAGCTTAGCTTCCTCATGGGCAGCGAAGTAACAGTCCATGCATTCCCAGGCACTTAGCAGCTCCACTATGCCTTGGAAGAGGATGTTTTTCACAGAGCCTTAGCACCTAATAAGCTGAGCTCCTGAAACCATTACATTTGATGCTCAAATAAGATCTGAGCTTTTTAGACATCTTGGTTGAGGAAATCATAAAGCTTCAATGCATCACCAACTGCTTTGTTCTTTTACTCTTCAAGCACTGCTGTTAGCTGTTCTTGGCACTTCTGCTGTCATTTCTCCAGGGAAAAAAAGGGAGAGGAGAGGGAGA
>VWZO01014373.1:167214-193189 GCA_013396975.1 Bucco capensis
GAGAGGGAGAGGGAGAGGGAGAGGGAGAGGGAGAGGGAGAGGAGAAAGAAACCCAGTGAACATAAGTAAGCAAGTATAGGTCTTTTCTGCTTCATGTTCATACAAAGAATGTCTCTAAAAGTCTTCCTCTGACCTCACAGCTTAGAAAATAAGGAAATGTTGAAAGAGTTAAATGGAAATTGGAAAATACTATTTTTAAAAAATGGGTAAAAAGGCAACACTGAAAGCCCAAAATATCTCTTATGAACTGTACTGCTGTGCAGAATGTTGTGGGGTTTTTTTTTTTGAAAATCTATTAACACTTAAATTTTTGGTTAAACATCCTGGACTAAAATAACCCAAGAGCATATTTTCAATAATTGTAGCAGAAAACATGCTCACTGGCATCTTTCTGGTTAAGTGGCAGCATACAACGTGCTTTTTGCATGAAGCATATGTTATGGTTCTCATCAGCACCAATCGAGATGAGCATTGCTATGCAGTTGCCAAGGAATAATCAATTGAAATCACACATATTCTCTGCACACTGGACTAGTGCCTGGCACACTCTGACTGCCATCAGGGAAGATACCACAGTAAGTCTGAAGCTCTGCTTTAGTGCATTCATCTCAAAAGATAGTGATGGTTCCTTGTGCTAATCTATTAAGACACAGCATGATTTTGCATGATAAAATCATTTCAGAGTGGCAGTTTTACAGCCTGACTAGTCAATGGTCATTGTAATTGCAATAATAAAAAGAAATTCTGGGATATTTTGTAATATTAGACATTCTCCTTTTCCACTTGCAATTAGACTCCTGTATTTTTGGTTGTTCAGAGGCCCATAGCTTTACAGGATGCCAAGTAACCCTCAGATAAAGTGGCTGCTGTAGTATTCATACATTCAAATCTCATGTACTTAAACGCTCTTGCATTATAGCTCTGGCCACTCTTTGCATTAAAACAGCAGATCCAGTGACCATCAATAAATTGGTCAAGGAAAACTTTATGGCATAGCTGTCTAGTTGGACCATCCCCTTGGAGTTCTCCTTCCCTCACTATTTCCTTTCCAGATAATCACATTCAGGATTGTATTTAATAAGCAATGATGAATCTGTCCTCTCTTCATTCCTTCAACTGGAGTCTACAATGTTGTCTTGGCATACTGTGAAAAATTAGTGTTTGCTTTGACCATACACAGAATCATACAGAATCACACAGAACATTCATGCCTGGAAATGACCTCTCAGATCACCAAGTCTAACCAAAAAAACCCAACAAAAAAACAAAAAAAACCCCAACCAAACAAAACCAANAAATTCATTAAGTAATCACTGCCTCTTCTTATAGAGGAACCAGTGAATGATTGCTTCCTTCCACCCTTCTCCAATCACTCCTGCTTTCAGAGTCTCTCCTCATTACCTCACTTCTTTTCTACCTGCTCCCCTCAGAGAACCCAGGCAGTAGGTGCTCACATCTGTGCAATGTGCTTTGAAAGGTAAGAAACTCTTCCAAATCATGTTTATCACATGGCTAAATTACCCATTGCTTTTGTATAGTCTAGTCATAATTTTGTAGCCATACATGTTTCCAGTACTTCAGATGTGCCCTTAGCTAATTGCAGAGCTGATATCCATGGCAATATTCAGCCTGAACACAACCATTCCCTAGTTGCAGAACTTCCTCTCCCACTTAGGCTGAACTTCAAGCTTCCTTTTCTCCAAGCAAATGTTTTGAAAGTGAAACCCACTTGACTAAATGAAGAAGACATATTTAGTAAAGTATCTTCATTATTAATCAGTTTGCTGTTTTACCCACTTGTGTCTACTCTGCGTAATAAACATTTATTAAGCTTTTCTCTTTTATATCATGAATGCTGCTAATGTTCTTTGAATTGCTCAGAGAAAATTACATGTAACATTTGGCTCCAAATGACATGAATTGCAAAAAAAAAATAAAAAAATGACAGAGTTGAAGGTTTTGTGCTGTGGGATTTTTTCCCCCCCTTCTCACCAAAACATTCTGAATCTCTGTATTAATTGCTTTTGGTTATCAGCCCATAAATTTATTTCAACTGATAAAACATTTCAAATCATATCTCAGAAATCACTTGCTTATTTAAGTAGTTATGAAGGTGAGTCATAATAAAATACAACAATAAGCATATTCTTGTGATAGTTTGCATCACTATAGATAGAAGCATAAAGTCATTTATGCCATAGTGTAACAGCATCTGCAGCAAGTGCATATTGTGTTTATTTAGTGATTAACTAAAAGAGTTAATAGATATGCTTAGTAACAATTAATAATTCAGTGGGGTTTTAGTCTGCTTGTTACTTATCAGGAAACAGATTTCAGCTTTTGCAAATATATTCATGATTCAGAGAAGTCAGGGAAGAGTGGAGAGTGTAGGTGTATTCCCATTGATTCCTACCCATTTCATTCAAACCATGTGTACATTAGATAAGTATATTTCAATTTGAGTTGGTCAAACATTCATTTTTTATATTACAACTGTGCATTCAAGAGAAATACTTGAAATGTAACCTTACTTTTACCTGAATTTTTAAATATTTTCCACTGTCCAACATTTCAGAGGCTTGACAATCAAGAAATACTTGCAGATGATAATAAAGCAGATATAGTCTGTGCAAAACCTTTGATGGTAATGGTTTTAATCTTTGTCATGTTGTTAATCTTCTTTTTCCTTTCCTCATTTTTTTTTTCTAATCAAGTATATGAAGAATTAAAACTATTTTCTAAGCACTGCATCATGTCCTGTAGTTCTCACTACATCACTGAGGAGTTCCTTAAGGTAGATGAGTCCTTTCTCTGCACCATGACACTCATCTGTAGCAACAAACTGCTTGAACTTACTTTCACACTGCAAATATTTCTGAAAAGACTTCACATAAACACCCTCAGAGCACTGACAAATCATATGAAATAATGGCTGGGAATATAAGGTGTGAAATCTATTGGAAACAAGTGGGAATGTTTCACATTTTACCTCTAGGGCAACAAAAATTCCTCATTATGTACTCCTAATATTTAACTAGATACTGCATGTTAGAATTCACACCAGTGATGTAGCTATGCTAATATAAATCATCCATTAAACCATAACATCCCTAATAAGGGAACATTCCCTTTCCTTTTAAATTTGTCAGCAAGAATATAAGCAATCTTTTCTCGTGCAGTCTTTAGGAAGGATTCAGTTTATAGGTTTTATCTTGCTTTGTGTTGGTCAGGTTACTGACTATCTACAACATCAAATTCAGGGTGCTGTTCACAGGCACTCATTAAAAAAAAAAGAAGCAGCATAATTCTTTTGTTTTACAAAAGTCTGTTTATCAGGGCACCAAGACCATGACAGGGATTCAGAGGTAGTGCTTGGGAAACAAGAGTTGTGTTGGAGGAGGAGAGGAGATCTGTAAGTACAGCCAAACCAAAATCTCCTCTCCCAGGGCCAGACCCTCCCCAACTGAACAGCAAAGAGTTTGGGAAATTACATGAAAAATAAAAATTAAAGGTCTTTTCACAGAATCACAGTATGTCAGGGGTACCTCTTGTGCTTCAGTTCCATTCTGAAACAAAATTTAGTGTTCACCTTGTAATCTGAGGCCTGAACAGAATCACAGAATTCCAGACTGTTAGGGGTTGGAAGAAACCTCTGGAGATCATCTAGTCCAACCCCCCTGCCAGAGCAGGAGAACCTAGAGCAGCTTGCACAGGATGGGCTCCAGTTGGTTTTGGAATCTCTCCAGACATGGAGACTCCAGCAGCTCCCTGGGCAGCCTGGGCCACAGCTCCNAACACTGGATGACAAAAAAGGCTAAATGTTCCTCCTGTTTGGAGTTTGGATGTTGTGCTGACTCAGGGTTTGTGTCTGTGTATAGCCTGTGCACCAACAGAGAGCAAACGAAGTAGCAACAACATTTGGGAAGACCTCTTGTGCTTCAGTTCCATTCTGAAACAAAATTTAGTGTTCACCTTGTAATCTGAGGCCTGAACAGAATCACAGAATTCCAGACTGTTAGGGGTTGGAAGAAACCTCTGGAGATCATCTAGTCCAACCCCCCTGCCAGAGCAGGAGAACCTAGAGCAGCTTGCACAGGATGGGCTCCAGTTGGTTTTGGAATCTCTCCAGAGATGGAGACTCCAGCAGCTCCCTGGGCAGCCTGGGCCACTGCTCCACCACCCTCAAAGGAAAGAAGTTCATCTTTGTGTTAAGTTTGAACTTCCTATGTGCTACTTTTTGCCCATTACCTCAACGCCATGTTGGCCACAGAAAGTTAAGTCAGAACCAAGACCACTACTCACCCAGACAGAGAAGTGTTCAGGGATTTTCCCACAGAGTAATGCAAGCTGTGTTGCCTCCTGGTAGAAATTGTTGTCTCTTTCTTTAGAGGCATACTCACAGTGGGAGTGGGTTTTTTTCTATCAAGATGGAAAGGAACAAAGAATATGCAGCCGTTCTCATCTTGTTTTGCATTTGGTTGATCATCATAATTCCAGGAGATTGCTCCAACTGATCAGGTAGAAAGGGAAAACATCTTCCTCTCCAATACACTCAGCCAAGCCAGTGTTAGCCTATGAAAATTCATCAAATAGAATCCTAAAAACAATTATAGATATGCAAAGAAAGAAAATAAGCTTATTTGGACAAAGGAAATCCCTGAGGGTTTTTAAGCCTGGCTCAAGTTCTAGTTGTACTTAACAAAATATTTTTCTGAGAGAAAATAAATTTGAAGGTTTAGGCAATTCAGGAGCATGTTAAGAATATTTTTTTAGTAACTTGGTATTACTCTATATGAAATTGCAGAGACACATCATAGTCTGGAAGTTTTATGAACTGTCTTATCTCAGATTTCAACTACATAACAAGGCAAATGAAAATACTCCCTTTTTAAACTTAAAATTGCAGCATTGAAAAGCAAAATTAGTCTGTAATTTGGATTTTCATTGCCTACTTCCAAAGATCCATTTGACATTCTCTTTGAAAAAATAATGTGCTTCATTTTCCAAATTATGTCTTTATATATATTAATATATATATATATTAATGTAAATATATTTTTTTTTAAATAAATTTGCTTTATTTTTATATTTATGTTTTCCCAAAGTTGCTACAAATACTTTTAGGACAAAAAGTAGAGTTTCTTCAAGGCTTAATGCTTGCTGCTGGAAATAGGTATCAGACAAGGACAAAGAATAATTGAGAAGATTATCAGTGTAAAAGGGAATCTGAAGAGGGGAGGATTTTCCTCTTGACTGACCTACACCCTCTCTCCCCCTGACATTACATTCCTACTTACTCATTCACATTCAGTTTATTTTGTTATTTTAGGAATAAAATAAAGCTATTGCTACTACATTTCAGCTTAGTTTAATTTCTTAGAATACAGCCCAAATTATCTAATAAAATATAGTGAGGAAATACCAGCTTGCTTTGAAAGTTTTTTAACATCTCTTTCAAGTTTACATCACAGGGACCTTGCACCTCCTACTGATGTGTTGCACCTAGGTTGCTATTTAAATACAATTTGGGGAGTGTGAAAATTTCCTTGAACTTGTAATTCAGCAAACATATGAAAGCTAAGTTTCAGAAAAGAATTACAAGGTGTTTTACAAAATGGATTAGATTTGCTTTTTCAAGGTCCATGTGCAGACAATGCACTGGGATACAGGACAAACATTTCAGGATGTTTTTAGAAGGTAACCATTTTTGGAGCTGGAACATCTCACTTATTTCTACTATCTTGCTAAATGTTGACACATTTCATGATATTTTTAAAACAGAACAATTTTTGGAGCTGAAACATCTAACATCTCTACTATCTTGCTATATGTTGAGGTGTTAGTCTTCTGGTTAAGTTTGTATGTTGTCTTTACCATAGCAATCAAACTTTATGGGCACTTCTAGATGGATCTGCATTCATAGAGCTTCAAACCCCAGGAGAACAGACTCATGCTTAAAGTAGTGAGAACTAACAACACTGGAGAAGACACCAAAGTCACTCTTTTTCTTTCTATATTTCAATGCAGTACAATTTGCAGAGTCCCATCATGTTCCTACACCATTCCCATCTTTGTCTAAATCCACGCTGGCTCTCTTCATCAGAACTTTTACAAGCTCCTTCTTTTACTGTGATACTACCTCTAAAGCAGTTAACTACTTCATCTTTATATAATACGTACTAGTCTTTAGTCCTTGAACTTATTTCCTAAATTTTTAGCATTTAAATTTTATTGCCACCTGGAGCTGCCTTCTGCTACTTTTATTTGATCACACACAAGCTCAGAGAGTAGAAAGTCAGTAATGGGAGCTTTACACCTTGATGCAGTTAAGATTTAAATTGCTCCCCAGAGACAATGAGTTATAGAATTGTACTTCAGAACAGTACTTTTTTTTATTTTACAGTATGATTAAAATACTTCTTCCTATCAATTAAGGACTCTGGCAGATACAGTTTAAGTTGTAAAAAGCTAACTTTCAGCCACCTGTTCCAGACAGATTCCAGAAGGGTGTGTTAGCTGCCCTGGCCATGGGGAAACTGATCTGCCCTGTGCTGAATGAAAAGGACATTATTTTGGTTCTGCTTAGGATGCCAGCAAGGGGCCAGCTGCCAGAAACGTGGTCACCACCTTTGCCTGCAATCCTGTGGTGCTTTAGAGGGAAAATGTCATAGAATCCTAGACTGGTTTGGGTTGGAAGGGAGCTCTGGAGCTCATCTAGTCCAACCCCCCTGCAGTGAGCAGGGACATCCCCAACTAGATCAGCTTGCCCAGAGCCCTGGCAAGCCTCACCTGCAATGCCTCCAGGGATGGCAACTCAACCACCTCCCTGGGCAACCTGGGCCAGTGTTCCACCACCCTTGTGGGGAGGAACTTCTTTCTAATGTCCAGTCTAAATCTACTCCTCTCCAATTTANCTCTCCATCATCTCATCCCCCAGCCTGGATTGATATTGGGGATTGTTCTGACCCAGGGGCAGGACCCTGCACTTGGTCTTGTTGAAGCTCCTGAGGTTCCCCTGGGCCCACCTCTCCAGCTTGTCCAGATCCTTCTGGATGACATCCTGCCCCTCCAACTTATCCCCAGCACCCCATAGCTTGGTGTCATGTGCACACTTGCTGCTGGTGCACTCAATGCTGCTGTCCATAGCATTTATACAAATATTAAACAGTCCAGGCCCCAGTACAGAGCCCTGAGTGCTTTCCAGTTCCAGTTAAAATTTACTTTCACCTCTGATTTGATCTATTGGGGTGCATTCAGGATCTCCTGAGAGGTGCAGGTTTGAGTCCTCATGCAAGGAGAGGCAAGGACATGAGATACCTTACTTTCACCATGAGTTGGTGGTGGCATTGCAGACACTACCTTCTTGTGTAAAACCCACCTGCATCACAGCCAACTCTTTTTCTTCTAGCAGCAATGCCCCAAAGAAATATTTTTCCCCATTTTGCTTCTGTACACTATGTCTATATTCTGGTATCTGCATTCAAAAAAAAAACCAACAACCCTCTACTTGATGGAGCAGTTTCACTTGTCTGAAGATGTTTGTACTGTGAGACCAACATGAAATGACAAGCATCGATATCGCTTGTTCTGAGCTGGAGTCTGATCAAGTGCAAATAGAAGCTTGGCAAACCTGACAGAAAAAATGCACAGTGAAAAACAAATGTATGCATTCAAACCAGACGAAGAAGACAAAACCCTGTAGCATTCTTTTTAATTTGGAGAGGAGATGTTTACCATGTTTGGGATTGATCAAAGAATAAGAATTTTGTTGAGGAAAGGGTGCTCTGAAGTTATTCTCAGTTTGAATTATTCTGATATTTCTGTCTGGAAAGGGGAAAGGGGAAAGGGGAAAGGGGAGAGGAGAGGAGAGGAGAGGAGAGGAGAGGAGACAGATATCTTCAGTCAATTGTTCACACTAAGAAGAATTCGTGCAGTGGGTCAAGTGCTGCAGTGGTCTAAAATATACTCTCTCTACAGGCCAGACACCCAGACTAGACAACAGCTCCCCAGCACAACATAAATTTCCTGATCTTTATTTTTTTTTCTAGTCCTTGCACTTTGATGCCAGAATCTGACTGTACAGAAGAATGAGGAAAAAAAGACACCCAAATGTACATGTCTGATTAACTTTAGATCCCTTATTTTAGGCAAAATTTTACCATTACAGGGGAAAAAATATGAACTTTGGTTCAAAGTTCCCCTTAAAAAAAATGCAAGTGACTATTCAACTTAAATAAAAAGTATCAAGTGCATAAAAAAAGCTAAGCAACTTATGTATTTCTAAATGAGAAAATAAACCCTGACAGAAAGCCACAGGTAGTCACATATCCCACTGGAGGTAAATGGAAGATATTAGATGTTGGACATGTCTATCTCAAAATGAAAGTGACAATTTCCACATTAAATTAAAAGTAGGATTTGTAATCACCTCCATCATTTCCAAAGAACACTTTAGTAATAAGCCAGTAGTAGGTTTGAAGGACTTCTGCAGCACAAAAAAAAAATTACAGACTGTATTTTTATCATGATTGCAAGATACAGAAGGAAGTGCTCTCACCAAGCAACAGGGATAAAGGGCTCAGTGGAAAAGAGGCAAGTGGCAGTTAAAATAGCTATGGGAAGTGCTACTTTCAAAGAAAGCAGCAGAAAAAAATGCCCACAAGGAAAAGACAAAAATTCCTCTCTAGGGAACTGGAAGACACTGAAAAGACAGTAAAAGCTCCAAGTTTCATTTTGCTATTTTAGATGATGAATCAGTGCTCCCTTTCTTACACATACCTTTCTTTAACAAATATTCAGTCATTTTGATTTCCTGGATTTTTGTTCAGCTATGATTTCTGCCCTCCCTCCCCTTTTTTTTCTTTTCTTTATTCTTCTGTCCTGTATATCACAGTATTTCTAAAATCAGAGGTAGGTTCTTCTTTATACAAACATCCCCAGATGAATCCTGATGACCTTAGGACTGAGTCCCAGCTCAGCCCTAAATGCAATAAAGTCATTCAGAAAGTAAACTAAATTTAGGCTCCATCATATTCATGTTATATGTTAGCAAATATCATCCTCATATCATCCTATCCTCATAGGGGAGGTTCTCCAGTCCTTTAATCATCTTTGTGGCCTCCTCTGGACTCGCTCCAACAGCTCCACATCTTTTTTATGCTGAGGAGCCCAGAACTGGATGCAGTACTCCAGGTGAGGCCTCACAAGCACAGAGTAGAGAGGCAGAATCACCTCCCTAGCCCTGCTGCTCATGCCTCTCCTGATGCAGCCCAGGATAATCCCAATTCTCTCAGCCTGTCCTCATAGGAGAGGTGCTCCAGCCTCTGAGCATCCTCATGGCCCTGCTCTTGGACACCTTCCAGCACATCCATACCTTTCTTGTGCTGGGGGCTCCAGAGCTGGATGCAGTACTCCAGGTGAGGTCTCCCCAGAGTAGAGCAGAGGAGAAGAATCACCTCCATGCCCTGCTGGCCACGCTGCTCTGGATGCAGCCCAGGACACCCTTGGCTTTCTGGGCTGCAGCTGCACACTGGTGACCCAGAACAACAACAGAAGGGAAGGTGAACCACAGCTCAGACTCAAACATGGCTTCTATACTAGGACTCAGAAACAGGCTACACTATCAACTCTGAATGCATTTCCAGAAAGTTCACAGTTTCAGGTTTTTTTCACCCCAAAATGAAGAAGCCCAGCAGTCAATTGCTTTGCTAAGAAGTGTTGCATGAACTTTACTGAATTAGACCTTCATAATTGTTTAAAAGCTTCATTTTTCATGGCTTTACGTGGTTATAGAAAGACAGTAAATACATCCTAGAAACTTGTTGCTCCATCATTATAAACCAATCACTAATTATGAACAACAAATATCACTACTCTGAGATATATACAGGTCCCATTCAAGTAATCCCTAAACATTTTGACTGTCTGAGAGTCTCTTACTCTCAATTTTCTCATTTTCTGTTCTCCTAGCCTCTTTTTTATCTTTTCCCTTTACCCCAAAAGGGAAATATTTGCATAATATACTTTAAAAAGTTAATCCTTTCCTATAAACTCGGTCAAAGAATCTCTTTTGTAAGTGAATTGCATTATACCAGAAATGTCCTTACAAGATATCAGTGCACATCCCTTGGACAAACACATGCAGCAAGAGTCCTTAGCTGTGTTGTCTGCACATCCAAGAGCAGCAAATTTAGGTCTCTCCTCAGCCCTGAGAATGGTGATTTTTTAGAGAAACTTTCTGATGTGAACATGTAAAATATTCATTATTAACCTTTAGCCATCACATGGTGTTGTAAAGAGATCATTTAAAGCTCTCGGATCTAATTTTTTATTGCCTCTTCATGTCAATTGCAGATTCATTTTATTTTTATACCATTTCAGACCTTTGCATCTTTGAGACTTACAGGACATGTTGACTGACAAGAAAAGTATATATTTTATTTCATTTCATTCTTCTCCCTTCCTTACATTTGGCTTCCCAAATTCTCATCCCTTCTTCATGCCTTAACAATAATTAACACAGTCTGTTACTAGTGTCAAATTTGGATCTGCCCAGAAGCTCTCCCTAGAAAACCTGTGACAGATGTATTTTGATTCATGATGTTGTTCTCTCTAAATAGTTAGGCTATTTATCATTCTTTTCTCTGCAGTCGTCTGGATTTGCAGCACTTCTGGAGCACACATCTCCTACAAAAGATCTAATTGATTAAGTAAAAATGAGCACAGTGAGTGATGCTGTAGAAGGAAAGAGTGACCCAGCTTCTCCTAACTATCCTAGGGATTCCTCAGTGAATAACAAGGGTTCTGCATCTATTCCAAAGATTCTTCTCACGTTAACAAACAAATGAAACATTTTTTAAAGTATTTAGACCACACATCTGTGTTGAAGGAGAGTTTGGTTTTGTTTTAAAGATAAACACTCAAAGGAAAATCCTGAGTAGGCTGAAAAAGGTGGATTGGAAATAGAAGAAAAAAAAACAGATATAGAAACCTGGTTGATTCAAACTAAGTCAAAATTAGGAACAGAATTCAAATGCCTGACTCAATCACATACAAATATTGATCCTTATATACACATTTATGTATTCAAAATGTGTGCAGATTACTTGAATTAAATCTATTGCTGTATTTGAGATTTTACAGTGTATTTGAATCTCACATAAAAATGTACCAGTAACATATAAGTGAAAAACTGGAGGAGAACAGAGCTTATGTAGAAATCAACCTGAGTTTGATGCAAAGTCTGTCTGGTTATCTGACATATTTTAGCACCAAACTACCTCACTGGTGTGCTGAGGCTTCACTTAAGATGCTAGCAGTTTGTTCTGGATGGTGTAGAATCAATGAAAGTGAGAGAGATATAATTAATGTCACCTCTTAGAGGTCCTTAAAGCCCAAAATTACCTGCTTTGACTACTGATAGTAAGCTGCATGTAAAAATGCTGCCTTAGGATCAGCTTTCCTCTGAAATTTCATTTAGAAAACTAGTTCTGCCTAACTACTTCTTAGAGGAGAAAAATCTGGAAGGAGATCTGTAGGACTCAGAAAGAAAAGGGTAGGAGAAAACACAGAAGGATTTCCACATAGTTTTAAAGTGGAAGGTTGTGAAGAGTAATGCAAATATACCCTATTAATAAAGGATCACATCACCAACTCTTAGCTATTTCTATTTCAATCCAATGTAACAAACATGCAAATAACAAAACTGTTTAACAGGTAAAGTCTGAGAATAGGAAAAAATTTTTGGCAGTGAGATTGTAAAACTCAGTGCCTTAGAGTACCTAAAGCTCTGTCTTAAGTCCAGTGCTTAAGTTAATGAGGAAAGAAGAAAAGCTGTGTCAGATGAGTACTTTTAAAACTTCCATTGCAAAAGATAAAAAAAAAAGATATAAGAATCTAAAGTGACCAATCATCAATATTGTGTAGGAACTGAGTATTTGACTTGTGAGTAAATTGTTAGGTGCAGTGTTAGAAGTTCATTGAAGCTCAGGTTCATTCCACCAGTCATACTAATAGCTTTGACTTGGCAGAAATGATTCTGTCAAAATATTTTACCATAATTCACACCAAAATCACCCCTTGATACTTCTATAGGTTATCTCATTAAAAGGCATCAAAGAACACTACAAATCTACTTCTGTTTCATCATTACAATAAGATGGAAATATTGTATCACACTATATTGTATCACACTGGGAAATTAGCTTTGGAAATGATGTTACTTTTCCTTTGGTCATACATACTACAAGTAGGTAATATCCCCAAACAGCACCAAAGAACAGCAAAGTTAATAAGCATCTCTGGTCCTAAGCTGTTGTGTCAATTATTCATGTCAATTTTGTCACTCAGAACACACTCACCCATCTCACTCTTGGCTTTGGCAGAAAGCCAGATAGTTTTCCAAACTCTTGCCAAGAAGTATCCAAATGTCCCAGCCAATTGTTAGATTTAATTTCTGATCAAAATCACAGTGAAGTTCTTACTCTTTGAAGCAGGCACACCTCTAAGTATACTCCAGCTTCAGTGCATCTTACATTCCAACATAACCTAAGGGAACTTCCATTTGCATCACATTTAAAATGGGATCATGTTATTTTGATCCTTTCAAACTATTCTAGCAGGCCATGGCACTTTCCATTTCTTAGTTTTAAAAAGCAAAACATGGATATCTTTCTTTTTGTTGTGTTGGTTTTGTGTATTTAATCTCACTACATTTCCAGTATCTAAATATATTACTCTGGTGACTGTACAAATCTCTTTGATACAACCACTATTTTCAGAATGAGAGTAAAGCTACTTTTTATTGAAATATCTGCAATTTCATCCTAAAAATAATCTGAAATAGTAAGTAAAGAATAAAAAAAAAATATAAACTTGTATTGAGCTTTTGATGCTCACTAGAAAACCTTCCTCTTCTTAAGTTTATCACTTTTCTGGGACCAAAAGAGCTGATCCTTGACCATATTTTGAATATGTTTTAGTATTTTCTGTTGAATGGTGGTCACAATCAGGTTCCTTATGTTTGAACATTTCTTTTTTTAAGCTTATCTGCTTTTTTTCCACCTGAGCCATCAATATCTTACTGAGACAAAACATCTTTGGTACACCAGAAAAGACAAAGAGTACAAACACCTCACTGTTGGTTTTTGGTGTAATCATACTGGGATATAAATGGGAATGAAGGAACATAATCATGTCTGCACCTGTCTTCATGTTACCATAGGGTTCTGCATCTACTTAGTGATCTGGTTCTGCTGTTGGTGACTTTTGACTCATTGCTAGCTAAACAAAGTCTTAAAAAAATGAATGCACGTTTCAAAGCAGCAGGAGATAATTAGCAGCATTAATGAGGCTGCTCATTGGATTCCACAACAATATCTGGCACAGCAGGAGAAGCACACTACTTGTGTGTCAGGGACACTTACCCTTGACATTTTCTGATTGCTTTTGGTAGTTTTTCCTCAGCTCACCTTAACTACCAGGAGCCATTGACATTGAAGTTGCTCATGGTGGTCAGTGGATGCCATCAATTACAGGACAGGGAGCTTGCAAGGCTGTCAGACACAAAATGTCTTACTACTGACACAGGATCAATGTTGACCTTTTAAAGAATTTTTATTCCTGGCTTGAGACCACAGAGTTATGCCATTTCAAAGATGGTTTTTATTTCAATTCACATTTATATTAACAGTCAAGTATAAATCTACAGCTGGGCTCTGGGTTTTTTTTGAAGTGAAACTGTGCCACACAACCACTTCAGAGGCTCTCTTCAAAGCTGAAAACATAGAATCCTAGAATGGTTTGGNAGTATTCCAGAGGAGGTGTCAGCAGAGCAGGGCAAAGTGGAAGAATCACCTCTCTAGATCTGCTGGTCACATTAGGATTAGAGGCAAACTTAAGTGCTCTTTGGACATTTTTATAGGTCCTGCAACATATTTTTTTAAAAAGACAAGATTTGTTTTTTAGATTAATCACCCTTGACCTAACTCAACTTCTTTCAGATTTGATAGGAGTTTTATCCTTCACTTCAAAGGAAAATCAATTCAGGCATCACTCAATGCATTTGAAAACTCTATTGGCTGTCACTTTTCATAAGCATAAGTGATCTACCTCAAATTTTAAGAAAAATCAGTATCTTCATGTAATGAAAGAAGAAATTCAATTAAAAAAATAATCTCATAGCTACATCTTCATTTGGCTTCTCCTTCCTTGAAGGAGAAGGGGATGACAGGTCAAGCCCTAAGCAGAACAATTCTTCTGGTTACCTCCCCACATTTTCACTACTTTGTACCTGCAATGCTATTAGAGTTTCCACATCTACCTCTTGGCTTTAGAGCTGTTGTTATCATCAATTATCAACTGCTGCCTTTTTCATTTTCTTCTCTTTCTCACATAATTAACTATTTTTTTAGATGTCTGCAAAGCATCAGTGTTTCACAAGGATTTCTCTGGTACCAGAGACCTGCTAAGCACATTGTGAAATTTTAGAGGAGGTGTAATACAGTTAATAATAAAATAGTACTAGTAATTAAATAGTATTACGTTGATAGGACTTAAGTATTTAAATAGAAATAACAAAATCATTTTTTCTTCTTTTGTTCAATCTTCATTTAAGCTCAGATTTTTCTCATTAACCTTTCTTCCCAATAAACTAGTAGCTTGCTTTTTCTTTTTCCGTATTCTGTTCACATGTAAGCAAATTCCATGTGGCAGAAAATGCCAGGAGGCACAGGAAAGGATAGATAACAGGCTTGGGAGCACTTCAGGTAAAATGCAATCTTTTGAGTATCAAGTTAAAGTTATCAAACAGGGATCTTTTGTGTATTTTTGATACATATTATTCAATCCATTTGCTGAAGAACAGCCTGATAGAATCAAGAAGTTCCACTAGACAACTACACTGGACCTGATGGAGCAGGTCTGGAGCTGATGGAGCAGGTCCAGAGGAGGCCACGAGAATGCTCAGGGGCTGGAACACCTCTGCTCTGAGGACAGGCTGAGGGAGCTGGGATTGTTCAGCCTGGAGAAGAGAAGGCTTCAGGGGGACCTACTAGTGACCTTCCAGTACCTAAAGGGAACTTCCAAGCAGGCTGCAGAGGGCCTGTTTGCGAAGGCCTGCAGTGCAAGCACAAGGGCAATGGTTTGAAATTGGAGAGGAGTAGATTTCAACTGGACATTAGAAAGAAGTTGCTCCCCACGAGGGTGGTGGAACACTGGCCCAGGTTGCCCAGGGAGGTGGTTGAGTTGCCATCCCTGGAGGCATTGCAGGTGAGGCTTGCCAGGGCTCTGGGCAAGCTGCTCTAGTTGGGGATGTCCCTGGCCACTGCAGGGCGGTTGGACTAGATGACCTCCAGAGCTCCCTTCCAACCCAAACCATTCTAGGATTCTATCAAAAGATCCTGCTGTATCCACAGGATGGGCACAATTTAGACGTTGCTGAGCTGAGGAATTGCCATTGCTCCTCTTCAGTACTCCTACCAAAACTCCTAACAGCTAATACATGTAACTATAATAAGGCAGAAAAGTTCCTGCCATCATAGCTGCTGTGTGACCAGTAAGGGCTTTCTGAATCTGGTAATTTTAGCAACTTTCACAGATCAGGAGTTTCAGAAGCACAGAAATGTAAAGAATAGGCACATCTGGCCCATTTTATGATGAGTGTCTTTAACAAGCAATGCCTGACTTTGACAGAGGGTTCTCTTGAAAAGATTTCCTATGCCTATTTATCTTTTCTTCTGAATTATTGCAGTTATCTAATCATCTGAGAGAATTTATCTCTGTGAAGGAAAGCAACAGTAGACTATTACAAAGAGTATGGTAGTACCCAGGCCTAGTGTCTCCTACAGCTTCTGTGCTTGGCTTTAATAAAATCACCTGGTTTTGTAGCTGATTTAATAAGAGCAGTTCTACTGAGGAAGAAGGAAAGAAGAAATAACTCCTACCTCCTATGGAATTAGTGCAATAAAGGAGAAGGTCACCTCTCCAAAGGCTTGTCCCATCCCTGTCTTCCTTATAGCAGCTTTACTACAACTGCTGATGTAATAAACTTCTGAATCTCATCCTGACACATGGCTGCAATATGCACTCTGCCTGTTAAAAGACAGCCTGGTGGAAAACATTCCTCCTCAATTCAGAATGCACTTAACAGCAGGCAATTTGCTTTCCCCAAGTCATATTTCCCCTCCACGAGGCAGGGATGCCATCCTGACAAATTTACATTGCCTTGAATAGGCCTTTGTTTAATTTCTCACTTTCCCAGGATACAAAACTGCTTCCTAAAGAAGTCAAAACTCAGATTGCTCCCTAAAGGGCAGGGAAAGTTTATGTGGGTTTTTTGTTGTAGTTTGCTGTGATTGTTTTGTTTCTTTCCCTGTGCAATCTTGTCTCTTAACACAGCAAGGGAAAGGATAGAAGACAGATGGATTTCAAGGCTGGTACTCAATGCATAGACTTTTAGGATTTGATTTGGCTTCAGCTCATGTTTTTCACATTCTGGGGAGAAAAGTTTCTTTATATCCCCATAAGCAAGAGTTACACTTTTCCTGGAATTATTTCAAAGAATATTTATTTAAACATTTTTCTCCTGTCTTCTGTTCTAGGTAGGTTTTCTGGTTATGCCAAAAAAAAAAAGAGCTGGAGTCCTATTTTGCAAACCCTAATAGCCAGGGAGCAATTAGATGATGCTGCCAATAATGAGCTAAATGCCAAAATCTATTCCCACTGACATGAAAGGGAAACTTTGAATTGATTTCTATTGAGTAAAAATGTCATCAGCATAAATGAGGCAATGCCAGCCTGGCCCTCTATTGATATCCTTTGTGATCCTAATGAGTAGTGTACAGTTAAGTTTCACTGTTAGTAAGCGTAGTGTGACAGGTACACCTGTCTGTGAAAGATCAGCACTTCAGTTGGTACAATATGTTTTAATAAACCTGAAGTGAACCAACCAAACAAAAATCATTGAAGAAACTAATCCATAGTCTTCAGTTCCCCCAAGTGCTCTCTAGCCTTATCTGAAAGGCAAATTTGAACAGCTTTGACACCAAGATGGTGTTATTAATCATCATTCAAACAGTTGTAGTAAGTGAAGCTCTGACAAAAAGATAGCAGCTGGTCTACTTGAGGAGCAACCCTAACTCTGCCATTTCATTCACCTCTGCCTAGGCAAAAGGTGCCTCAGCAATACCCTATTTGTCTTCATTTGTCTTGCCAGCCCTGCAAGCTGACAGGTGAACAGCAGGGTTGCTGGGAGGTCTGCAATGCAAACTGCCCTTTCCTTACCTAATCACAGCCCAGCGTAGCACAAAAGAAACTCATTTTACAGGTGTGCTGCAAAATCTGTGTTTTCCTGGTCACCAAACCTTGGGACACAGGCACAGTCTGAAAATCCCTTGTGGTCTCCTGTGGCCCCTGGGGTGATAACTGTGCCCACAGCAGAGGGAGCATTAAACTCATTGCCCACGGGAAAGTGTGGGGAGTGATACCCATGTTCCTAGAATCCTTGTATGGGTAGGATGAGCTCATTAGCCTTCTGGCAGTCATCCTAGGAGAAGGACAACTCTGATTCCAAACCCGGGCAGATGGAGCTCGTTTAGCCCTGGAAGGCCTTCCAGCTAAGAGGTTAAACCTCTGTCCTAAGGACCTCGCTGCCAGCGTCCAAGCTTGCTAGGCCCTGGCAGATGAACCTTAGGACTAAAGGGTGGGTCCAGCTCTGCGCATGCTGTGTCTCACCCAAAAAAAATCCCTAGTGCAGGCTCGAGGGTGCTATCTGCTATCCTCTTTTTATCAGCGCGCTTGGAAAAGGCGCTGAGGAGGAGCGTGGATGGAGCTCTCCCTGGAGCTTTGTTTGCAAAGCCTAGCCATGACGACGAAACCTTGGGACTGCTTTATCAGGTAGGACTAGGGATGGAGAGAGACTATCAGGCTGCTGCTGCTAGCTGCCAGCCTTTGAAGCTCCCCTCAAGTCAGATGTAAATCACACTCAATGAAGGCACAGCACATAAAGGCAGAAACTCTGTAAAAATCAGTTGAGCTGATTAGTACTAAATTACTGATGTTCCATCTGCTAGGGTGGTAATATTTTCTTGGGTTTTTTTTCCTCAAAATGCCTGACTGGCAGTGCTTCATTTCGGCAGAGAGCTGATGTTCAATGGGCCTGTAGGGAACACTTGATGCTGATTGACAATGGAAGGAAATGGTGACAAATTGGTGAGTGTTTGAGAGTGTCGTGTGTTCATTAAGAAAGCTAGCAAATTTCTGTGGAACAAAGATATATAGATGAAAATTTCAGGCTTGGGAAGAGAATGAAAGAAAATCTCTTGGATCCTCGCTACTAGGAAAAACCAAATATCTGTGATATATGGGTATGTACAGTGTATTGATTTAAGGAAAAGAAAAAAAACCAAAACATAAAAACACCCCCACCCCTCAACTCTCACACCTCTCAAAACCATGAAAAAATTATAGGCAATAGCATCTACCCTGGTTCTAAGTTTTAAAATCTAAGAAATATTGTTGATTTGGAAAATGTTTGTGCTGTTCAAACACCTCCTGTTTTTTCTGCTCTCCAAGAAAGATTATTTTGGGGAAGGAACTAGCAAGAGTGTTACCACTAGGATATCCTTAGATGATATCCCAGACTCAATCCTGAGCAGCATTTGCAATGGGATTGAACGTTAATGAAAGAAACTGTAGGAAGTAGAATTAGAAGCAGTCTCAAGCCACATTTTGACATAAAAAATGCCAATGGAACATGCTGATGACTTCACATCTGTTGAGCAGAATCCCTTCTCCTTATATCTGTCTCCCACAAATACCATCATGATTTCTCCCACTCTGCTCTTCATGATCAAGAATTCATTTTTCCTGTGTACTAAATAACTCTACTTATCCCTTGTGGTCTCCTGTGGCCCCTGGTGCCATAACTGTGCCCACAGCAGAGGGAGCACTAAACTCATTGCCCACGGGAAAGTGTGGGGAGTGATACCCATGTTCCTAGAATCCTTGCATGGGTAGGATGAGCTCATTAGCCTTCTGGCAGTTATCCTAGGAGAAGGACAACTCTGATTCCAAACCCAGGCAGATGGAGCTCCTTTAGCCCTGTAAGACCTTCCATCTAAGAGGTTAAACCTCTGTCCTAAGGACTTGGCTGCCAGCGTCCAAGCTTGCTAGGCCCTGGCAGATGAACCTTAGGACTAAAGGGTGGGTCCAGCTCTGCGCATGTTGTGTCTCACCTAAAAAAATCCATAGTGCAGGCTCAAGGGTGCTATCTGCTATCCTCTTTTTATCAGCGCGCTTGGAAAAGGCACTGAGGAGGAGCGTGGGTGGAGCCCTCCCTGGAGCTTCATTCACCAAGCCTAGCCATACATACGTAAATGGCATAATGGTGGCAGTAGAATTCATTGAATCATAGAATTGTCAGGGTTTGAAGGGACCTTAAGCCTCCTCTATTTCTAACCCCCTGTGCCTGCCCTGGGCAGGGACACATGGCACTAGAGCAGCTTGCTCCCAGCCCCAGCCAGCCTGGCCTGCAACACTGCCAGGGCTGGGGCTGCTACCACCTCTCTGGCCAACCTGGCACAGTGGCTCAGCACCCTCCTGGGGAACAATTTCTGCCTAACAGCCAACCTACATCTCCCCTCCTCAAGCTTATGTCCATTGCCCCTAGTCCTATATCTGCCTAACAAGTCCTTCCCCATCCCTCTTGTAGCCCCTGCAGATCCTGGAAGGCCACAAGAAGGTCTCCTGGGAGCCTTCTCTTCTCCAGACTGAATAATCCCAACTCTCTCAGCCTGTCCTCATAGGAGAGGTGCTCCAGCCTCTGATCATCCTCATAGTCCTTCTCTGGACACCTTCCAGCACCTCCAGCTCTTTCTTGTAATGGGGATTAAACCTTTCTTGTAATGGGAATTAAACCTGGTGTTAGTCCTTAGCCATCTGGCAATTTAAAATGTACACTTCTCTGCTGCTCATCATTAAATAAATATCACTGTGGGAGGTGTATTAAAAGCATCTCCCCTGAATAACTCATGGCCTGTTTATCTCTGCAGAATGGACTTTAGACAACTTCTAGGAAAAGGATGGCCTATCCATTACAGTATCAAGCTCCTTGGAGACCAGAAAAAGTGTCCCAAGAAACATTTTCTTCCTACAAAAAGTTATCATTTATGCTTCAACAAAATGATTTTTTATCTTGTATCTTCCTTAAGTGTCCAGTACCTCAGCAAATTTTAGGAAAAAAAAGAAGCCAACAAGGAGCTAGCAGAAGACTAATCACTAGGACTTTTGAACATTTTATGGATGATTTCAAATATTAAAATATTATTTATGCCATGCTTTTAGTAGAAAATTTTATTTAATATATTAAATATACCAAGTAAAAAGAAAATGAATACGAAACAATATTGTTCTCTTTCCAAGATGAGAGTGCAGTCAGAGCTAACAGGTTTTGTAGTGTATTTCCCACGACTTCTATTATGAAAGAGTTTAGCTTTATGGCAATTATTAAAATAATGATATAAAAATAAAATATAACACACTTTAATGTTAAAATAAATCATTTTATCTGTTACCAGGCTATCAGCATTGGAACTGGTGGACTTGCCTCTGATCCCCTCATACTTCCGTTTTCTTGCCTGAAGGCTCCTTAGCTTTTTGTAAAAATAAAATATGTTGCTTTAAGCTTAAGCAAAAGATGAAAACAGTGAAAATGCAAAACATCCTTTCTCAATTTCCTCTTCTGATTACAATATGCATGTAGATTGAACACCCACCCACAGCCATTTGGCTGATCTTGTGCATAGTTTTCACCATATTGTATCACAGATGACACTTTTCAAAGTCAAATATGAGCATACACACAGATATATATATATATAAACACTAATTAAAAGTAGCCCCTATATTTCCCTGGGAGAATTTGAAGAAATAAGTCAGTTCCTGATGTTTATTTTCTCACATTAGTGTCCAAGAAATTAAACCTTTTGTTCCTGTATTCTCTTTTCTTCTTTAGAGTGTAGACTTCTTAATGTCTTGGCCTTTTCCATCACTCTCTCCTGAAATTTCCATCCTCCTTTAATTTGCCATGATTCAAGACTGTTCACCTTCATGAATCTGCAAATTCCTTCATCTGAAGAAAAAAATATGGAAAAGAAAAATGTAAGGGACAAAGAAAAAAAGACCACCTTCCAGAAAGATCCATGGAACCTAAAATACATATAATTTGTTTCATTACCATTTTGTTTGGCCCTAGCCTTCCTAGGTTAACTTTATTCATCCTAGAGAGAAGGCAAAGAAGGGTTAGTTTGTGAGCAACAACTCAGACACTAGTCAAATAGAAAATAAAACTCTTTGTCATATTAGCATTGCCAAACAGGGAAAAAGAGGAAAAAACAGGTGGGAGAATATTACTGTTGAGTTTTTACTCTCAGAACTGCATGCTAACAATGCAGTTTGTTTCTAATGATACACATTCACTTATTAGCACATGATCTTTCTATTCTAACAGAAAAAATGTCACCTTTCTATGCCAAAAAGGAGAATTTTACCCATATTATTAATAAGATCAACATTAATATTTTCCCCATGAGTCATCTTAATAGAAGCATCTAATACATGTAAGATGAATTGTGATCATAAGTACATTTTCCTTCTCAAGGGTCTGAAAGGAACCTAAATGATTATACAAATAAAGATATCAACATAGCAGATACCTAAAATGGAGGATATAAAATCAAACCTCATGATCTTGGAAATATTACACTTGAAACTATTTGATAACCTAAGTAGAAACATATCCCAAACACCAACAGCAATCACAATATTTTACCTTGTAGTTAGCTCAGCAATATAGATATCAACTCCAGAAAGGAGAAGTGTGACTATTATAGCAGAAATTGAATAGATAAGCAGCAGTTTGGGACACATTTTACTGGTTCAACATGTCAGCTTTTTTATTTTGCTTTGGTCAGCCTCAGTACTTGAAGACAAATTCTCTGGAATCCATTATTGGTGTGTGAGTACATAGGTAAAGCATAATGTCTTTGTTTCACCTAATAATAAGAGGACAAACAGGAATTTTGCAGTGCTTTTAATGTCTTTATTCTTATAATTAAGAAAAGGCTGTACAACTAACATTTCTGCTAGTTCTAGTATTTCCCAGTTTCAGCTGAAAAAGGAAATACAAAAAAAACTACCACTCTCTAATTGAAAGCTGTATTTCATCACTGTGTTTACTTTCATCCTTCTGTCCACCTCAGTCTCTTCTTTTCATTGCCTTTTCTTGCTGAGACTCCTCAGAAATCTTCCCACTCTGACATTTCAGTCTTTCTTCCTCCTGACTGATATTTGTGATGAAAGTGGTGCATTAAACCCAAGCACAGTTACAAGGAAAACTGAAACACTGCTGATTTCCTTGTCACACTCCTCTTCATTATTGGCTAGTTCATGGCAGATATTATGACCTGCAGGTACTCCCAAATTCTTACTAACTTTACTGGAGTGAATCTAAAGAGGAATTTCTCTTTAGGCTTTTTTTTTTCCTTTTACATTTTTCTGTTCTTCTCAGTGATTCTGTGATGCTATGGTTTTCATTTGCCTATTTGCTTTCTTCCACTTGGCATCATTTTCTATTGCTGTTATTCAGCATTACATTGATTCAGTTTCTGAAGAAGATAGTTTCAGCATTGTCTGTGGAGAGAAACACAGGACTGCATTAACTCATGAAAATAACTCTCAATTATTTATTTTTCCCATTGGATTTCAGCCTTGCCCTCTCCAAAATACATTGACTACCTGACTTCAAGAACCCATAGTGTTCTGCTTTGCATGTTAAGAGCACTACAGAAAGGTGCAAGATGTAGACCTACTTAAAAAGGATTCAAGGGAAGTTTTTAGAGGAGTTAAAGTTTAGGAGATCTAAAAAGATCTAAAAGCTTTCCTAACCTGGATTGCACACTTTTTGAAGTCACCACTACTACCACTTCATGAAGAGACCTTGAGATCATTTTCTAAGACCAAGCTTCCATTGAGCCAAGCTTTGGTGAAATATTCTGAGTAGATTGCAGGGAAAGCTTTTCATATTCCCCTAATAGACAGTCTCCTGCTCAAAGACAGTCCTATCCACTGCCATCAGGCTTATGGGAATGAAAAGCCAAGAAACAAAGTGCATTCCAAAGTGGCGTATTTGCAGTCTTTCAGATAATGTAAGTCTCTGCTAAAGGGTGTTCCACATAACCTTCTTTCCAGAAGTTCTGTGGCTAAGCAATTCACCTGCCTGGGTCTGTTGAATAAATAGCAAATCCTAACATGATTTTTTGTAACTATAACAAGGTAAAAAAAAATAAAATAGTGAAAGTGGTTTGAATTCAGAATGATTCATAAGACTGTGTTTTCACGGGCTGCTTACCAGAACTGGCACTGTTACTCTTTGGGAAAGCATTCTGTTGATGGACAACAAAACAATGACTTTGCCACAGCAGGGAAGGGAGAGTTGAGAGATTCTTCTCAGTCTGGTTTGCTTGATTAAGCAGTAGCCAGTGACATGCTTTAACTGTATTTACTGAGTATTTTGGTTTTTTTACTGCTATGATTGATTGACAGTGGCTAGAGTATGAGCAAAGGACCAAAGACATGAGCAGTGGTTATGATTCGGGGGAGAGAGAGCCAAGAGCAAACGTGGCCCAAATGAAAAAGACAAGTCTCTTGTAGGCAGTCATCTGCATCCAAAGCAGACAATAGGGCAGACACTTCTCACGCCTTGGCTGCTTTCACCCCAGTGGGCAGGCTATGAAAACAGACACAGGAAGGGCAAAAGTTCCACGTTAAAATGCAGGAGCTCTTCTCTGCAGACAGAAATATGGTTATGAGAAAAAAAAAGCCAAAAGCTAAGGAGAGTACACTGAGATGAGCGTGGCTTGGGATAGCATGAAATTGAATCAGTTTCAGATGTGGTAGATTGCCCCAGCACAGAAAATGATGAGACACTATCAATCTGAAATGCCTCCTGAATCTTGAGAGACATGGCCATGGAGGCTCAGGCTCTCCCCTGTGCTCATCGGGGGACAAATTTCGTCTTCTTCTTTCTCTGGGTCTGTGAGATGAAATCTCTTCAAACAAGTCTCTTTGCCACAGGTATCTCCTAACCATTCCATTAACACTGATATCCTAACAGACCCATCCAGCCTCTCTTTTAAAGGCTTAACCTCCACAGAACAGCTCAGGCTGACTGGCTGTGCTTTTACCTCTTCAAAGTTTTAAAATCACCTTTAATCTTCACCACTTAAAGTTTGCCAGGTACATTCTTTGTTCACAGTATTCACACTTTTTGAAGGAGCCTTAGGTCTAAATTTCTTTCCTTCATTGTCTTTCTCCTAAATTTTCATCAACCGTAGTAATATCTAACCTATAAACTAAGATATGCATTTTTAAACAAATATTGTAAACTGTAACTTAAAAACACAAAATCACTGTAGCCACACCCATGGATACATCAGGACAATGTAGGGGGCAGCATGTCCAAAATAATAGTTGATAGCATGTCATTTATTGGTATTTTACATGCTGCACAGATGTTGAAGGACAATGTAGGAAACTAAATCATCTAGTGTGTGAAAGCTCAATTGATGCACGTAAAAGAAAATGGAAAAGAGAAAGAAAGAGAAAGAGAAAGAGAAAGAGAAAGAGAAAGAGAAAGAGAAAGAGAAAGAGAAAGAGAAAGAGAAAGAGAAAGATCAGATAAAGATTAAAAAATTAGGATTAAAAATTAGATAAAAGTTCATTTTCAAATGCTTATCATCACTGATGAGAGTATAGGCCTTCTTCATCCACAGAATGCATGCCATAACACTAAAATGAAGATAAAAAGAAGTAGTAGATTAAAAATTAGACAGGAAAACTGTTAGAACTAGAATAGTGAGACTCCTCTGAACTTGACCTCACTTAAAGGTTCCACTAGAAAATTTTTCTTCTTGCTTTTACTTCTTAAAATAAGTTTTAACTGGTATAACTAAATGCAAATAGCATAACAGGTTAAATATAAAGCACACATCCATCTAGCAGCCTAACATTTACTTTCATCAGGTTACTGAACTGAACTAAAATATTTGTTTAAAATAAGTATTACATAGCATGCCCTGAACTTCACTGGTCTACTGTGTCAATTTACTTAAAAGAATGCAAGTATGATGTTTAGAAAGGGTAAAATAGGAACTGCAGAAGAAATATCCACACTAAAAGCATCTCATAAAAGAATGTAAGGTACATTTTTTGGTTGCATAAATCCATGGCATTTAAGGCCAAAGAACTATTATATTGTGCCATTGTATCACAAGCTGCTACGCTTTCATCTCATTAAATCTCTTTGGAGACTAATAGCTTGTCTTTGGCTGAAGCATAGCTTGTGTTTCCCCAAATCACCTCCCACAGAAGAGCATTGATTTAAGCTCATTAAGAGGTGGAAAATCAACTAACTTGCTCAGTAGACTTTTTGAGGAGATAATATCTCTTGTTTTAAAATGAATATCCTTTTTTTTTTTAAACTAAAAAAAGTGGCCTCAGCATCAAAGTTCTCATCAAAGTTGTCTCCAAATTAGTGTATGTAATGGCAGTTGTATAAGCAATGTCTGAGTGAAGGTGAGCCATGTTCTCATCTAGAGCATCTCCAATGTCCTTCTTCATTCACTTGGTTCAACATGAGAAAAAAAGAGTAAAATCTATGCAGTAGGAAGTCCTGCATCTCTTCTAAAGGATTGTTCCCATACTTTTTTTCCCCTAATGATTATCTCTAAGCTAAGATCTAAAAGCAAAGCATTGGATATGGAATATACATTTACATATGTTTTTTCTCACTGAAGAATTTATACAGATCATCTCTTTACATTCAGTTTCTGGTGAGCGTTTCTTTCCATTATTGATTTCCTTTTATGATGAGATTACCTATTTGGTTGATCAAGGGAGACCAGCTGATGTCATCTTCTTG
>VWZO01014373.1:193445-207463 GCA_013396975.1 Bucco capensis
GATCTCATAGCAGTTTATAACCTCCTCACCAGAGAGGGAGGAGTGGGGGCTAAGCTCTTCTCTTTAGTGGATAGTGACAGGACACAGGGGAATGGTATGAAGCTGTCCCAGGGGAAATTCAGGCTGGATGTTAGAAAAGAGTTTTTCCCCCAGAGGGTGGTGGAGCATTGGAATAAGCTCCCCAGGGAGGTGGTCATGGCTCCAAATATTCTGGAGTTTAAGAGATGCTTGGACAATGCCCTTAGTCACCTCCTGTGATCTTGGGGTATTTGTCCTGTGCTGAACTTGATGATCCTTCTGGGTCCCTTCCAACTTGGATTGTTCTATGATTCTATGATTAATTCCATCCCAGTGGATGGACTCTTTTTCTTACAGCTGTCTAGGAAATGTCTTACTTGCAGGTAAATTCATACAGGAAAATAAAAACCCAAACCAAACCCAACAAAAGACAGAACATTCCATTTAATTCTGAATGTGCCTTGGAAAATGTCTCTGGTTGATAGGCCTTTGGCATTTCATCTTTTAAAGATAGCATCTTCTAGGTCTGGAGGAAAGCCAGGTAGACAGCACACGTGGGGAGTCAATGAGACCTCAGGCAAGATGCCAAGCTACCTGATTGATTTTTGTTCTTCCTCCTGCTTTTATTTTTTTGTCTTTCTTTCACACAGCAGACCCCACAGAGACCCTCAGAGAGGATGTGCTCTGACCTCTAGAGGAAGCAAAATGTCCTTACCATAAATCAGTCAGCCAAGAACAAAAGGAAGGCAAGATGTTGTTCCAAGTTTCTGTAAAATGCAGCTAGTCCTAAGCACATCCAGTTACCGAAGCCCAATAATTGGATTTATGGATGGATAGCTTAATTCAGACTTCTGTTTTCTGTCTTGATGCTGAAACCAATTGTTGGCCAGCTTCTTAATATAAGGTTCTTGTCTGTTTTGTCCAATTTCTTTTCATGAACAGCTTTGGAACAGACTTACTGGAAGTACAATTTTTTGACATCTGCATTTAGAAAGTCTTCAGGAATAAAAAAAACCCCGGAGTTTGGATTTAGAAATTGTTGGTTTTTTGGTTCAATGGGCTGAGGTTTACATTCCGTAGCTATGTCAACTCCTGAGACAATTGCTACAAGAAGGAATTAATAAAAGGTTTTAATGATTGTGTCCCTAAAAGTACTCCTTTTGATGGTACTGCCCCTAAAAGTCCTCCTCATCTTCACATGAAAATCCACCCAGATAGAAGCAAACCTGAGAGGACATCTGCAGCTCCACAAATTTGAGAGTCATTACAGACAAAGTCTAGGTTAATGCTTCTCTGTGTGAGACAGCTCTGATTTCCAGAGGAATACATCATAAAACTGTATTTTTTTACAGCTTCTCTGCAGTTTGTAGGATACAAGAAGACTCACCTGGTTTTTCGCCAATTGTAGATTTGGAAACATTCTTGTGAAGCTGTAGTTTTGGAAACATTTTTTTGTGGAATTGTAGTTTTGGAAACATTTTTGTGGCAAGAGCATCTTAGAGTGAAAAATATCCAGGGTCTCTGTGCCACCTTGTGAGAGCCAAAACATGTCAAGCCCTGCTGTAGGCTTCTGGGATCTCTCAGAGACACTGCAAGTTGATTTATATGCTAATGATTTAAGTAAGATGTTCACTTACTAAAAAAAAAGACCAAGGAAAAGAAAGACCAGAGAATTCTTCTCATAACTGATCTTGGTGTCCCTGGGACTCTGAATAAAAAATTTGTCATTGTTACCACATGTGCTCCAGAGGCAGAAGAAATGAAAGAGATCATCAAGAGCAACGTTGCCTAATGCTACCATTTTAAGAAAGACTTTGAGCAAGAGCTAAATTAAGGAAAAGAAAATGAATGTCTAGAGAATTAAGAAGAATATGATGAAAGAAAGAAATTGAGGTCTGAAATGAATTTTTCCATCACTGGGAAAAGGCTGCCCAAAAGAATCCAACTAAGTGCCTTCTACAAGCAAAAGAAGACTGCATGTCAGTTTGTTTAATTAATGTGATTATTTTTGAGAGCCTTTCTGAATTAAAGTTTTAATACTCAGTTCATATGAAGTTCCAGTGGTTTGGCAGTGTTTTGAAGTATCAGTTCACTGTGATCTACAGTCTATTGGACTTTGACCTCATGTCATGATTGAGTCTTGAAACCAAAGCCAGGAATTCTCTTTCATTCAAAGGAGTGACAAAACATGAAACAATTTTGAGGCAAATGAACACATGAAGCTATATCATATTGGAAACATGACTTTTTCTCTATTTATTTGACCCTGTGTCTTGTTTACCTTTTGCTAATACAGCTATGGAGGAAATGATTGGAATCTTCATTAGTTCTTCTATTGGGGTGCATTCTATAAGTTCCCTCTCACAAACTGCATTTGTTGTTGGATCACTACCATCATTTACTGGCCTGAGAATGGCAGGGTTCCTTCTGTTCTGCTTACAGTTGGATTTATCCATGTGCAAATGATACTTACGCTGACTTTTAATATTGATATTTTAATGACTTTTGGTTTCTGGCAGCATGAAACTATTGAAAATTTAGAATATCAAACAGCTTTGACATTGGGCTGTCAACATTTTTTTTTTCTAGTTTGACATTTGACTGTCAACAGTCTTTCATTCTTATCTGAAAATTCCATTCCCTCAGCATCTCCACAACACAATGTTGTTAGGGTTTTTGATTTGGGGTGGAGTTTTGTGGGATTTTTTGGTTGGTTTTGTGGGTTTTTTGAGTTTGGGTTTTTTTCTGGAGGGGGTTGGGGTTTTTTTGGAGAGGGAATTTTTTTAGGAAAAATAAAAGAGATATTTTAACTTAAAGAGAGCTGTACTGAAAGCAATCATAGAATCACAGTATCACAGAATGTTAGGGGTTGGAAGGGCCCTAGAAAGATCATGTAGTGCAACCCCACTGCCAGAGCAGGATCACCTAGACCAGCTCACACAGCAATGTGTCCAGGCAGCTCTGCAATGGCTCCAGACAAGGAGACTCCACAGGCTCCTGGGCAGCCTGCTCCAGTGCTCTGGCACCCTCACTGCAAACAAGTTTCTCCTCGTGTTAATACTAAACCTCCTGTGGCCCAGCTTGCTCCCATTCCCTCTTGTCCTACCATTGGATGCCATTGAGCAGAGCCTGGCTCTCTCCTCCTGACACTCGACAGAATCACAGACTGGTTTGGGTTGGAAGGGACCTCTGGAGGTCATCTAGTCCAACCCCCCTGCAGTGGGCAGGGACATCCCCAACTAAACCCTATGGCAACCAGGTATTCCCAGGTAGTCTCCCATCCAAGTACTAACTGGGCCCAACCCTGCCTGGCTTCTGAGATCAGATGAGATCAAGGCCTGCTCAAGGTGGGATGGCCATCAAAATTCTTTCCTAATTGGTTTCAGTTAATTGGAATGTGCACGTGGGATTCAAGGCTATCCAGAATTCTTTATTTGAAAATAGCAGGCTTTTTTATTCCCTGCTAGCCATTTCATGGAGATGGCCATGCTGCCTGTGCTGCACTACCTCAGATAACTATACTGCTTCCCTTAGCAACTCCATCCTGCAGACCTGAGAAGGATCAAATCTCTTCTAGGTGATAAAGAATAACTGTGGAGTAGGAAGGAATCTTTACTGTTACACAGTTAATTTCCTGTCCTAATTAATTTCTCATTCCTTTGCCTTCATAGCTATACACAAGGTTAACTTCTACTGCAGCTATGCCATGACTTTCAACTGATGTTCACTGGACAACTGAAGAGTAGTCCCATTTATACAGTGATTTTTTCAAAAAAATACTGTTTCCCTGTTAGGTGTTGGATCTATATTGGGTATGAAACTGACATCTGTGTTGTGCTTATTGTCAGCTAACATACTTATCTCATGTTTGGCCTAAAAACCACATTCATGCAAGCTTTAAGACATTCTAGAACAAATGTTGAGCTTGACTGTGATTGAATCAGGTATTTTATTCCCTTTGCACTGTCACCTAGGCTTTCAGGTGGCTAAGCCAACTGAGATGTGATTTCACATCCTAATACCATGCTCTAAAACAGAAGAGAGAATGTACTACTCTGACACTAAAATTAAAAGGATGCAAGTGTGCATGCAGCATGCTTCATACAAGCAGTAATTTAGAGAATTAACCTCTTCCTTATCCTCATCTATCTTTGAATATTGGCTTCCTACTTACCTCAGAAAGATTCCTGGGTCCTAGAAGGATCATACAAGATAAGGAAAAAAAAAAAAAAGAACATAAAATATTCATATGTTCACCAGCAGAAATATAGGTATGTACTGTTGCCAGATTCATCCTAAAGTTAGTATGCCAGGATGAGAAACAGGAAAAGCAAATTGTTGAAAGGAAGACTGCAAATCCCCTAACCATTTCCTTGTGTCTCCAAGCTGTAAAATATCTTCTAATAGAATCATAGAATCCTAGACTGGTTTGGGTTGGAAGGGACCTCTGGAGGTCATCTAGTCCAACCCCCCTGCAGTGGCCAGGGACATCCCCAACTAGAGCAGCTTGCCCAGAGCCCTGGATCTGGTCAGGCATAAGCAATAGATATCCCAAGGAAATGGTTTATCCAAAGAGTTAGCATGTTGCTGATGTGACAGTGTGGTTTTGGGTGGATTTCAGGGAGAGGTGGCTTTCAGCAATTATGAGAACACTGCAGAATAATAACTCTTTTTAAACATCAGCAGTTTAATCCAAGCCCTATCAAAGTAAAGAGAAAGACTCCTATTAATTTCAGTAGTTCTTTGATTGGGTATGCACCAAAGCTATTGCAGGATCAAGGCAGGAACTCTAGCTCAATTTCATGTTTTAAATTAGGTGCATGCTATGTTGTTACCTGAGAAAATTGCTTAGAGCCATGGTTTTGAGAAGGTGCAAGCACCTTCATAGAAATCCATCTGTGGAAAGGCTTTTTAAGGGCACACAAGTGCACAAGAGCTTTGTACACAAGGGAGAATTTGAAGTAATGAAAAAATAAGTTAACTGCCCTTTATTAATGATTGTTCTGTTTTAAGATGACCACATTAGACCTAATAATAAATAGAGGTTTTGGGAAAAAAAAAAAAAAAAAAGAGAAGATTTTCACAAGGAAAGGACATAAGATTCAACTTCAGCCTGAGTCCAATGTTACATAGCAGAGGCAAATCTACTTCTTTTCTCAGCAGCTGGCTGCAGAAAATTGGTAGCAGCAACTGCACAGGAAAAAAAGTAGCTCCAGATTATAACAAAATACTTCATACTGGAAGAAAAATCTTTCTTTGAGAAACTGTTCTGTCATTAATATGATTTATAAGAGATGACATAAAGCTACTCTGCATTGGACCTTGTTCAAAGACTTTCCAATCTCTTCTCCTGCCTTAAAGAAACCCAGAGCATAATACAGTCAAAGGTCTTGTGCTGCTCTTGTTCACTACAGCAGATCTTTGCAATCCAGTCTACCTGACTTTATATTACCTCTAGTGATACAAATGGGAATTTAGAGTAGGAATTGTAAAAATAGCAACGAACTAGAAAAGCTTCATGGATTAAAAATAGAGAACCCAAGGTTGTCATCTCATCAGGAGTATAAATAATACTGGAATTGATGAATGACACTGTTGAGAATGCAAATTTCAACTAGAAAACATCCAAGTCTGTTGAAATATAGCTCACAATTACAGAGATAAGGACTGGATCATGTTTTATATTTGTCTTCCCGTCTCACCTCTCCGTACAGAACTCCAAAGAGCAGCTAGCAGAGTGCAAGGGAAGAGAATCTTTACTATAAACAAGTTTTCCTCAGAGAAAAGCAGTTGTCTTCAGAGCTGACTCAAAGCAGATAGAGGATACTTTTGTGGACAATACTGCTATTTCTCTTCATGGCAAGGTAAGTGTCAGGAAAAAGACAAAATTAACCAAAACCAAACCAGAAAATCTTATTGAATTGCAGTAAAGGTCCAGTTTTTTGAAGTTTCTGGGTTAACACAATTGCACTCACCAACATACAAACAGAATGGTAAGGTCTGGCTGGAGCCTTTTATGTCACAAGGACAGCATTATAGAATCATGCTTTTAATGTTCTCAACCCAGGCTTGAAAACAAATATTTCTGTCTCACTATTCCTAAAGGAGATTTTCTCAGAGATCCATATCTGCTTTATTCCAATCTAAACTTATGCACAGTTTGCACCCTTTCTCATTCTTCTAGGAGAATTCTTAATTTTCTTACCCCATTAATCTGTTCCTTATAATTTTTATAGATTCATTCTCACAGTTAAATTCACCAAAGAAGTAAAAAAAAATTGTTGCCTCTATTGCCCATATACCCCTTTACTACACCTTCTCAATTTTTATTTCCTGGCATTCTGAAGGACACTCCAGCAAGGTTTTACACAACAATATCTCTCCAACAGCATTTGAAATGTCCTTGAATTGGGGCTGCTTTCTCCTTCATCATAACACAGAGTCACTCTATGACCACATAACATCACCAGGACTTTCTCCTCATCTGTCATTTCCAGTGGTTCTCAGCTTACAGTGAAAAATTGTATTATTCTAGAAGTGATCTTGTGCTTCACACCAATAAATTTTGCCCCGTTTATATTACTAGCAGTCTGCACACTTCATACTGAGTCAAAAGGGTCAGCCATTTCTTCCATCTGCAAATTATCCACAAATATGTAAAGCTAAATCCTATCTATCAGTTATCTGTAATGTGACAGTTCTTGCTTTCACAGTCAGAATTCAGGTTCTGGTGTCAAAGACACTAGGTAAATGCACAAGTCCCTTCCTCAAGGAATAATGCTGAAGAAACTGTTGCTATGAATATCTATGTCAGTACATCAAAAGATTGCTTGCAAATAATTATTGCAAGTGCTGCTATGAACACTCCCTATACAGAATTTGATATTTATGTGCTTTGGTTAGTCAAAATATTGCTTCTTTTCTATTAGAATATTACTGGAAAGAGAATGTTTTTTAGAGTGGGACATAGAATCCTAGAATGGTTTGGGTTGGAAGGGACCTCTGGAGCTCATCTAGTCCAAACCCCCTGCAGTGGCCAGGGACATCCCCAACTAGAGCAGCTTGNTTTCTTGTGAAAGGACAATTTCCTTTATGTGACAGATGTAAAGACACCAAAACAATAGTAATCAATTTTCTTCAAGTTTTATCGAAGTCAAATCACAGCCCCACTGTGTTTTTCCTCCACTTAAAATCCATAACCCATTATTGAGGAAGCAAATCTCGTAATGAAAGGAAATATGGCTGATGGAAGAGCCAGCAAAGAAATTCCAGTCAGTGAACTCTGGCAGATCTATAATGCTTTGAGGAAGGAAGATGGGCCAATAGCCTGGAAAACAGCAACTTCAGTTAGTCAAGGTTCTTCAATAACAGTGCAAAATATTCCTACTGATTTTGGTTCCGACAGTCAAAATGAATATAAAAATAAATCTGCATGAAATGTTAACTTGCAAGTCCATCACAGGTGTGTGGAAGCAAGGACAAAAAGGTGGTGGGAGAATCTTGCCCACCCCTTAATTGTGACAGCCAGCATGTTTCAATATATTGTTCTTATCTGCAGAGCAAGTACTTGGAAACATATGGATTAGGGATTGGATGAAACCATCAACCCAGCTCTAAAGTGTTAGACACAGAGAGAAGGAGCAATGCTTAATTGCTCTTCATTTAGATTCCCTGAATTTCACAGAATCATGAAAGTTGGAAGAGACCTCTAAGATCAACAAGTCCAACCATCTACCTCTCACCACCATGCCGCTAAACCATATCCCTAAGTACCACATCTATGTTCCTTAAACCCCTGCAGGGATGGTGACTCCACCACCTCCTTGGGCAGCCTGGGACAATGCTTAACAACACTTTCAGGGAAGAAATTGTTCTTAGCATCCAATCTAAACCTCCCCTGGTGTAACTTGAGGCCATTTGATTTGTCAGAGCTGGTAGTCCACTCTCAGAAACGCATGGCTGGATCTATTTTACTAGCATGGAAACTTTCTTTCCCCCTTAGGTTGAAATTGGGCAGAAATGTGCTGAGGATTGTTTGACATGCCTCTAGAGCTTTTCAAAAGTCAAATTTGGTTCTAAGAAATGTACAGCACATTTATTAAGCAGGAAATAGAAGTCCATTGAAGTGCTCTCTGAGAGAGCAAAAGCAATGAGCCACTGCAATGTCTAATTGGTGTAATGCTGAGAGTAGCTCCATTGGAAGAGGGAATGTGAGCTCAGGATAAGTTAGAAGTGCTCATTGCTTGTTAAGGAACCCATTAAGGGGCCTAAACCTGAGACACAATTGGATTACTGAAATCTCTTGTATAACATAAGAGTTAATAAAATAATAACACAAATGCATTACATAATCAGAAGCAAATTGAATCCTGTGCACTTTCTGCTTGCCCACTATGTACTCTCTTCCAGTAATAGAAAAGAATCTATCTGCTTTCAAAGCATTCTTGAGGCAGGGAAGTCCAAACCAACTTGGATAAAGCAGGGATTTTAGATACCTGAAACTTGAAACAATGGTGACCTTACACAGCAGAGTAAGCTTAATTAAACCAAATCAATTTAAGGTTAATGGAAATCTATTTGTGAGATGTTTCTGTATATTTCAAAATGAATTCTGTACATTTCCAGTGTTTGAAGGAGATACATCCAGTAAAAATTGGTATAAAAAGTAGACTTATATAAGACCTGCTTCATAATCTAACGAGGAAACCAGAGTTTCTCCTTGACAGCTACAACTTCTTTAGATCCATACATGCACATGTTCCATCTGGCAAGGCAGTATTAATTTAGAGATCCTTAAAAAAAATATTTGGATATATTTGTACACAGCACTAGCATATATATGGAGAGTCAATATAAATGTATTGATTCCTTCATGCAATCAAATTTAGCCTTTAAAACAAGTACCCTGATTATAAAATCTGCTTTTTTTTTTAGCTGTTATGCACCTCTCAGCACTACTTCACAAAACCAGTCACTCCAATATTTTCCATGGGCAAAGTATTGTTGTTGTGGCAGATGAATTCTCAGGAATCCTCCTCAAACCAATCTCAATATCTCACAGGTAAGATCACAAGGAAGAGAGAGACTGCAGATGTGTGAAATACACTTGGAGTAGAAGCAACAATAGAAACCCAAATATGCTGAGTAGATGAGAAAACCTTATTATTTAGGACTGGGAGGAAAGCAGACAACTTAGCAGTGAATGCAGTGTTTTCCATCACGCTGGACAAAAAGCTCAGCTTTAGCAAATTCTGTGCTTCCCTCTTCTCCTCTCCACACAGTCAGCTGTTGACCTAAAAAGACCTGAATTTTGCACATTATTCTGTTGGCTTTAACTTCATTTGTTACACAGAAATCACACCATGCTTTCCTCATAGCCTAGTATGTCATTGGCTAGCTACTAAGGCTAGTACACAGATGGCTTTTGAAGGGGATAAGTTCTAGTTGACTGCCTAGGAGCAGAGCAGACAAAGAGCTAAAGGTCTGGGTTGTTGGGTTTTTTTCTACCAGAGATAAGGTTGAGGCAATGCTGGACTTCATGAGCTTAGGTAAGTGTATGAGCTTAGGCTAAGCATATGAGGAAAGAGGCCAGATTTTCTAAGCCTAGAACAAAACATGTTTAAATGCCATTAGTTATGTTAAGCTACTTTTCCCTTTCTCAGCTGAGCATGCTAATCAGCCAGCATGTGAAGCATGAATAGTCAGCATGCTGGAAGCATGTTGGATCTTTTACCCTCTGGATCTTTGCAGAGCTGTTTGAAGGGGAACAGAAGGGCACAGGAGAGTCTCACTTCAGAACAGCTTTAAAAAAAAATATCTGGAAGATATTGGTTTAAAAGCTCCAACTATTAACCTGTTGGATAAGGAAAGACATCATGCACAATATCCTCCATAAATTATCTGGAGGAGCACTCACAGAGAGCAAGAGATCAGCCTTTTAACACATGACAAGGAGCTGGATGCCACATTGTGAACATAACTAGTTGAATAAAGCTACCTAGAGTTATGAAAAATGTTAAATGACAATTGTTATAGTTGGCACATTAGATCACAAAATCCCTAAAGAGATGAAACTAGCATCCATATGGCAATGAGGACAGTGTCTGATTTGAAATGATAAGGATTCTATAGGGAAAGGATATTTGAAATTACATAAGGCACTTGGACAAAAAAAAGATCTGTGCTCTTTAAACACCATGCTGAACATGTTATACAGCCTGGAAGTAATATGCCTATCTGAAAGTATAAGGAAGCTACACTGACCTTAGGTTATCCATCTCAGTGAAAGAATGCATTAAGTGATTGATAGACATCCTCCTTTTTGGGTTATCTTTAATCCTTTTCATCAAAATGTGCATAAAGTCACTTCAAAAGCACTTCATTGTAAATCCTTCCAGCAATTAACAGCAAGTTCTTACTTTAACAAATCATCAGCAGGGAGAGGTTGCCTGCTTCAATCCTGAAAGCATCTTTGCTATAACATCTTCTCAACATAGGTAAACTCCTCTTCACCCACCTGCTCTGTTTGTGCACTCTGCCATCCCACTCATCTTTTCTGTCATTGCTGCTTGGAAGATGTTAAGGGAATAGGCTTGATTATAAGACTTCTTTCCTGGAATTTGGGGAGTGTGATTGTTAATCTATTGCAAAAGCCAATCTCATTCTTTGAATAAATCATAATCTGAGGTTACTTTGCTCTTGTCGGTTTTCTTGTGACTTATGAATCCTGTTTTTCATTTCCTCTGAGCTCTTTTTCTAATTGACAGGTGGTCCTGATGTGGTTCACTACAGCAATCTCTCTCAGGTTACTGCCTGACTCTCCAGATGTTTCATTTCATCATTTTTATATGCTTCAGTGACTTTCTAGGCTACTTTTCTCTAGCACTGGTACACTTATGTCCCTCTCCTATTCTTTGCTCCCATTAGAAAAAAGCGATTTGGTGGTTGTTGTTGTTGTTGTCATGTCACATTTAAATTAATTCCCCTGCCATTAGCTTCAGGATTTTAAACAATCCTTCACAAGGTTAGTCATGGAAAGCTTTCAACTCTCACATCAGGAACAGGAACATCTTTGTGCCATTGCAGACAATTATGATGCTTGATGGTACCCCAGCCTCAGAAGGCAGCACTGCATTGTGCTCCCCACTGGGACTCAGCTTCTTCCATTTACAGACAGGCAGAAAATAAACAGCAGAGAGATTTATGAACATTGTAATTGTCTCAAGATTTGGGGAGAGGGAATGCATTTCATTTATTGTCTCTGGGCCCTTTAAGGCTTCCTTTTGTTTGATATGTACGACAGTTAGAATGACAAAATGTTCAGATCTGTAGTATTTTGTCAAGGGATCATTTTCCAGGCTCTGGATCAAGAACCTAATAATTGCTCTGCAACACCTGAAGCCTCCTGTAAATTGTCTTATGCTGCCAGCTTTCCCTTATTACATTTTTCATACCACAGATCTATGAATGAGCAAAGCTTTTAAGATGACACTTACTTATTTTAATATACTATTGTGTACTTGACAGTCTTGATTTAACTTGGTTTCCTTCCAGATCTGCAATTTGTTGGCTACCACACCTAGGCAAATAGCTGCATTCAGCTACAATTTAAACCTACAAATGTAAAAGAGATAATCTATTTATTTAACACTTTGGATTGATAAAAACATTTAATCATTGCTCTCCAACTTCAACCATTGTTAAAAAATTAAATTCAAGTGTAGAAATCATTGGCAAAAGATCTTTAGACCTTTGGGCAGGCTCCCTATCAAAAAAGTTTCAAGGGAGTCCTTTCTCCCAGTAATTCCAAAATCAAGAAGCCTGCCTAGACAAACTTCCCGACGAGATTTACACACATGTTTACCTCTGAATTGTTCAGAGCAGCTTTTCACTAACTTCTGAACTCAGCACTCTGGGAGTCACCACTCATTGCTCCTGTCCCAACCAAGGAATAACTACTAGGGGAGAAACATTCATTTTCAATTCACAACCGCTTTAGTTACCAAGACAAAAGAGCTTTTAACAACAGAAAGGGATTTTTTTTCCCCTTCTGCTAGGTATACATCAGTTACTCTAAGAAGATAATGCAGGATTATCTACTTAATTAAAAACTAGGCTCATGATTTCCAAGGTGTTTACTATGCCAGGATCATAGTAGCGATGGATTTAGAGATCATACCCATGTAACTCTGCTTTCTGTCATTCTATCGTTCTCCGTCAAGAGAAGCGTGGCCAGCAGAGCCAGAGAGGTGATTCTGCCACTGCACTCTGCTCTGCTCACACCTCCTCTGCAATACTGGGTCCAGTTCTGGAGCCCTCAACACAGAAAGGACATGGAGCTGATGGAGCAGGTCCAGAGGAGGCCACGAGAATGCTCAGGGGCTGGAACACCTCTGCTCTGAGGACAGGCTGAGNGAATATTTCAGCTTTCAAAGCTTGACAAATGTCAGGCTAGCCATATATAAATCAACTAGCAACAGTTTCCTTGAGTAGTCCTAAGTTACCTCCTAACCATCTAATACTCAAAGACATTTAGGCATTGTTGTAAGCTTTCATCATACTTTCGTGGCCAGGCTTGTTAACTAGAAGGAAGTTAATGAGCAAAAGTATGCAAAATCAAATTTCCATTTTAACTAGTGCCTGGAATTGTCACCTCTCTGTGGAAAGAACAAGGTTTTCTAGGACCATCTTGAATTGAATTGACCAAATGTCATGGATTCAACCATCTTTTCCAGTCTAGGTCTTTCCCTTCCCATACACTGCTTCAGGGTAACATACAGTATGGGCAAACAAAAATCCATATCAAAAGGAGAAATGAACGACGGAATAAAATTCTTCAGATTTAATCATCAATTACATATATGACATTACAGGAAATATTTCTGAAATAGACTTCTGTGAAGCTGAGACAGACCTTCAAGATTCCTGGGAATCTTTGAAGTCACAGCAGAACAATTAGAACTCTCTGATTTGAATGTGAAACACTTATTATGATGCTCAGTCCTTGGATGAAAGAGTTCAAAACCTTCTTCTAGAGGTTCCATGCCTAAAATAATGTCTGTGTACACTGGCTAAACATAACCTAAATGAAGCATGCAAAGAAAGATTTATACAGCTTGTAAAATGTCTGTAACTATTATAAATGTTGTAACTCTTAGATGTGTCATAGCTGCATGAATCTTCAGCAAGATGCTGCTAGCACATTAAGTATTTCACTTTTTATCCTTTCTTGTGATGATTTATTTCATTATTTGGGAGGGTGTTTTTTTTTTCTTTCATCTAAGGGAGCAGCCACCAACAACTATTTCCCTTCTTAGTTGCATTTTTTATTTAATAGAAGCTTAAAAAAATGGGATTAAAAGTGAGCTATTCCTTCAGTCTGCTTCATGACTGTTTAAATAAATGGCAGCTGTCTTTTCTATACAGATCAAAACCTGGAAACAAAAATATATAAACCCAAGAAAATAACACTAAATAAGCCTGTAGATACCTTTGAAGTTAAAAGCAAGGAAATCAACATTTCAGCCTTTTTAAATCAAGGATGAGGCATGCCAAACCATGTTTTACAGATGAATATAACCCAGGAAAATTATCTTAGTTCACAAGTGTGACAATTCAGAAAGTTGACTCCTCCTCCTCTTAGTTTGGTATCCACTATGCAGGATGTCTATACTGGGCCAGCACATGTGGGCTTTCATTGTAGTCCTGGAAATCCAATCAGTGTGCCCAATGAGTTTTATGGGCTATATTATCCTGAAATAAACTGTCAGAGAAGAAGCTGAGTTAAAAAAAAAACAAAACAAAAAAAACCAAAGGAAAATAAGCTGAAATAGGGATAACTAACTATTGCACATTAGAGAAAAACACTACTGCATTGAAGCACCTGAACAGTTTAACCTTCAGGAGAAACTATGGCATTTTATAGGTTCTCATGAATTGCATTCACAACTGGGAAAGAATTACTCACACATGCAAAAAGCTGTTTATAAACTCACAGTATC
>VWZO01014373.1:217531-236768 GCA_013396975.1 Bucco capensis
ACATTGCTGCCTCATGGGCATCCTCCTAGCCACCAGGACTTTTTCCCCAGAGCTGTTTTCCAACAGTTCCAATCATGTTTAGATACAGCCCAGGATATGATTAGTCTTCTGTGCTGTAAGCATACATTGCTGGCTGATGTCCAGCTTTCATCCACCAGTACTCTCAACTTCTTCTCGGCAGGGCTACTCTCAATCCCATCATCCCCTAGGTTGTATTGATACTGGAGATTGCCCTGAGCCAGGTGCAGAATGTTGCACTTGGCCTTGTTGAACCTTCTAAGGTCCACACAAGCCTAATTCTCAAGCTTGTCCAAGTTGGGACATTGACCATCACCCTCAAGATCTAATTATCCAAGAAATAGTCCACTCATCAAATCCACCTCTCTCCAATTCAGACACTCAGGCTAACACCAGCACTTGAAAGATATGCTGTTTGTTCCCAATTAGAGCTCATTCTTATAGAGTGCTTCACCAGTTAACATCTGTTAAAGCTTGTTGACACACAGGTTATTAAAAGCTGATGTATAATTAATTGGAAAATTCACTTTTTAAAATAGAATGTGATATTGAGCAACCTGACCACAAATTAAAAGAAGTAATGTTCAAAGACTTCAAGAAATTCAACTTGAAGTCTTATAACATTGTCTCCAAAGACACAACCAGACCTACACCAAAATTGTGTAAGCATACACTTCAAGGATTAGCTATAATGGTCCATAAGTTATATTAAAATAGGCACTTTTGGATTATGGGTCATTATCTTTGTAAGTATAACATATTATATCTACTCCCATTCAGGAAACATAGATAACTTGGTAGACTTGATACAGAATTCCAGCTAAAGAAATGCTGCTTTATCCTTTATAGGATAAATAGGGTAGAAAGAAAAATGGAAAATAGACTCCATACAAAAAAGAAATACATTAGAGAAGAGACTGCCAATATTTTTTGAGTCAATACATTGAAAAAAACGGTCTTACTTGAAACCATTTCTCAATTTTACCTTAAAATAAATATTGCTATTATGTAATATATTTTTATTGTAATTTTTTCCACTTTTTTGAACTTCAGTCTTCAAAGGTAAATGGTATGCATTAAACAGAAATATGCTCTTCTACCCTAGTAACTGTGACAGAATTATAAAGCATGTATTTCTTTTTGATGTACAGCTCTCCTGTACATCTCCTTCTGACAAGGATAAGGTCACCTGTCATCAAATTGTATTTGCTGTCTAAAAATTGATATGTAACTATTGAAAATTGTGAAACAGCTTAAAACTTAAGATATGTTATAGAACTGCTGACCTTTTCTTCAGCAGAGGTTATACAGATACCATTACCAATGTGTTTATTTGTGTTTTTTTTTTCCCAAATACATACAACATTTCAATTGTTTTGGCAAGTTGATTATCCTTTTTTGTTTGTTTGTTTGATTTTTGCTTTTGTTTTTTAATGTGGACTTTCTTTTATGTGTAGTGTGTATTTGGAATATTCATGTCCCATCATGGTATTATTTCTCCCTTGCCTTTCACAGGTAAATTGGGAAAAAAATGGGTTTATTACCTCAGGGAGAGTGCCCAAGACCTCAGGTCAAGATTGAAAATGCAGGAATACTTCAAATATACAGGGTTTCTTAAACTATTTGATTTGGGGTTTTTTGTTTGTTTGTTTATTTGGATTTTTTTTCAAGTTGAACAGAGCAGATATGAGCCATAGAACACAACAAATATCTGAGCTGGAAGATGGAAATAACATTTACTCTCTTTTTTTTTCCATGAAGCAAGAAGAGACAGCTGAAAGCACTGAAAGACAAGTTTAAATTTGATAAAAGGAGATAATTGTTTAGCCTTTGGGACTTTCTGCTTCAAGTTATCATGGGGCTTGCTGTGATTAAGAGAAAACAGTGAAAATTCATGGAGAAAATGAGATCATTCATAATCTACATTAGAATTAACATTCTGGAAGGAATATAAACCTCTGATTCAGGGCCTGAGGTAACTCCATTTGGGGGCTAGGAAGAAATTGCCTGTCAATATGATATTCCTCATATTTGTTACCTGTGGGGTTTCTTTCACTTTTACTATGGAGACACACTAGGAAATGAATGTCAGATTAAAAGGACCTCTGTTTTAACTATCTGTATGAAAGAGGATCAGAAGGCTATGGGGCGCTGTTGATAAGTTGCAGGGGCAGGATGTCATCCAGAAGGACCTGGGCAAGCTGGAGAGATGGGCCCAGGGGAACCTCAGGAGCTTCAACAAGACCAAGTGCAGGGTCCTGCACCTGGGTCAGAACAATCCCCACTATCAATCCAGGCTAGGGGATGAGATGATGGAGAGCAGCCCTGCAGAAAAGGCCTTGGGGTGCTGGTGGCTGAGAAGCTGGCCATGAGCAAACAGTGCACGCTGGCAGCCCAGAAGCACAATGGCATCCTGGGCTGCAGCAAGAGAAGCGTGGCCAGCAGAGCCAGAGAGGTGATTCTGCCACTGCACTCTGCTCTGCTCACACCTCCTCTGCAATACTGGGTCCAGTTCTGGAGCCCTCAACACAGAAAGGACATGGAGCTGATGGAGCAGGTGCAGAGGAGGCCACGAGAATGCTCAGGGGCTGGAACACCTCTGCTCTGAGGACAGGCTGAGGGAGCTGGGATTGTTCAGCCTGAAGAAGAGAAGGATTCGGGGGAACTACTAGTGACCTTCCAGTACCTAAAGGGAACTTGCAAGAAGGCTGCAGAGGGCCTGTTTGCAAAGGCCTGCAGTGAAAGGACAAGGGGCATTGGTTTTAAATTGGAGAGGAGCAGATTTAAACTGGATATTAGAAAGAAGTTCTTCCCCACGAGGGTGGTGGAACACTGGCCCAGGTTGCCCAGGGAGGTGGTTGAGTTCCCATCCCTGGAGGCATTGCAGGTGAGGCTTGCCAGGGCTCTGGGCAAGCTGATGTAGTTGGGGATGTCCCTGCCCACTGCAGGGGGGTTGGACTAGATGAGCTCCAGAGGTCCCTTCCAACCCAAACCATTCTAGGATTCTGGGATTCTATTGTACAGCTGAGACAAGGAGATTTTGGGATTGTTTTTTCTTGGAAGTAGGACAGACTTTCAAATAAGCACATAGAAAAGGAAAGCTAGAAATCCCTCCTAGAGACAGGGCCATCCTATATTTAGCTGTTACTTAGGCATTCTTACCTTGTTCTATGCTTCATTACTGATTAATCAAGGTTGATTCATTAGGACTCAAAGGCCTACCTTACATTTCACAACACTCCACCTATCAATCAATGCAAAAAAAAAATAATGTTAGTGCTAAAAAGAAGGGGAAAAAAACCTCTTTAACAATACCACAACATTTTTCCTATGACAATTATTTTTTCTCCTTAAATGAATTGATTCTGGATAAAAGTTCCAATCCTTAGTGCCTGCATCCAGCTTGACCATCTCACTGACTTGCAGATGCAGGTAAATATTAGATAAGGCAAACATTAGATAAGGTAATGCTGTTCATCTTTTCTGAATGTTTCCTAGGAATTCCTCTGGGACAGGGAAGATTCTTGAAGTTGCAAGATGGAGCAGCCCACCTATGTAACTACCAGGAGGCTATCAATTTATCAGTTTTAGTTTGGGTTAGTTTTGGGTAATTCTGGACTGGAACATTTATTGTTAAAACACTTTAATCTAGGTAGGAATAACAAGTAATCGTTTAGTGCAGAGTGAATTGTCTATGACCCAAATATAATGATGCTGCATAAAGGAGGAGTGAGAGCTTAGGGTATCACCTTGAAGGACAACTCCAGAATCTTCAGTACCAAATCATGAGTGACTCAACTCATTGAGTGTTCTTGGCATTGCTCTTGGCAGTGAGATACTTAGAGCTAGGCAGAACTGAAGAACTGATATTAGGAGTAATGGTAATGACAATAAAGCAGCATCTAACATAAGCAAAAAAATCAACAGAGTAAATTCAGATGTAACAGAGTTAAATATCAATATGCAAAGAAGGGGGGAAAGTATGTCATAGAATATACAGTTTGATAAATATGACCCCAAACAGACCCAAAACTGAGGAGAAAGAAATTGTCTAAATCAATATCAGAGGCCTCCCAACCAAGAGAAGGAAACCCCATCTAATTTTAACATCTTACTCCTTCTACTGAAGGATTCAGGACATGTTCCCCTTCCCCTACCCTTGCTGCAACTGTGGACTTTAAGACCCAGAGAAGCAGTGGAACTGGAAGTGTAACAGAGAGATAGATACTCAGAGAATTTTAATTGCAATATTGTTAATGAGATTTGGTTTATGTTAATTAAAAAATGTAACTGTGAGTCTGCTAGTATCACTGTAACTGGACTACTAAGAACAGATTAATTACACTAATGAGAAATTCTTGGCTTGGCATATGTGTTCCCTTTTTTGCCCATCAGAAGGTTTATTAATATAACAACAGGGTTTAAAAAAAAAGAGACAAATCTAAGGAAGTATTACTTGAGGACTTAGCAGTAGGACCATATTTGGATAAAGAACAAGAATATATTGGGCAAAGGGACCACAACACTACATCTCCTACATACTGCATTAATACATTAAAGCACACTATGGAATTAGTGGTGGGTCAAATGTTTCTGATCTTTCCTAGAGATCTGCTAGTCTGAATAACAAAGTACTCTGAAAGGATAAGTAGATGAACGTCCATCAGAAGATAACATGCCTAAAATTAAGTAGATGCTTAGAGTTAGATTCCTAGCAAAGCTTCCAGGATATCTAGAGAAGCCAAGGATACTTGATTTATGCCTCTTTTTGTGGCTTTGGTACATGGGTAGACTTTGTGCTGACAATGTTGATGCTATTAAAGTATCCAGGCCTGTGCAAGTGGGAGTAACAGCCATTGGCAGCACTGGGCAAGGGGAGACTTGAAGAGCTTACAAACACAGATCTGAAGGCTGTCTGGCATTCCCAAAGACTTTAAAAGGTATACATTTGAAGAGATAACCTTTAATCCTGATAGATTTCTTCATACATATGAATGACCTCATATTTTCAAATGCCTGTAGATGGGTACATTTTAGTTCCTCTGGTGTTCCTCTGTTCTTCTGCTTTCTATCAGCTTATCAACAGCCATTGTCAGCACGGAAAGAAAAAATCCAACCAAGTGAAAAGAAAACAATAGTAATTTGAAGATTGATCCATCTAAATTCTGGATATTCCTATGCAGCATAGCTGCCAGCACCTGAGGAAGCACAGATTGCCTTCCTGTGCAACTTACGCCTTTATATCTATTTGCTTCCCATCAGCAGTCCTCAGATCTGGTTGCTTCTAACTCTCTACCTGTGGTATCTTCACAGTAGGTATAGCAGCATTCTTATCTTGGATATCTCTTTACTATACTTCAGGCTTTAGAAAGTTTAGAGACAAAAAGCAGCAGGCCTTAGGTAGGGGTTGGTGTTATTGATGTTGTTGAGCTCTGTATACCTAAAACCACATTTTGAGTCTCCATTGTGTTCATCTAGAAGAGGGCTAGAGGTGTGGAACAAAAAGGAGGAGGAGCTACTAGTGCAACAGCAGTACAAGTAGTAATTGGAAACATCTGAGTAATGTCACAAAGAATGTCAGGTAATAACTAAGGGAAAATAACTCAAATAAAGGCCAATAAAAGAGCCAGTCGTTCTAGGCATTTGTAGGCATCCAATATATTTTTACATAAAAGTTTATAGTTGTATTAAGCTCCAGCAGTGAATGAATTTAGCTACTCTGTGTCACAGTAGCAGCATTTATCTGAAAGCCAATGAATGCACTCTAGAATAGAAGTTTGCTTGGCTGAGCTTTTGCTTTGCTTTTTATTGCTTGCATTACAAATGTGTGTTTGATTTTGTATTGATGTCCATGAGGTTTCCATTGTGGCTTCTTTTCTTTTTCTTTCTTTTTTTTTTTACCTCCCACAAAAAAACACGCTTCTCTCTCAAAATTAAAAATTAATCAGAAATTAAGGTACTATTAAACTTAATTTGAAGTATCATTACTATGTATTTTTAATAACTTACTGGATACCAGCAACAGTTACTGGTCTATTAGAGTTATTGATCAGTATATATTTTCCATTAGTTTAGAAGATAACAGAAGTGGCAAAGGAATAGTTTTGATTGATAGGGCTTTGAAGCTAAAAATGTTGAGGGATCACTCCATCAGCAAAAGTTAGAGATCTAAATGAAATATAAACCACACACAGTTCTTCACTAATGAACATTACCAAAACCAGACCTCTTTATATTTTTTATGGAAACAGACTCTTTGCTGCCAGTTGCCCCAGCAAGTCAGCCAAAACTGTTCCAGTGATAGCTATTACTTCTCTTGCAGCATTAACTGGGTTAATCTAAATATATATAGGTAATGAAAAAAAACATTCTTTCATAATTCCATGAGGTTTAAATGTGTGGCTTTAGTCGCACAGAGAATCAAAGAGCTGCCAAAACTCCACCTAAGACCCCTTATTACAATAGTTACAAAATTAATGATGTTGGTTTATTATTTCAGCAAACAATACACATGAGCTTTTTTCTTTATTAATTTAGAAGCTGCCAGAATGTGCACCAGGGCAGATTTTCTGATTCTGGCCATGGTTTAGTGGTGGGTTTGGCAGTGGCTAGGTGAACAGTTGGACTTGAGGATCTAAATTATTCTATGAATTAACAGCGTTGCAGTTTGGCCCAAGAGTAGAGACACAAACTCATGAAGTCAATCAGAGCATGAAAATTATCCTGAAATATTGGCAGTTGACGTTGATGAATATAAATGACAGCTACTAAATGTTGTTTTGTGTGGAAAAGCTACAAATGTTTCTTTCATAATGAGGTTGACATCCGACAGTGATTTAAGATGCCAATTATAAAGCTTCTAGTGAAAATGAGAATAAACATCCAGATCACTTCTACTGAGCCAGCTGAACCCCTTTTTGTTGTAGGAATGGTTATACATATTATATATATTACATATGATATATTATATTATATATAATATNAAACAAAATCAGTATATAAGTGAAAAAAATAAACCAAAAGGCATATAAAGAAAAAAAAAACCTAATGGGAAAAATATATGAAAATATGCAGTAGTAGTGACCTACTTTGAAGGTTACACATCTCTATTTCTTTATAATTTTAAACCTGTGAAAGGAACTCCCATAATATGGTTGGGTATCAGAAGGGTTGTTTTTTTCCAGTAGATTAATAATGAGATCTTCTCATGAACATTTCTGGGGTGTTTCAACTTCACTCAAACACTGAAGGGCATTGTAATTTAATAATAATGAATTCATACTGATGTTTCTTGATGTGAAACATTGTTTTTCCTTTCTACAGATGCAATAATTGAACCACAATTAATTAGCTTGAGTAGATGATTTTGTAAATATTAACTTTCAAGCATCTCGTTGTAGAATGAAGATTTGAAGTTCAATCTCTTTGTGATTGTTTCTTCAACATAATTTGGAATAAAACGGAGAGAGTGGAACTTCTCTGACTAAGTGATGACACCAGCAGGGTTGAAGATGCACATAAGGGAGTCACCTGGTGCTGTTAGAGAGAAGGAAAAATATCATGAACACTTCCAGAAAACACTTAATCCATTCTAAGTAAATGTGTATGTGTGAGCTGAATTGTGTCATCAACTTGTATTTACTATGTGGGGATTTTAAGGTGTCATATTTAGATGATCAGATTTAGTCTCATCAATCTGCTGAACAGATGTGAAAATGATATGGTAATTTGACCACCAAATCTGGTCACCCTCCCCAGAGCTTAAGAAATAAGATTGTAAGAAGCAAATGAAAAACACACAAATAATCAAACAAAACAACAACAACAAACCCACCTCTGCAGGGAATAAGCTCTCAGCTATGTTTTCACCTTTCTTGCAAGAAAATACAGACACAATGCCGGGGATTGCCAGTTATGAATTCTAGATGAATTCAGCTTAATGTTGCAAAATTCATGAAGCCAGAAAGCCATAGTAAAGTTTTACTACAGCTCCCTACCTTACCATCTTTACCCCCAGTAATGATTTATTTGCAAATATCACTGCCTAAAGTTAGTAAATGAATCTAGAATCCATAATAAACATATCCACCCATAATAAAAACCCTCATTGTCTTTTTACTGAAGTTCTCCCAGTTTAGAAGATCCACAGATAAAGAGATGTCCCTCAGCACAAATTCAAATCAAGCTTTACACTTCACACTCCCACACAGCAATGATATACAAATCAAGTAAGTCATTTTGCAAGGAAATATGTCTGGCAGACTAGTTGTTGATAGCTAAAAAAATGACTGGAGTCTAAACCTGTGGAAGTGCCTATCAAGGAAACAAGGAGCTTGAGGCCCAAACTGAAAGCAGTCTGAACTTCATGTTCTTACAAATAGACTCCTGAAGTCAAATGAGCTGTTTAGTTTACAATTTCAAGTTTGATTTATTAATTTAGTTGAAGTCAAAAAAATATGACAGATATGGTCAAACCCAGGCATATGATAAAAAATCAGTAGTTTGGGGAGTTAGGCTTTCATCATTTTAGAACAGAGCAGTAGAGGTGACCACAGAGTATGGCATATTCTGGTAAAATGCACCAGAAATAAGAATTTAGAGCAGTGAACTCGGTAGATAGACCCCTGGCTTTGTTCTGTGCTCTGTCATTATCTCTGCAGGTGGCCTTGGGTAGACAGTGTCACTCTCCCTCCTCCAAACTATATGTGCAAACAGGAACAGTAATGCTTCCCTGAAACCATCTTCTGTGATCTTCTAACATCCTGCTTCTGCAGAAAGGAACTAGCTTTGGCTCTACTGACACAGTTAAAACAGCAAAGTCTCCCTCATATGGGAGGAGTTTTCTGTTAAATGAGTTCTTATCCTAGAATGGTTTGGGTTGGAAGGGATCGCTGGAGCTCATCTAGTCCAACNAGGATGCCATTGGCCTTCTGGGCTGCCAGCGTGCACTGTTTGCTCATGGCCAGCTTCTCAGCCACCAGCACCCCAAGGCCTTTTCTGCAGGGCTGCTCTCCATCATCTCATCCCCCAGCCTGGATTGATAGTGGGGACACAGTTATAATCTGCTTCTGTTTGAGAAGAGGAATGCACTATGCAGATGTGAACTACCTTCTTGCAGAGATAACTACACACCTCCCTCAGGTATTTATCAGGAGTTTTTCTAGATCCCATGGTGAAGTGTGGCCCCAGGAGTGCTTCCAATCCCAGCAAGCTGCCTGTGCTGTGTGCTGCTCAGTCATCCTCAGCACAGGCTGTGACTAGTGATATTCCCAGAGAGGAATGCTGGGACAATCACCTAGCCGTTCTCATCACTCTTTGGTGCTGATATGTTTTGAATGTCCTTTGGCTTTGTGATCAAGCTGTTTCTGCCTGTTAGCACCTCCCTGTGTCTCATGACTACAAGAGCAAATATTACCTAGAGGGTTTGTTTTTTTTTCCTTGCAGGATTTCTGGGATTTTTCTATCTGAGCTTTTCTATCACCTACCTGAGAGACAGATGGGATTTATATGAAGTTCAAATTTAGTGTGACAGTCACAGATATCAGATCCTGGGAGAATGCACTTCAGTACACTCCCCTCAGCCCTCTACTCATCCAGTCTGATGATAGACAGTGTGACCATTTTTGTGTAGAAATGCCCCATATCTGCTAAATGAAACCAGTAATTATATTACAGATACATTTAAAATGGCATGGCTTTAGACTTCGAGGATTTGAGGTTGAGAGCTATAAAGATGCAAGGCTCCTGGAAGTTACTCTCATAAATGTAATCTGAATTTTCTCCCTAGCTGTACCCTTCACTTTTTACTGTTTTTGGTTTTGTTGTGGGTTTTTTTTTCCCCCTAAGAGCTATTGTTATGTCTTAGGTACAAACTACAGAATAGCTATTTTTGCTTGTAAGAATCAATCTGCACTGTATAAAAGAAGGTAATTAATGTTAGAAATTACTTATCTTGATCAAAGTGATTGGAGGAATGGAAATATCTAAGACATAGCGTGGTGTATGTTGACAGACATTAAGCATGATTCCGTCCTCAAAACTTCAGGCTAAATGTAAATGCTAGGCTAAGAAATACCTTTATAACCTTAGCAATAAGCAGTTGATGATGAGATTATGAAAGCAGAGAAAAGGCAACAACTGATTGGGTAGATTTGGGGGTTGTTTTACTTTTTTTTTTTTATTTTCCTTTTCATACACATCTTTCACTAATTTGTTTTTGAATACTTTTGGGATTTTTTCCAATCTATTCTTAAATAATTCTTACCTAGGGTTCAGACTGAGTTTGCATCATGAGTGTTTCCTGCCAGCATCCTTTCAGTAAGTCATATGTGGCTTGACAGAATATAGTGGGGGTTTCTCTGGGCAGACTTATGCTAGCATTTTTTGTTTGGAAGAGGAATGAGCCTTTGACATGCGGCCAAAATAAAGCTACTCTGAAGCAAATCCCACTGAAATGCTTGTGAGCTTAGCCATGAGATCTTCAGTAGGGTTTGGCTGTGCCAAGCCACTCCTCTTTTGCTGCACTCCTTGCCGGTGGGCAGGGACTTCAGAATGCCAAGCCCACATCAGCATCATTCCTTTTCCACACAGAAGAATGATTGTGACATTCTTTATTTTCTTGTTTTCCTGTTGACTGCAGTCATATTTTGACTAGGTCCTGAATGTATTCCCTGCAAGAGGCCCCTGCTGTTTTACCTAGCTTTGTCGAGGTCTCCTGTGGCCCCTGGTGCGATAACNCTAGGCACGGGTCACCCCTACAGAAACATTTGTCTTCTCTTTGGGCTCTCTGCTTCATCAGTCCTGATTCCTTTCTCTTTGTTTCCTTTCCCTACAAATGCCTAAACTCCTTCTTTTTTCCTTCTGTTCCATCAGTCTGGATCTGGGGGTAATGCTCAGCTCCTTCTTTCCACCCAAATCATGCTCCAGGTCCCTGCACAGCTTAGTGCTCTGGAACAAAGCCTCTGCTTACACTTAGAGGGAACTGCAATCCAAACCAGAATGTAAATTGAACCCAGAAAAAACGTTATTTAAAAAAAGTTAGGAAGAATTGTCAGGCAGCTAAACACACTGAATTTATTTTGTTATAAATCCCTCTATTTTAGACATACTGTGGGGGGAAAAAATCCTTTTCTGAGTGTTCACACCATTACAAACAATTTTCTCTTGTTATAATCATTTTCCCACACTGGATGGTAACCACAGTAATAACATGACTGTTGTATATGTATCCTAGTTAAGGAGTGTAGTATCTTTATACTTGACTTGTATATATAACGTAAAAGCATTTTCATCAGCTTATTTGGTGCATTGCCTTGGCAGAAATTGTGTATGTTCACAGATATCATATACTCAAATTTTATCTATTTATTCATTGCAGTAATCAAATGTCTATGAAGTCTGCAAAAGTAGACTTAGATATTTAGAGCTCTTTCCCCAGGAGTTAACTATTGGTACCTATAACCTTACAATGTCTCCAATCCTAAACTGTGCTTTTAAAAGACAAAGAGTATCCCAAATATGATGGGATTCCCACCAGAGCTTTCATTCAACACCTGAATCAAGGAAAGATAAGCAATTAATATCCAAATATAAGCAACTAATATCCAAATATAAACAAGTAATACCCAAATACTTTACACATTCCATCACCAGTTATTAATACCATCAGTCTGTCCTGCAATAGCACAGTTCTGCCAAGGCTGTATCTTTGTACCTGTTGCATCAAACATAATTTTCATGTCCACAGATACTTTTTCACAAACCTTTTGGACAGATGTACAAAATAGCCTCTGAGTAATCAGACATTCAAAACCACTACAACAATGTGAAATCAGTTGACATGCTTATCTTCATTGCTGTGAAAGAGACAAAGGATGAGATCTATAGTAATTAGCTTTGCAATTCCATTGCTTGAACAATTTCCAGCAAGCCTAATGAAAATTCTTGATCTTGTAATCCTGACTACAGTGCTATAAAAACTCCTAAGAACATGCTTAACTTTGAGTGTAGATCACACCAGAGAGCTTTCAGCACAGCATAGCTTACATGAATAAGTTGATCTTGCTGAGTACATAGGAATGTTTTACCTACCTTCTTCAAATGACATGCACACAGAGAAATAAATTCATAACTTTGCATAATATTGTGGCAAAGAATGTCCTGTAAATGCACCCACAAGTACAACTCTGATTATGATTAAAGTTTATCTTATTATACTCCAGCTAAGAGGATCATTATATTATATTACATACTGTTCCATGATTAAACAGCTTTTTCTTAAAGTACTTTGAATTTCTGTTCAGACAGCTTTTATATTCCTAAGCTCACCACACTACTCCACACGTCCCCAGAGAGCAGCCCAGGAAAGACTAATCAAAGTACTGCCACATATTTTACTCTAACATGCATTACTCTCAGTACTGTAGTAACTCTTAAGTCAAATCCACATAAGCCTCTCTATATAACATGTTCAGTTTCAGCTGTGATCTGGATTAACCTTTAAAATAGAAAGAAAAGCTCTGCTGCCAAACTGTATAAGGACTTTGGCCATTTGAGTCATATATTGGGCTCAGCTCTGTCATCCAAAGGCATCAGAGATTTTGGCTGAGCTATGACTGTCGGACTGCTCATAAGTAGTGACCAGAAGGGGGGAAAAATGTATTTTCTATGTCTGGTTTTCTCTTTTTTTTGAATCAGAGCTTTTTCTGTGCTAAGAACAAAATGATGTCTGTAGTCAGCCTCTTGGCTTCAGCTGCAATAATGTTGTGTTGGGTGTTACAAAGAGCAGGAATAGCCCTGGACTGTGTGGGGAGTTGCATACCTTCAAACCTTTAGTATTTTTGACTAGCTGGAACTAATGGAACAGGTTTTCAAAGCAAACCTTCCATCCTAGCAATTTAAATAAATTGCTAACAGGAAAGTTTTTTGATGACATTGGGTAAAACCTTGAAAGGTTCAGCAGTGACTTGAGGCATATTGAGAGCCTGGAATAGAGGCTAGGCAGGGACTGACCTGAACTGCTACTTCCACTTGATGCAGAACAAATGAGCGTGAAAACAAGTTGTTTGGCCCCAAAAGGAGTAGAGTTGCATAGGAGCAGCTCCATCTCTACACTAATAAAACTTGCCTCACAGATGTTTTCTTAGCAGTGCTTTCACAGATGTGGATATTATGCCATATAGAATATCACTTAACAGCAGAAACAAAGCAATTTTTCTACTCCTCAAATGTATGTAACAACTCTTGCACATTTAGGTGAAGCCTGAAACTCTCTAACAAGAGCAATCATGTTATTTTCAGTCTTGATTATTTCCTTTTTCTCCTTCAGCCACTACTGTATTTCTAATGAGGCTTAATCTTTATGGTAGAAATTCCAATGCTCAGCACATTAGGGAAGTGAACAAGACCCTTGCTAGTTGGCAGTTTCTGCCCTTTGAGCATGAAGAGGAAAACTCAGCATTCCAGATTGTCTCTTCTGATATATATCCACCTCTCAGTTGGGAAGCTCATCCTGTAGGTTAATACAACTTTATTGTTGAAATAAAAGGGGTTGCCAACACCCTGTGAGAGTAAAGCATGCTGCAGCTGGAAATGGACCCAGGAGAGGTATGTGTTTCTTTCTTTCTAAGAATCTAACAAGGCTTCTGATGATGTTAAATTTGACAGGTCCATTTTTTTTTTCCCCTTTGCAGTATTTATCAAACAGCTCTGAACCTCAAGGCAATGTCCTCATGCTTATCTCAAACGCTAAAACTCTTAGGAAAGTACTGAACTCTTTATTCTTCCTCCTATAGATTTACATGTGACATCCTACAGGGTCATTTTTCTGTTCATCTTGTTCCCCATGGCTTCTAAGGTTAAATAGAAGAGTGGGAAAGTTGCCATATACTAATATTACTCACAAGCTCACCATAGATTTTTTTCTCTGTGCTATTTGTATAAAGTCAGATTGCTCTTTCTTCTCTTTCACCATCTGCCAGCATAGGGTAGATATGTAACTGGAGAGACCAAGCCTGGCATTAGTACTTCCATATGTTATCAAGAATTTTGTTTTGGAGTTCTGATAAATCCAAACATGCTTTCCATGTTCAAATAGTAATGCATAGAAATTATTTTTGGGAGACCTAAATGCATACCACTCTTCTCTGATGAGATCCAGCCAAAGAATTATGAATTTATTAATCCTTGAAATCACTATGTGATTTCCATAAATAAATTAATAAATAAATTCTAACTGGCAGTGGGTTTCCATAAGGGAAATCCCTAAGTCAAGTCATCAGCCAAAGCAAATAAGCAGCCCCAGCCTGCCTCCTGAGCTCAGGTTGTTGCAAGAGGAAACAACATTTCTAGGAGTTCTAGTCATGTCCATGTAGAATCATAGAATAGTTTGGGTTAGAAGGGAAATTAAAGATCATCTAGTCCATTCCCGCTGCTGAGGCCAGGAACAGCTTGCACTAGATGAGGTTGCTCAAAGCCCCATCCAGCCTGCCCTTGAGCTCTTGCAGTGATAGGGCATACAAAACTTCTCTGGGCAATGCGGTTCAGGGTCTCACCACATCATCCTAAAACTTTCTTCCTTATGTCCAATCTAAACCTGCCCTCTTTCAGCTGAAAACTGTTAGTTCTTGTCCTGTCACTGCAGGCTTGGTAAAAAATATCTCTCTTTCATATAAGGAAGTGAGTATTATAGAATCAAAGAATCATAGAACAGTTCCAGCTNTGTATTGAAAGGGTGCAATAAGGTTTCCTCTGAGTCTTCTGTTCTCCAGGCTGAATATCTCCAACTGCCTCAGCCTTTCTCCAGAGGAGAGGTGTTTTTGCCCTAAGTTTATTTCCATGGCCCTCCTCTGGATCTGCTTTAGCAAGTCCCCATCTTTCTTGCCCTGGGGACCCCAGAGCTGGACACGATACTCTAGGTGAGGGTGTCCTGAGACCAGAGTAGAGGGGGAGAATCACCTCCCTCCACCTGCTCTCCACAATTCTTTTGATGCATCCCAGGATATGATTAGCTTTCTGGGCTACGAGTGCACATTGTTGGCTCATGTCCAATTTTTCATCCACTTCCAAGTGTTTCTCTGCAGGGATGTTCTCAATCCACTGTATTGATACTGGGGATTGCTCTGACCCATGTGCAGGACTTTGCCTTTGGCCCTGCTGAACTTCATGAGCTTTCCAAAGGTTCACTTCTCAAGCTTGGCAAGATCCCTCTGGATGACTCACCTTCCTAATGTTTGTCTATGTGGGATGGATACAACTGGAATATTTCTTTTGTGTTTTCACATCTTCACAGCTGGTGTCATTTCTCCAAGCAGTCAAATGTTTCCAAAAGGCTTCCAAAATATATGTGACAGGAGATAGAGCAGTTGCACTTTGAGTGAGAGGAATCAATACAAACAAGGCTTATGGGTTATAGGCTTTAAACTAAAATATGACTCATTCCTGCATGGTGAAACTAGTTAGTCCTATTATTATCTCTATAAATATCACAGTTTGCATGACAGACATCACCAGCCTCAGGTAAGATAAACAATTGTTGTATGAAGGACCAAACTGGGAAGAATGCATAATTTTATCCAAGAAGTTAAATATAGATGAAAAGATTTTTGTCCTCAGCTTATTTAGTAAAACACATTTTTTTTCCTCAGTATAAAATCTATTATTCATTATTTAAATAAAGGATGAGAGTAGCTTGACTACTTTGGAGATGGGAACTCATTTTAAAGTAACTCTTCTTTTAGTTTATATTCTGAATTGCCTGTTCTAAGCTGCCTTTCCAAACATTGCTGCCCATGTTTTGAACAAAAGTGTCATTGCCTCTACTGGAACAATGAGGTAAGATTTTGTTGTCTAACTGCTTTGTATTTCATCTCCTTCAGAAGGTTTGTCTACAAACAGACAAACAGATGATTTTAAAGCTTTGTTTCCCTATGAAGCTCCCAGAGATTATCATGAATTCTTTATTGTTTAATCATATTTTTTTATTAACCTATGTCTAGCAAAGAGGTATCTTGGCCGTATCAGTTCATAAACAAATCTTTTTTTCTAGGTTTATGTCCAATTAGCTTCTTAGCAAGCTTCCTAGGAAGAAGTTCAGTGTTTAATTTTAAACTAGCTTTTATTAAAGTCTTACCTGGAAGGTTTTATGTCCTAAGGACCTCGCAGCCAGCGTCCAAGCTTGCTAGGCCCTGGCAGATTCTGTTAATATCCCTTTTTCCTTCCTGTAGTGGGGGAAAAGGGAATAATAGAGACTATGTGTCCCTGGATTAGTGGTTAGCCCAATCCTGCTCAGTGACAGAAGTGGAGCGTAGGGATTTACCTCTGTGAATTCTATTAATGCCAAAATCAGTCACACACCTGCAGGTTTGCAAATGTAATGTTTTGTGTCAGAAGGAAAATTCCATGGTAAATACAAAATAATCCAGAGGTTAGAATAAACACATTTGAAAGTAAAATTTGAACAGCCTCATTCCACTGGCACAACTTTCAGAAAGTGACCTGGAACAATTAGTTGGAGTATATGGGATCAGAATGGAAGTTCTGGATAGCTTCACATGTTATTTTCAGAGTAATTGCAACTGGGAAATGTACTACTCATTTTATTCTATTCTCTCCTCAATTTCTTGAGTATTTTTTAAGTCTCTTTCTTTTCTGAAGCAATAAGAAAGCAAGAGTAATTATACTTTGTAGATTTTCCATTTCTGCAGGCAGAGTGTCATCTTTGCTTATCCTAATAAGTCAATATACTTAGAGTATGATAAGCAGATGATGAAATACATAGAATACATTGAAGTACATAGAACCTCTGGAAAAATTCCCAGACACCATGTTTTATTCTGACAGAAAGAAGTCCAGAAAGGTGCCAGGATTCTCTATATTTACTCAATTTAATGGAATCTGTGCTTTCTTAATGTTCCTTAAAAGGCAGTAACCATCGTCTAAAGACTGTGTGTAAGCCAAACTTTGGGTGCATTTTAAGTTGTCAGATAAGGTAATTAGAGAGCAGGCATCCTGAATTCCAATTCCTTAACAATTCAAATAACTTAATTCCTACATAATCTAGACTGGGGTGTTTTTTTATGCATAGTTCCAATTATCAATAGAAGGAAATAATGGTATCCTTTTACTTTGTGCAGATTTGGCCATCAATCTCAGTGGAACTAGGTTTTTTATACTGTCCTTTATAACAACTGCTGCCTTTAGTATTGCCATTTTATATTGTTTTCCATCTGTTATTCCTTGTAGAAACGAACTCCCTCTTTCTATTATTGTCCTTTGCTCATGTTTCTTTAAAGATAATATTGTCTAGATTTTCTTGACATTAGAATCTTGAACAAACTTCGGCATTTTGCTCACCATCAAACACTGCTCCTTAAAGTTCATCTTAGTTTCATCTCCAGAAAACTTGGGATTTTCTGGGGCAAAAAATAAAGGACATTTACTTTTATCTGAAACCCTGCAGGAGCAGAAGGAAATGTGTACAACTCCTTAAACAGTAAGATATAAGATATTGGGTTTTTCTTCTTGTTTGCACGTATGCACAAAATATATGAAAGCATTTTTTCCCCTCCTTGTTTTGAAGAGGAAAACAGGGAGAGCTACATTGAAGCATTTATGAAATCTGAATAATTTATAGCAGAAAATGGCTGCAGTCTATCCAAATGTAGAAAAAAGAATTTCTCAAGAGTATAGACCACTTATAAGGTGGTTTTTTTTTTGCCTGTTTACGTGCAGGCAAGAGAAGCTGTTATTGTGTAGAGTGTTTCATCTGCTCAGTGTAGCATTAAATAAATATCTCTCTGCAGGTTATCACGATGCCAGCAGGGAGCTGAGATTCATGTGTGTGCAATTCCTCTCAGCATATAAAACAGAATAAGAAAATTATATGTTTGAATATAGAGTTAAACAAGAAAAGCAATGAAACAGGGGAGAAACCTCCTCCTGCTAGGTGGAATATACTTCTGGATGTCATATAGTCTACACCCCAAGCTAGATGTTAGGCTGAGATTTATATTCATCTGAAGTAGGGTTAAAGAGACAGAGCAAGTTCTTCCTTTGAGCTCTCTTTGCATGTCAAGTTTCCATGCACCTGGGGTGAATGAAGAATCTGTTGGAATTCTGAATTGTACTTGTTAAATCATCATGCAGAACTTTTTAAGAATATTTCTATCATTTTCATAAGGATAACTGATGTTTGTTTACCAGATGGCTGAGTAACTTCAAATGAGAAACTTCATATGGAACATTATTTGATAACTCGTTCCTGTGTGAATTAGGAACTTCTAGCTCTTATACTTTCTCACTGACCTATTCTAGTGCCTGGATTTTGTGTAAGGAAGCAAAACATTTAAGTGCTTTTAGACATGAAGAAGATCAGAGGTTAAACAGAGGAGAGAGCTAGATGTGGCTTACTGGAAAAGTTTATAACATAAATTTTTGGGAATCAGTCAAGAAGAATTTCTTAGGAGCAGTATAATTTAGGATCCTGCCTTTAAACCTGCCTGAAATCTACAGATTGTCCAGTTCAGCCTTTTTTCCCAGCACAAAGAGGGATTTGATGTGCCTAGAAGGCAAATAGGTCAATTAAGAACTTGTATGTGTCTCTATTCAGCTATGTGGCTTGAAACATTAGTGCTTATGGTCTAGGTCCTTGCAGAGTTTTCCCAATAAAGTTCCTTCACTGCTTTAAGCCCTGCTTATAGAAATGGAAGCTTCTTAGTGGGGCTGAGTGTTTCATATGTGTCATATCTACAGTATCCCAGTGTGCCAGGGTTTGGAAGGGCCCTAGAAAGATCATCTAGTGCAACCCCCCTGCCAGAGCAGGAGCACCTAGACCAGCTCACACAGCAATGTGTCCAGGCAGCTCTGCAATGGCTCCAGACAAGGAGACTCCACAGCCTCCTGGGCAGCCTGCTCCAGTGCTCTGGCACCCTCACTGCAAACAAGTTTTTCCTTATGTTTATACTAAACCTCCTGTGATCCAACTTGCTCCCATTCCCTCTTGTCCTACCATTGGATGCCATTGAGCAGAGCCTGGCTCTCTCCTCCTGACACTCGTCCTTTACATATTTCTAAGCATTGCTGAGGTCTCCTCTCAGTCTCCTCTTGTCCAGGCTGAAGAGACCCAGCTCTCTCAGCCTGTCCTCCTAGGGCACATGCTCCACTCCTTTCATGCTCTTGCTGGCCCTGTGCTGGACTCTCTCCAGCAGCTCCCTATCCTTCT
>VWZO01014373.1:236883-249714 GCA_013396975.1 Bucco capensis
AATCTTTGAGTCTGGTGACATTGACAAAACAAAAAGGTGTCCAAATGCAAAGTCACATGAGATAAATGATCCTTTGTGTATGTGCTGACTCAACAGAGCTAGAGTCATCCTAGCCACTACTGAAGATGTGATGAAGAAGGAAACAGTGCCACCTATCATTTAACAGCACTGTGAGCCAAGTCCTTAGCTACCATCACTTCTATTTTTAGCACTGATGATGTTTTCCCACTGATGGGTGAGACACACTTTCCTGGGTTAAGTTAGGGGTGAATAAGACCTAGTAGTAGCTAGAAATCTCTTACTTCCCTCTATTAAAGAGATTCTAAAATGTGAGGTTTTCCATACTCATTTGCTAAAGAAAAGTAGGATCTACTTTATGAATGGATTTGTTTCCAAAAGGAATTTCAGGTTCAGATATGCAATAAGGGTGTTTCTGGAGCAGTTTCTTTTTTGTCCAGCTTTTAAGAATATAAGAGAAGTTAGTGTTTTAAAACTATGTTTTGGAACCATCTACATCTTCACCATACATTACTCTTTTTAGGTCATTTCTTTCCATAACACAAAAGCTTCATAAACTGCAATCTGTAATATTTACATTTAGAAGGCAAACTAAAGTTATGATCTACAACCTGGTTCAGAGGATTAATATTTGTGTTCTAGAATGTCCCATACCTATAGATATTTGTCATGTTACCAGGCAAGGCCCTGATCTGGCAGACAATATTAATAAATCATTTTAATTAAAAAAGGGCAGAAGGAACAGATCCAAAGTTGGAAGAAAAAAAAGCACCCACACTATATTGCAAATCTAAAGAAAAAAAAGAATAGCTCTATGAAATAAAATTCAAACAATACCATCTAAAATGAGGAGGAAAAAAGCACTAGGTTTTGGAACAAGGGCAAGGTAAAAGATAAAGTGGCTGAATAACTCTGTGAAATTATTTTTTTGCTTTAAGAAAATTCCATTAGAAGAATGGACTTAATAATGGTAGAGGCAAAGCCATTACTGTGCTCCTGTAATTAATCTTTTATAAAGCATCTTTTCTCCACCTGAAATAAAAGCTATTCAAAACAAATAACTAGTTATTTGTTATTTATTAACTAAAACTCCCACCAGAAAATGCTCTTCTAGCATCTTCAACAGCTGTGGGAAACAAAAATAAACCACAGAACTTAGACCTTGCTAAAGAACCTGGCTCTGCAGGGAGGACTTTACTAGTGTGTGAATAAATAAAACCATTTGTCCTTATAGACTCCTGCTGGCTGGATACAGAAGAGGTTGGAGTTGCTTCCAACCCCCACTCAAGATGTTGCTGTTAGAATAAGGTTATCTGCTCAACAGCTTGCTTTTGTTTCTTAAACTCTCTCATAGAGAGCAACCTTAAAAATTAAATAAGTTAGAGCAAACAAATAAGAAAGCAACTAGATAAAAATAACATCTATTTATAATACTTCCATAACATAAATAAGCCATCAGCTGCTCTCATCATATCTTCTTCATTCTCATATTTAATTTTTCTCATATTTCTAATAGATTTTTTTCATCCTACACACAGCTTGTAGCATCATTTGTTATTACATTTGTCTGTCACTTTCTTATTTTAAAACATTATTATTAGTTCTATGTACCTTCATATAGCTGAGTGTGCCCAGTTTTTTATGCTGACAACCTGCTTCATGAAATGTTATTTCTTTAGTGGAGGGCTCTTAAGGGTATTTTCATTTCAATAAATAGTTTTGTTTTCTCTTTTAACTCTCCTCACCCCATTCTACTCAGACTCTTCTCACTGTCTTAACAACATGATTTCAGAGAATATCTTATGAAGGATTTTCAGGCTACGTTTGATCATGTTCAGTTTGTGTAGAAAAAGCCAAGTTGTACACTAAAATGAAACCAGGTTGGCATGGGAAACTTTATTTAACCATTTTTAAATGCAGCTTGAAGTGTTTTTCCTGCGTTTCATCTTCTTGAAATGCTAAGAGGCACAGGCTTGTAGAAATCCCCTCAATTTGGATAGGACTTTGGCAAAGCTACTGTTTGGACATACATTGACCAAGAAAACTCATTTTTTAGCATCTAACCATTCTTGGAGTCTATCTCTATGGATCATATATCTGGTTCTTGCATCTTTTAGAATGCTAAAAGTGTAAGCAAAATCTCTTCAAGCTTTCAGAACTTGGTGAAAAAGGCAATTAGATGAAATTTCTGGATGAGTAGCATTCCTAAGAGCTAGGTAAGGGCTAGACTAGGGTTATGCAGTAGCACAAAGTTCCTTAACAAGAGACATAGAATTCACCAAACTACCCTGAATTTAAAAAGATTTTCCCCCCTCATTTTCTGTCCTTGGAAGGAAATGACAAGCCATGATACTGCCTGCTTTTTATTTCTTTTTCAGTTTCGACTCTTCATTCCCATCTCTCTGTCAAGTGGCTTCCTCTGACTGAACAGTTTGTCTGTACCTGAACTTACAAAACAGGCTGTGCTCTCTCAATCATCTCTTTCAGAATGTATTCTAGATACTTGTACATTTTAATATTTTTCCTATTCTAAAGAGAGTAATTTTTTCCTGCCCAGACTTTTTCTACCTGAGCCTGCCCAGGTTAAAGGCACATGCATGGCTTTGGCATGTGCAAGGGTAGTCACTGGTGTCTGTTTTGCTTAAAGTGCTTTCCAGAAAGCTCAGCTATTTTTAAAATACATTTCATTCTCCATGAAACATTCCTGTTCTTTTTCATACACAGAGAAAATATAATGATTTACATACATTTAAAAAGAAAATACCTGCTAGCTAAAGGGAAGTTCTTTCATATGTTAAGCAAGATCAGTCCATTTTTAGGATAGTTTGGGTTCCACTGTCTTGGAGGAATTGTCTGTAAGTGGAGATCCATGAATAAGGGAAGCTCCCTCCACAGCTGCTGCTTGTCAATAGCATTGCTGGATCAGCAACATGCTTCAACAATCTGGGATGACAGGAATGCCATTTCCTTTCTCTCTCCAGGTGGGAGCCACTCCCCACTCTTTCCATGATTAAAGAGAGTGACCTTAATGTCAGCTCCCTGGGATTCAGGAAATATACCACCTTTTGCTAATGACAGTTTGGGGATTCCAAGCTTTTTGAGTACATGTGAGTTGGGGTTTTTGTGAGGCAGGGGGCAGAGAAAGGAAGGGTGAGCTGATTTGTGTAATCAGTATATTCACTGGGATAACTCTTCCCTTGTTTTTAAGGAAGGAGGAGTAGGTAGTGATGTGTTAGCTCAGTTATGAACTACATTCACAAAGGACTTCAAGTGCTTTGCACCAAGTAGTGCTTTGGTACACATGCCACATAACACACATGGCTCTACTCAGTGGTATCCTTTCAAATATAGTTTTCTATGTTCTAAATCACCTTGGTAAAGAGCAATCTTACAAAATAAAACATAATTGAGTGAAATCATGCTAACTTCATTCTTTGGACTTACTGATAACAAGAAAGTCCAATAGGTATAACATAAAGTCACAGGCTGACCTGCATTTTACCACAAGAATCCTGTCTGTGGTCACCGAAAACTTTCTCCTCAGCCCTTCCTAAGTTTCATCTCCATACATTGCATCATCTTGTTGTCCTGGAGTGATTAAAATTTAAGAGTGTACGTCATGTTCCCTTTTGAACTTTTGAGTTTGGACGTGGACACTGTTTCTTTAAGGACTCAGTAGTTGAACTCTTCCCCCCCCCAAAAGAATTTGCCGGGAGAAGCCGAGAAGCTGATAAGAAATAAAAACGAAACCTCGCAGATGCGCAGTTATAAACCATCATGGCAGCGTCTCTGCACGGGGTGGTCAAGAACTGTAACCCTGAGACATCATTCAAGAGAGACAGGAAAGCAGCAAATCACGGACTGCGCGGAGGGATGATGTATTTTTTGTGTATTTAAGAGGGAAGTGAGACTTCCTCTTCCTGCTTGCTGCTTGCTGTTCCTGCTTCCTGCTTTTCTGGAACTGCGCTCCCGGTTCGGCTCTTTCCTTCCCCGTTTCTCCCCCCTTTTAGAGAAAAAGGGAGCCTCTAGCATTTTTGAAATTCCTCTGGATGTTCTTGAAGGTAGAGAGGGAGTGATAAGGAGGGTGGATATTTTTGGAAGCCTGCCAGCTTTTGCAGCAAGGTCAGATATTGTGGTTATTAGAAAGGGGGAGGAAGGGCCGAAAGCCATCTTTGAACTAACCACCTTATCTTTCTTTATTGCTTATCTCTTTCATATTGTTGTACCATTTAAATTTAGATAAAGCTATTCTTAGAAATTCACTATCTGCGTGCCTAGTGCTTTTGTTTTTGTTTATTGCTGTTCCCGTTTTGGGGAGAGGGGGTATTGTAGCAAAATCCTCTCAAAAGATTGTTCTTTTGACCTTAGCTTCTGGTCAAACTAGGACACTTGTATTCATTGTTTCCAGAGAAACTCCTGTGTATAGCAGGTGTGGCACAGATTTTTGAGGTGCCCTTGAAGTCAGCAGGGGAGATGGCTGCATTGTCTTCATGGTAGCAAATAATCCAGCTTTGTAGGAGCAGATATGCAGAGACAAACAGCTTCTCTGAGGACCAAATGCACATTCTACACGTGATTCTGAAGAGATTACTTCAGAATAGCCTAGTTTGCTTGTGTAACCTTTATGTCCATGAGCTGTTAAAGCCCATGGTGTGATGTCAGTCATTAGACTTAGATGCCTGGACTAGACACCTTATGAGTGTTTCCTGTTCAACTGATTTCCTTTGGAATTTTGGGGTTTTTTTTTTGATCTCTTGTTTTGTTGGAGATTTTTGTTTTGTGGTTTGTTCCCACCCCCCACCCTGAGCAGATTTGGTTTGGTATTTACTGCACTTTGGCTCTTTCTTTGGAGTACATGGTTAAAATGGTCATAAAGCAGAGTGGGTTTTTTGACATGCTATTACATCTCTGTCATCTCCAAAAAAAGGACATTTTCCCCACGTGTAAGTTAAGAAAACCTTTGCCTAGAGTAGTATCACTGTTGTTTTCCTCTGTGGGGTTCAGAGGAGCAAGAGTTAAAGTATCTGTGTAGGAACTGGATGATTTGTTGCTATCAAATCCTTGGGTCAGGTTCCTCCTTGAAGGGAGCTGCAGCAACTTGTCTCATATACAGTAATTGACTCTGGAGCAACTATTTTATTGCCTTGAAGAGTGAACAATGAGGCCTCTGGGAAGCTACTCAGCCTGGCCTTAGCTCACTAATAGAGATGAGAATGCCTTCATTTAGTGGAAGCATAATTTGCATGGTTTTTCTTTTGCAACCTCTGTTCTGTGAGATTCTCCAGTGGAAAAAAATAATGAATGAAAGTTGCAAGATGGGAGATAGAGGGCACAGCTAATTTCTTTCACGTTTTAGAAGCAGTTCATTTTATAGGAGAGAAAAATGTGGTTTTTCTTACTTGTAAAAATTCTAGGTACCAAAAAGGAAAGAGATTTGTAATGAAATCTAGAGTGACTGAGACCTATATCTTACATGCCAATTTCAATTAATATGACAGTCTTTTTTTCCACTATGCATGCTCCTTATAGTCGTTTCACTTCTAGGTCTGTTCTAATCCATAGCTCTGCTTGATTGGTCATCAGTGTGAATAAAGCTGTTTACTTCAGAAGCCTTAGAAACAAGATGCCATAACACAATAAGCAAGAAGATGTCATAAGACAACAAAACCCCACCATCATTAAGATGTTGAGAACAGTACCAAACATTGTAGGGAATTAAATATTCTGTATAGGATAGGTGTAATGTCAAGGAAAACATTTTGCTAATCATGAGCAGTGAGTGAATTACCTCTCTTATTTAATTGGACATTTTTCTGGTGCAGTAAATTAATACAAATGGGTAAGTAAGCAGCTGTGAGGAGGTCCCAAATTAGTATGAAAGACATCAACTATGTATGCAACTATATTTTTCCTATTAAGCTAACAACCAGCTAGACCATGTGGCCACATTTCAGATGAATTTATAGAGGTGTAAATCTCAGATAACACTGTTGTAAATCGTAAGTAATTCCAGCGAGCACAATGAAGTTACTCACAGCTTGCATTAGTGTAATTGGAATTGGATCTATATTGTAATAAGGCACCAAGTATTTGGCAAAATTCACTTTGCTGGGGAAAAGCCCTTTATGTTTTCCTCTAAAATTTACTTCAGAGGCCAAATACTGCTGGTAGCTGGAATTCACCTCATAGCAACTCTTCCTCCTGCTGCTGCAAGAGTGAGATGCTCCTGGTTCAACTTCTACAACAGGTCTAGACCAATTAGTAGAGCCTGAACTTACTCCAGTGATATTGTAATGAAAGGAGAGCTGAGGAATGCACATGACTTTATTTGATCTTGGAGGTAGCCCACTTGTTTACAAAGGTCAACTTCAGAAAAAAACACAAACCAAAAAACTCCAACAAAACAAGAGACCAAAAAAAACCCTCCCAAAATTCCAAAGGAAATCAACTGAACAGGAAACACAGGTGATTTGCATCACCTTGAGCACTGAATGACTACTTGCACAGGTATAATGTTGAGGTCTAATGGTACTGCTATGATTTGTATGAATATAGTACTTTGTGGTCTCATAGTAGACATAAATACAGTGTAAAGCAAGAAGAGAAAATAATCAGCAGTTGTAATTTCCTGAAATTTGGAATTTTTAACTTTCTGATTCTATTTCTTTCCTAAAAGGAATTAAATTGGAGAAATAAGGTGGAGTAAAGAAAGCTCTTTTTCTTCTATTGCTTTGAATGGGACTATGAAACATTTTCTGTTCCCTAGGATCTTTGGATGTCAGAGAACTTACTTCTGTTTTGATACTGACAGTGGGACAAGGAAACAACCAAAAAAACCCCTTTATCTTACGCATCCATGTACAAAAGCACAAACAAACCTCAGTGAGGCAAGTTAAATTATTTGTAATCTTTCCTTTGTCCCCTGAGGTAAAAAGTCATGAAGATAAAACAGAGGAATATCTATATTTTTTTCCATTTTATACTTTATGAAGAAAAACATGTAGGGAGAGTTCAAGGCTGTAAAAATCTGGGTCACACAGTACTTTTATTTGGATGTTCATTAGTGCACTCTCATTACAACTGTTTACATTGTTCTTGCTATTTATTGTTTTGTTGTTAGTTAGTTTCCAAGGTCAGCTCTACATATATATGTGTATATGTATAAATAAAGTGTTGGGTTTTTTTCTGCCCCTTATATTATTTGCAAAACTAGGATGTCTACATTCAAATTGCTCCAGCAACCAGGAGCTAGCAAGCAGCTAACCAATGTCCTGTATCCAAATACTTACTCTGCTTGCACACTGTAAAGCTTCCACCAATTCCCAGAATATAGACAAAGTAAAAACCTTAGTGCTGGTTCTCCACCGGAAAAGTGACAAGTCCTGGAGGGAAAATAGTGATTCAATTTAAACAAATGGGGCAAACAAAAGCAACTGCCAAAATTACCAAGGGCCACATAGACACTCACAAAATAGCTCTGGGATGTTAATTGTGAACAAATCAGTGCACTACTACCTCATGAAAACAAACAAAAGGCAATTTGGCTCTTGTATATTAATCAGGTAGAAAAGACTTGGTACTAGGCTATCAAAAAAACCCTCATTTGCCAGTTAAATTATAATGGTACTTTCTCCTACTTTGGATGTCTTTCCTCAGGTTGCAAAAATTTCCTCTATCTGCAAAGCTGATGTCAGTCATCCTAGTGAAATAAACTGTGCTAGAAAAAAGTATATTTATATATCTTTATTTAGTTGACATAAAAATGTAATTAAAAATGACATAGCAGAAAGTTTTTATTGTCTTGATCATATCAGAAAGAAAAATCAACTATCAGAAAGGTTTTATTGTCAAGATCATATCAGAAAGAAAAATGACATATCAGAAAGGTTCTGTTGTCTTGATGTGGTCATAATGCTTGTAAAGACCTTGAAAATAACTAGTAAAATAAAGTTTGGACATCGTAATTCTTATATTGTGATTTAGATTGCAGTGTTCAGCATCCTTTATGACACTGGCTTTCGATGAGACTTATGGATTAATTTGTATCATTGCTTTCTCCCCACTTCCATGGCTCTGTTAACTGAATGTCCACAGATAATCAAGTGTTGTTATGCTACCTAATTTATGGGCAAGGACCTGAGACTCAGAGGATATGATGGATGGATTTCTGATATGGTCTTTAATTGGGGAACATAGTGGGAACCTGAGATGATCAGAGCATACACTTGGTTCCTATTTGTTGCATACTTAAAGAACTGAAGTCCTCAATATTAAAATTTCCCAGGCATCCAAACAGTGTCTTTCTTGACATGCCCAGAAGTCTTGACAGTGCTTAAAAACTTGTTAGATTGCCTTATGCTGAAGGTCCCTAAAGAACCACAAAGTAAATATTTATCTTCCTGTCTCATCTCTGCACTTGCTCTGGTGGATGTTCCCAGCACAAGCCTGCTGAACCACACCATGTGCAAGAAACAGCTGCCAGCTGTGGTGCCATCACTGTCTTCTAAGAAGGTAATAAGAGAAGAACTGTCATTCATAGATGAGAAATTATCTTTAATTTCCTCTTCTCCCTGGGGGAATTGCAATGAGTGGCTCTGGAAACACTGAAGTATGCAATAGCATGTGGCATAAAATCTACGGTAGGTTCAGATGGGAGGTTTTGTCCTTTCCAATCTAATTACATTTATACAGAATATTTAGAAAGACTAAAAGGAGCGAGTTAGAACATGAATACAAAAAGGGGTGCAAATAGGCTGGAGCACAGATTAGCTTGAGAGGGTGGGGATGCAGCTTTGGCCCCAGAAACACTAGACTCAAGCTGGCTCAACACATCTGCCCCAGGGCCATGGAAGAGCAAGCTCATGCCTGCCAGCAGTTGGGTATGGCTCTATAACCTGCTGCTTCTTGTGGTTCCTAGAGGGGCTCTCTGGTATTCCCTGAAGGTGGAAGACATTCCTGAGAATTAATGAATGGATTTGAATCTCTTGATTAGTGATTGGTTGGCTATCAGTGCCCAAAAGGAAGTTCTTGCTTTGCTTTTCTGTTTGTACATCTGGGGCAGAAAGACAGAGACTATGTTTCTAAGCTATGTTTTCTTTGTAGTTACCAAAATGTCAAAGCCAATATGTTTAGCCACCAAGTAAAGATGAGTAAGTGTCAAAAGGAGAAAAAAAAATATGTCACAAGTCCCTGTAAAAATCAGTGTTTAGTCATGACTATGAGTCAGGGATATTTCAGCTACTTACTATAGCAATCATGGAAAAATCAATGTGTATAATTGCATCTCAGGATAAAAACCTACTGCTTAGTAAGAGGCAAATATAGGTGAGATTTGGGTGGTTTTTTTTTCAATGCATTCTTTTGCAGTTTACAGGGATAATTGCTGGGATTAAGCTAGGAGAAGTAAGGCATGCTACAGAATAAGAATTCATTGCAGACAATGTGATCTTTCTGACATTTTTCAGGTCTCATCATGTGCCAAGTGCTTTCCTGGCACACACTAAGACTCAGGTTTTAGTGTAGTTTCAGCAGGGGGAACAAAAGAGACAGCTATCAACAACCTGCTTTGTGAAACCCAGAAAAATAGACACTCAGAACTTGAGTAAATTGATCCTGCTGACCATCTCTACATATAATTGTCCTTCAGGACTGAGAGCTAAAGCTCTAATTCCAGTGGAGAACTTACTTGAAAACCTAGACATAGGCTTTCAAAATGTCAAAATGTAAAGCTAAAAAACAACAAAAAAAAAATCCAAAGAAAAAGAAGTGAAGCTGTAAATGCTATTTTGCAGACAGCTTAAGGAAGAATAACACTCCTTTTGACCTCAACAATTGTATGGCTAGGCTTTGCAAACAAAGCTCCAGGGAGGGCTCCATCCACGCTCCTCCTCAGCGCCTTTTCCAAGCGCGCTGATAAAAAGAGGATAGCAGATAGCACCCTCGAGCCTGCACTATGGATTTTTTTAGGTGATAAACAGCATGCACAGAGCTGGACCCACCCTTTAGTCCTAAGGTTCATCTGCCAGGGCCTAGCAAGCTTGGATGTTGGCAGCCAAGTCCTTAGGACGTAGGTTTTATTAGAGTGTCCTTCTCTTAGCTGGAAGGCCTTACAGGGCTAAATGAGCTCCATGTGCCCGGGTTTGAAATCAGAGTTGTCCTTCTCCTAGGATGACTGCCAGAAGGCTAATGAGCACATCCTACCCATGACCTCAACAATTATCAGTTCCCTATCTAGCTTTTCCTTATTTTTTTATTATTTTTTGGTGTGTTTTGCCTGCTTTTACAAAGTTTCACAGGCACAGTCTGAAAATCCCTTGTGNAACGATGATGACGACAAAGTTTCAACACTCAAGAAGATAAATGACAATGAGCAGGATGAGGTGCCCTTCAATCCTTTCTGCAGGTCCCAGGCTTTCCCCTTGGTTTTAGTATGCTCAGCACAGGGATGAGCTGTGCTAAGCACTTTATAGAGTTTGTAGTCAAGGTGCCAAATGGCTTGGCCTTCTGGGTCAAAATTTTTTAGCCGAATCTCTTCTCCATTCTCTTTTAGTAAAGCTGAGCAGCTTTGAGTAATACTGAAAACCTGAGCAAAACTTAGTCCTGAACTTCTACTGTCCTCAGAAACATCTTAAAGTAGTTCTCAAGAAAAAGAAGGGAAGGGAATCTTTCTTTTTCAATATTCCTATCTGAGGGGAGAAAAAGCAGAAATATTTAAACTGTAAAAATGATAAACTGGGAAGCAGATCAGCTTTCAGACTGAAATGTACATGTTGGCCAATAATTCACTCAGGATGTTTTTGCTGATGTCAAACTGTGGAAAAAAGATTGAAAACGTAAAGCAAATAAATTAATAAATGAAATCTTCTATTAGGGGATCTGAAAGGTATTTAATGTTATGAACATAAATCATCCTATGGAGACTGTCCCTCCATGTTTCAGGACAAATGTGCTTTTTTAAATCATTTCCAGTTCTGTGCTTTCTCAGATATTTTCCAGCACTGTCCTAGAAAGCTCTGACCTCCCCCTTAATCCAGAGATTCTCTCCTGCCACACTTGAGCATATGCAATATATTAGTGTTTGATGGTGTACAAACATCATTCTGGTGAGCTGCAGCACAGCCTTCCAATTATTTCAGGCACTTTGAACTGAATAAAAATGACCAAACAACAAAAATGTAGTGATGTTCACAATCTTATTTGGATGTCACAACTGTGAACAAAAGAAGAGGCAAATCCAAGAGCTGTATGGCATGGACAAAGCAAAGATGTGCTAGATCTGAAGGTAGAGTCACTTCCATTCCTCCTATACTGTGGTTTAAAAATTCTAGATTTGGTTGGTCAGAAAAGCAGTACAAGAGCTAGCTGAAGGAACAGAGAATGGGATGAATACTTTTTTCTTCCAGCTGAAGTACTGAAATCAGTAGGGAAAAATGTACTGACCACTCCTCCTCTTGTCCCCACCCCACTGCTCTATAAAAGTTGCAATCACCAGGTTTTATGAGATGGCAAAAGGTGTCAGAGTAAGTCCCAGGACAGACTAAGCTTTGCAAGAGAGCTGTGTCTTGTGCCTGGGCAGGTAAGAGAGAGTCACTGAGGGAAGCTCTTCCAGACATGGAAAGTAGCTAGGAAGCTCTGAAAGTAACATGGAGATGACAACTGCAGCTGCCAGTGCCTTAGTTCTGCATTAGTCTCACTAAATATTTTTACTGTTTTCTGGAATATCACTGATTTGTGTGTCAGTATGTAGAATTTGCTTAATTACAAGAAGCAAAAAAATGCAGTTGGTTTCATCTTAGAATCATAGAATCCTAGAACAGTTCCAGCTGGAAGAGACCTTGAAGATCATCAGTGCAGCCTTTGTCCTAGCCCTAGCAACCTGCTAAATGATGCTCCCCAATGCAACATCTACCTGTCTCTTAAACACCTCCAGGGATGGGGACTCAAGCACCTCCCTGGGCAGCCTGTTCCAATGGATGACAACCCTTGCAGCAAAGAAATTCCTCCTCATGTCTAGCCTAAACCTCCCCTGGTGCAATTTCCATCCATTTCCCCTTGTCCTATCACTCTCCACTAGGGAGAACAGACCAGTCCCTGCCTCTCTACCACCTCCCTTCAGGTAGTTAGAGAGAGCCAGGAGGTCTCCCCTCAATCTCCTCTTTTCTCTTCCCTAGTATAAAATTCACTTTCCTTCTTCCATAGACGTGCTAAGCTCACCCTTCCCTAAGCTCATGTCTAGGTGAACTCTGACTCGCATCCTGCAGCAAAACCACTACTCAAGTCACTAGAGCTGGGATTCATCTCCCCCAGCTTCTAGAATCTGATTCATCTGGCCTGGTTGGGATACTGTCTTTTGGATGAGATGAATCACCTTGTAGCAGTGCATAAGAACTCTGAATTTTCTGTGTGAGCTGGTCTAGGTGACCCTGCTCTGGCAGGGGGTTGGACTAGATGATCTTTCTAGGGCCCTTCCAACCTCTGACATACTGTGATACTGTGATAACAGGCTCAGGGGCAGGATTCCACTTTGTGGATGTCTAAAGTGAAATGAAGTAAGCCCCAGTTGAGGGTTATGTTTGTTTCAGAAGAGGCTGCAAGCCAACAAAGTATAGGCAGCAGAGGCTACAAAGCCTAACTTTTTGCTCACTCTTTTCTCCCGAAAAGCATAGGCATAGACCAGGGGATTGAGTGTACCCTTAGCACTCAACGCTGAGCTTTGTTGGGTTAAAAACTGGATAGATGGCCGAGTCCAAAGAGTTGTGATCAATGGAGTTCAACCCAGTTGGCAGCCACAAGTGGGGTCCCACAAGGCTCAGT
>VWZO01014373.1:250028-267921 GCA_013396975.1 Bucco capensis
AGGTAGATGTTGCATTGGGGAGCATCATTTAGCAGGTTGCTAGGGCTAGGACAAAGGCTGCACTGATGATCTTCAAGGTCTCTTCCAGCTGGAACTGTTCTAGGATTCTATGATTCATCAATACATCTTCTAGCTAGAGTTTTGAAAGAAACACTTGAAAGCCAATTTCTAGAAAATTAATAAAATAGAATAAAAGAGACGAAAGGAAAGAAAAGGAAAGGGAAAATGAAAGGAAAAGAAAAATGAGAGTATACAATCCTGTGTGCAATAAGGGCTTTTCTTTTTATCCCAGAAAGTTGTCAGTCTTAAGTAACTCTCAGCAGAAGTTTAGAGTTTCAAAGGTGGATCAAAGAGAGTTGACATAATGCATAAAATATATGTGTTTCTAATACATCACAAACATCCAAGCTGCAGTGGCTACAACACACTTGGTGCCTTACCATGATGTGTAGTAGGCATTAGGTTAGACCATTTGGTTTCATTTTGGGTTTTTGATTGAGAACATCCCAATTTAGGTATTGCTATGCTGAACATTGGTGTTGAATCACTTTCTTGCTCAAGCTCTAATTCTGTTTTTCGTACTATATTTTGACCTACAGTGAGACCTTACTGAAAGAATAAAAGTTGAAGGGAATTGAGAGATTCTCAATCACTGCACAGATTGCCATCAACTTCCCAGTAATTTCCAATTCTTATGCATGAATCTCATGGCAGAGCATAAATATATTTATCACAAAAAAAAAACCCTGTAATATATATTTATTGATAGCAGAAGGCATACATAATGCTTTGGGAAATTTGGAATCCATAAGAAGCTGTTGCCTAGAGAAAAATACTTTGTATGTAGTACATGCAGATATGCATATGGACACAGACACACACAAAACCACACATGCATACATATATTTGTATGACTGGATGATAATCCTTAGGAATTATCAATGAAAGTTTCATCTTGACAGGGTGTTATTTGTTCAAGAGTTAAATCCCTTCCCTGGTTCCTCAAAAAAGCCAATTCTGAGAGTCTCTTTCCCTGCTGTCATTAACAGCTAGACATTGATGACACTTTAACTTGGTTTCAACACAGCTCTTGGGCCACAGCTGCTTACCAAGCAATCTCAGGCCCACTCGAAAGCTCAGTTGCAGATTGACCTTGTGGTAATTGAGGTTATGAAAAGGCTCTTGTTCTCCAAAATCTCTGATGAACACCTCCTCCTCTGGGAGACAGCAGGATCTTCAGCAATAGCAGCAGTAAGATTCTTTCTGCCTCTCTGCTTCTGTGCCCAGGTCAGGATTAGAAACAAATATCCAGGCTGGGATATGAGAAATGTAATAGAGTAGCAAGTTCAGATGAAATTATCTGAGCTGCAATTATTTGCCCTATTCTGCCACCTCCAAAAAGACCTGCTAAGGATTTGAAAACGTATTTTTTAGCACCTTTCTCACTTGCATCAAAAGGGGAATACTTTGTATTCTTATTCTTGACTTTGTTGGCATTTTTTTCCTAAAAGAAAAAAGCTAGCAATGACAAGATAAACTCTCATCCTCTCCTTTCTCTAAAGCACAGAAGCATCTGCTGAAGTTAGCAGCAACTTCATCTTGCAGCAGGAGCCAACATTTGAATCTCTCTGCCCCTGCCAGTAATTAACATTACAGTCAGTGGGAATTAATGTGGAGGCTTTCAGAGGAAATGGGGGTAATTAAAACTAATCACAAGGACTACACAACAATTATTGTTGGAATTTTAAATCTCAGGTCAATTAGTTATGCTAGCCACTCTCTTTGGCAAAAATCTCCCTCTTTATGGGAGTTAAATATATGATTAGAATTAGTGATGGGAGAAGATATTTTAGCTACTCAGTTTAGGCCAGGATTTATAATATTCTTTCACTGGGAATGCTATATACAAAATTAAGAGAAGGTTATCCAGAGGCAGAACCTCTTTTTGTCAACTTGTTAATTGTGTCTAGGATACAAAGAAAGAAATTACCTTTCCATCCACCACATCTGGCACCTTTATGTCAGATATGAAGCTGGGTTTTATCCAGAAATGTGAATTTAATGTTATTTTCTCTAAATGAAAAGGCATCTAATCCAAAAGGATTTTTTTAGTGAAAACATTCATTTGTACTGAAGTTTTTCAATATTACTTTAGAAAAGTTATGGATTTTTTTTTTTTACTAGTGTTTTCAAAGAAGCTTTATTCATTTCCTTTTTAAAAATTGACATTTTTGACATATTTAATGTGTTAGCTTTTACTTTCCTTCCTGCACTTCTTCTTCCCTAGTTCTTAGAGAAGGACTAACATTGCATTTCTAAGAAATTAAATATTAATTTATATATTAATATTAAATATTAATTTTGCCATATAGTCTCTATTTTCAACATTAGACTCTTGTTAACTTTGAAGAACTTTCACATTTGGTTGAAATACAGCAAGCAGGATACATATTCTAGTTCTAGTCTAAATGACAGATGTTTTCTAGGTAGTACAAAAATCACAGTTTATTCTGCCACTCAGACCCATTTCTTCCATTCAGAATGCCTCCAAACCCACATGTACTTTCCCAGTTGACAAAATAAATATCCTTCAAGATAATATTCTCCTGTCTCTTTTTGTTTACTTCTCCCTTGCTCTCCATTAGTCTATCCAAGGGTTAACAACATTTAGAAGAAAAATGGTCTTGTTCTTTCTTATAAAAAATAGCAGAGGCTTCCCCCCCACACTCAGTCTAGTTATCAGTTTACAGGTTGAAGCATGTTGCAGGAAATTATGAATGAAAAGATAATAAAATGGCTTTCAACTGCCTCAGTAAAACATGCACACTGCCAACATCTTTGTCATCAATAATTCTCTCATAAACATGGGGCTCTTCTTTCATTATGCAGGCTGTCATGCTTTATTGAACCACATAATTTCACCTAATTAAAATAAGCTTCCTCCCCCTCCTGTGGTTTTTTTTTCAGCTGGACAAGTGCCAGTGATGATGTTTAGAGTATCCTAAGTGGACATCCTATGAAATATTCATCTTTTTTTTTCATCTTCTTGCAGTCAAAAGTACAGTAACTCCTGCTGATTTCCTTGCTGAATACCAAGATTCACTCTGCTTACCTGATGATATAATATACAGTGAAACAGTCTACGACTTGCTGTTAAGGAGGGTGGAAAAGGTTTATGTTTGGCAAAATGGGATAAAAAGATGGGAGAAGCAAAGGCCTGCAGTGAAAGGACAAGGGGCAATGGTTTTAAATTCGAGAAGAGTAGATTTAAACTGGACATCAGAAAGAAGTTGCTCCCCACAAGGGTGGTGGAACACTGGCCCAGGTTGCCCAGGGAGGTGGTTGAGTTGCCATCCCTGGAGGCATTGCAGGTGAGGCTTGCCAGGGCTCTGGGCGAGCTGATCTAGTTGGGGATGTCCCTGGCCACTGCAGGGGGGTTGGACTAGATGAGCTCCAGAGGTCCCTTCCAACCCAAACCGTTCTAGGATTCTATGATTTAACTTAATTCAACACAATTCATTGCAGTGGGCAAGATGCTACTGTTCAGGAGTGAAAAGCAGCTCAGATTTACCATATTCTCTCCCCCCCCCCCCCCCNTTCCCATCTCCCCCCCCCCCCCCCCCCTTTTGTTTCTAGCCATTAACAGCTTTTAACTTGTAACTAAATTTCCTTTTCAGAAAGATTAAAACACAGATAGATAACCAGAAAGAGAGAGCTCAGGAATATCAGAAGCACTCTTAGATATGTCATGACTATCCCAAGTCCAGGATGATATAAGTTTAGGGGATTTTGAGTCCAAGAGTGTGTGACTTTCATTTAGGTTAGTGAAAACTTTATCTCTTTGCATCTTCTGTTGCTATCAGGCACTTCAGTTCAGGCTTGGTCCTGCAGAAGTGAAATTATTGGAAACATTCCCTTGTCTTTCATAGCAGTGATGGGTTGATGCAGATGCTGAGAGTTCAGAGGCTTTAGAAGCCTGTGTTTGAATTGGGATAGCAATGCTTCCTTTGCATGGCTCCTGTTAGCATACTGAATACCTTATAGTGATTAAAGCTTTTCTTCTCACCAAAATGCTGTGCAAGACACCAGTGCTTGCACAGATGAAAGGCAGAAGTAAGTTATAATGTATTTTTAAATGACTGGTAATGAACATGTATTTGGGTTATTGCTCTTCCTGCATTTAGAAAATACACAGTCAAAAATCAGGATAAGTTTCAAGAGACAAAAAGTTTGTGGAAGGTGATGAGTTTTGTGAAAATTGATGGCAGCTTACTGAAGCATAGATGCCTTTTTTGATATTTGTAAATGACCTTTCTTTATGGAATGACACCACATTCATTCTTCCACTACCAAATAAGAAATAAAGTACAGAATAAATTTGAATCATCTCCCAATATTAGCTATTTCCCTGTTATAGATGAAAGGCCTCACACTAGTTAAAGATTATACAATAGATCTATATCTTTATGTATTTCTACGTATAACCATTATACAACTAAATAATCGTGCATTGTGTAGTTAAAACTTCATTAATGATAGTCACTCCATATTTTCATGCCTCAATGAACTATTATATAATGGAAATCTTATTTTTTCAGTTCTTGGTTTAATGTTTAGTAACCTCTTCCCAGTTTTGAGACTCTAATATGTAACAGAAAATTGTGCACAGCTGTATTTTAAACAGTTGGAGTTATGCTACCATTTTCAACCATTTTAGTTAGTAAACAGGAAACTTGAATTTCATCTCTCCATAGTATTTAAGTAATTTAAGTCCTTCTTGAAGTAATTAAAAAAAAGCACCCAAACATACAGGCTTGAATTTCAGCCCCAGAATGAAAAGAACTTCTGGATCATGCCTTGAATTAAGAAAGTTTCTTTACCAGATCTGAAAGACTAAGTCATCTTGGGTTTGACAGCTTCATTCATTTTTTTTGTGGTGGTTTTTTTTTTAGCAGTACAAAAAAGTTACAAAATCATGAAACATCTTCCAAAACTTGCCTTTGTTTGTGCTTGTAGATGCAATTTTCATTACCTGCTGTAAATATGTATAAAATATCTAGTTCACTTTGTACATTACTTCCAAGAAATCATAAAGATCTAGAAGAAGAAAAGGCAATATAAAACTCAAGAGAGTTCCTACAATAAAAAATATTTGGAAATTAATACAAAATCAATAACAGCAATAATATTGCTCTTCAATATTAATCTTAGCTTTGACCAAGAATTGTAACATCACAAAAGCTACAAGAGAAAATGGACGGAGAAAAACTGAGCCCTTAACCAACTTCTCTCTGCTTTTGAACTCAACAAACTAATCCTGGGCAGGTAATACCTATGATTCAATTACAATTTTCTTGATCCTCTGCACCCTACTGAAAAGGGTTGGTGTTTTTTTTTCTTCTTATGTTATTCAGCTTCCTCTTAAGCCTCTTCCATTTTCTATCAGCACTTGATTTAGCAATCATCCTTCAACAGCATTTTTGCAAAGCCCACTCCAGGGGTTTTAACCTTGCCTCTTGGGTGAAATGTTGGAATAAGAGTAATGATGTCTTATTAAAGTTAGTCCTAAGAAGAAGAGCTCATCTTTCCCCTGTGGTGCCCTTCAGAAACACAATGCTAACGTATGAGAGAGGCTATTCCTAGTGTGTGATGGTAAATTGAGTGTTCTCAGATAGTCTCCTGTTTATTTTCCCTTTATCAAATGTTGACTTATCTATGTACTCTTCTTTTCATTCAAGCATTTGCTTCTCTCTTTCTTTTCCCTCAGGGAAACAGGACAGAAGTGACTCAAATGTTGCCACAGATGCAAAATAAAGATGACATTATGCTGTACAAAGATGTGCTTGGATTATAAAGAATAGCATCCAGTGTGGCTAGGAAGGAATTTCCTTTCCTTTCTTGGGTGGCAAAGTGACAACACAGATTACATTGTTTGTTCTCTCCCGTTGTTTCCTCACACAGCATTGCACGCAATGGCTCCTTATTCCAAACAATAAGAAATGCAACACAAGGCAATTTGGAGCCTTTGGGGTTGTTTGTTGTTTTTTTTTTTTTGGTGCCTCAAAAAAAGTTTGTCTAACTTTGAGATGTGTTGATAACATTAATTAATACTCATGCAGTTATTCTGTCACAGAATGAAGTTGAACAGGCGTGATTTTCCCTACTGATCACCCCACATCACTTTCTTGTCTTTAAAAAGTCTGTAAATGGTTTCCAAGACTATTTAACATTTTTTTCTAGGCATTGAGGTGACAATGACCAGTAGGCAGATGGTTGGACTTGATGATCTTGGATGTCTCTTCCAACCTGTGATTGCTCTCTACATCTGCCTGAGGAGGGCAAGTGGAGAGGGAGAAACATTCCAGGTCAAGGTAGATGGAACTCTGAGCAGCCTGATCTAGATAAAGGTATCCCTGCTTATTGCAGAAGAGCTGGTCTAGATGATCTTTAAATGTCCCTTCCAACCCAAATAATTCAATAACTCTATGATTCCTTTAGTTGCTGCTGAGCCAGCCTTTTAAAGGGAGAGTCTGAATACTGAGTGTAAAACACTCTCTTCAACTCTGTAACTACTGCTGAGATTTGGAGAGGAAAAGAATTTCCTATATAACTCCGTGGCAAATATCATCTAAAGGTTAAAAAACTGCTCAGCTACTCTGACTTATGTTGCACATACTCTGTTTGAAAGACCTAATGATCAAACTGTCTCCAGGCAGCTGATGATGTGCATCTCTTGTCTTTATCATGACAAGAGATTCCTTGGCTTCAGGTTTTCTGGCACTTAATAAATGGTAGGAAAATTTCTACAGCTGTTAAAATATTAACCCCTCTGAGAAATTGCACTTCAGACTTTCAGCTCTAGACCTGAAGAGATCTTGCCCAGTCCCTATATTTCTTTTTGTGTCAAATACACACAGAATCAGGGAATGATGGAGGTTGGAAGGGACCACTGGGGAATATCTAGTCCAACCCTCCTGCCAAATCAGGTTCATCTAGTTCAGATGGAAAGGAAGGCATCTAGGAGGTTTTAGAAAGTCTCCAGAAAAAGAGTCCACAACCTCTCAGGGCAGCCTGCTCCAGTGCTCTGTCAGCCTCAAGGAAAGAAGTGTTCCTTATGTTTGGGTAGAACTTCCTGTGTTCTAGTTTGTGCCTCTTGCTTCCTGTTCTATCACTGGGCACTGCTGGAAAGAGACTGGCTCCATCGTCTTGACACAAAATCACAGAACATTCATGGTTGGGCATGACTTCTCAGATCACTGAGTCCAACCAAAAAAACCCAAACCAAAACAAACAAAAAAACCCCCACAAACAAAACCAAACAAAAAACCCCACACAAACAAACAAAAAACCCAACCCAAACAAAACAAACCACCCAACCCCTGCCCTCACTAGAGCATGTCCTGGAGCACCACATCTCCACGTTTCTTAAACACCTCCAGGGATGGAGACTCAAGCACCTCCCTGGGAAGGCTGTGCCAATGTCTCACNTTTTAGGTATTGATAAACACTCTCAGAGCATTGGGTTTTTTTCTCCTGGATGTTCATCAGTAGCCTCATCAAAAACAGAACTGTAGGAAGTGAATGGAAAACTCTGGTCCTCACTGAGCAAGAACCACAAAGCTCCAGGGGCCTCCCAGGCAGCTGTTCCCTTCATGCAGTGAATTGCTATGACCTCTGACACTGAAAGGTCTCCCAGTCTTACCCAGTTGTGATTGAAAAATGTTATTCTTAGATTTACTTGAAATAAATTTGCAAGATGTGAATTAAACGCGATCTGGCAATGCAATTTAGATTAATACCTCTCTATATGATCCATTTCCAGAGTAAGAAATAAAAAATAAACCTTTTATTTTAAGAAGAAGAAGAAGAAAAATACTAATCTGTTAATTCTTCATGGAAAAAAATTACCAGGAAACATTTCAATATTTTTTATGAAAATCAGGGAGATTTTTCTATGTCTGATGGCAAGAGATGTCCACAAAACTTTGGTTGTGTTGCTTTAGGTATGGATGTGTATTATAAAGAAAAGTCTGTGCTACTGTTATGGATTTAATAATTTCACAAGCAACCCTGAGTGACCTTCATCATTCTGTCCAAAATCCACTGACTAGGTCATATTTCCTGATCTATTTACTCTGACTAAGTGTTTCATCAAAAGTGACTGCCTAACCATTTGTTGAAAAGAAATCAATAAAAATAAAGCTAGTGTTTGTGTTAGGAAGCAGCTTTTGCAGTGGTGTTTTTTCCATCAGTGAAGGAAAGGTAAAATAAGAGAACTTCATTACAGAAAGAAAGAGATATTTTTAGAAGAGCTCTAGCTATTGAAAATAAACCCCAACCCCCAACATTTTCAATAGCTATTTAAGCTTCTTGTTCACTTCCAGAAATTCAACATGATGCCAGGCTAAGTAGTAACAAATATACCTTCCAATAGACTTGAACTCCAGCCTTGCAGTTCAGTGAAGGATGGAAGGGTTCTAGGGGTTAGAAATTCATCATATGTCTAGGAAACATCAAAGAAAAACAAGTAAGGATTGCATTAGTGGCTAGAGCCTTAATCCAGCAAGATTCCCAAGTGCTGCTGTAACATTCGGGTTGTGAAGTGAGCCATTTAAAGTTAAAAAATGAGTATGCACTTCAGTGAGGTCTTGATCATGAAGAAAAATTAGGAACAAAGTCCATTTTTTCATGGTTAAAACCTAATAACAAATTAAGCTTGGACTACTGTTGATTGCAGGAATCTCTCAATCTTTCCTTCCTTTGAGACAAGTGTTAAGTGAGCTCTTTTCCCATAAGGCAGTACCAAGAGCAAAGGAATCTTTTTGAAATGGAATGTGGCCATTCTCTTATTCTTTTTTCACATTAAATCTATCTGCATTTATACATACATATTTATTATTTCATATCATTCAGGTGCATCAACTCCCATCAGTGAGGTCAGAGAACTGCACAGAATGTTTTGGGTGGGGAAAGTTTTCCTGTTTCAGATAGAAAGGTATTAGTTTTGATTTAAGAAATGGTAGCAAACCCCAAAACTACTTGAAACTGCAGAAAAAAACCAAACACTAGAATTACAATCTTCGTTAGATATTCATAAATGGTCATGGTCAGATAAATACGTTTAGGGTAATAGGTGGATCTTTGGTCAAAATGGCTGTAGTCATTCCTACATTGTATAATTTATCTAGGTTGCTCACTCTATGCAGCTGATGACAGAAATTTAAGGTAAAGTTAACTGTAGTATTCCCTAGTTTTGAATACTTGACTTCAGAATCCTAACGTCTATTTTAAATATTATTTTTCATTTAGTGGTTTGGTTTTGGTGTTGATTTTTTTTTGAGGAGGGGAATACTGTTTTGGTTTTGATATTTTGGTGTTGTCTTGGAGTATTTATTTTGTTAAATATGGCCGAGTATAACATGTTGTAGAAACAGAAATAGAAGATAAAAAAAGAGAGATTGTACTAGTCTTGACATGTTTTCTATGTGTTGTGGTTTTATCCCTACCTTGCAATTAAGTACCATGCCTCACTCACTGCTCCCTGGCAGGATAAGGAAGAGAACTGGAAGTGTATAAGTGAGGCAACTTGTGGTTTAAGACGAAGACAGTTTAAGTGCAGCGTCCTGCACTTGGGTCAGAACAATCCNCTGGCCCAGGTTGGCCAGGGAGGTGGTTGAGTTCCCATCCCTGGTGGCATTCCAGGTGAGGCTTGCCAGGGCTCTGGGCAAGCTGATCTAGCTGGGGATGTCCCTGGCCACTGCAGGGGGGTTGGACTAGATGACCTCCAGAGCTCCCTTCCAACCCCAACCATTCTAGGATTCTAGAATTCTATAATAAGGAAAGCAAACGCTGTGCACACAAGCAAAGCAAATGTTCAGCCATCTCCAGGTGTGAAGGATTCCATCACCTGTAATGCTTGCTTGGGAAGACAAATGTCACAACTCAACATCCACTCTTCTTCTTCCCCCAGTTGTTTGTTGCTAAGCATGAGGTGATATGGTATGGAATATCCCTTGGAGCAGCTGGGGTCAGCTGTCCCACCTGTGTTCCATCCCAGCCACATGTGCAGCCTCAGCTGCTCAGTGGTGGGGTGAGAAGCAGAGAAGTTCTGGATGCTGTGCAAGCACTGATAAGCAAAAGCCAAACCATCCCTGTGTTATCAACACTGTTTTCAGCACAAATCCAAAATATAGCCCATAACAGCTACTATGAAGGAAATTAACTCTATCCCAGCCAAAAGCAGCTTAGCAGGGTAGTGATTTGTATGAAAATGTTCCTCCAAAATGCAAAGTCAAGGTCAAATAAACTTTCCATCATTACCAACAGATATGGGAATAGCAAGTACAGTTTCTATCACCCAGGAGTGTACTCAACTGCATGAGTGTTCTGAAATATGCAAGGATATTGATTAGAAAAAGTTTAGGTGTGTAAAAAATGTATAGAAGCAGTACTTAGGGCCATGGTTTAGTGGCATGGGGGTGATAGGTTGATGGCTGAACTTGATGATCTTAGAGGTCCCTTCCAACCTTAACGATTCTGCAAAAGACTCCGTTTCTGTCATGTTTATTGTTGTTAATTTATCAATCTAGGTTATGTAGAATGATAAAGAGATTTACGAGAGTAAAGCTGCATCTTTGTTAGATCATCTGCCATATTTCCTTCTATCTCTTGATAGAAACATGGCCAAGTTGAAAATGTACTTTATCCCTGATAGAGAATGCTTTGCATGCCAGTTATGCTTGTCAATCACTGGAATGTGAAATCGAACAAACTTTAAACCCACGGTGTATTTTAAAAAGTATGTTGCACTTTTTAAATCTCAGTAATGAGGCAGCTACCTGAGACTCTTCAGTATTCTAAGAATCGAGATGTAAATTGCTTTTTATAATATAGTGATGTTATAACCAACAGGGATTGCTCAGTCCTTAATTTCAGCTCATACTTGCTGGCACTGAGGCAACAGAGTTGCTGCTAATAAAGTAGCAAGCAACATTCAGATTTGAGAAAGTGTTGAGACAGTGAAATTACAAGGCAATAAAATTTCATTCATTCTGTTCCTGCATTTTATTGCTAGTAACATCAATGCCATCACACTGTCCCCCAAGACATGATATCCTATTTGTAACCAAAGCATGTAAACCAGAAGCTCTCTCTGCACTATAACTTCTTAATGGGCATGCAACCTCTCTTCCTGCAAGAGAACATTTGCAAATTGTATAGCTGAGCAGATCTGACTAATCCTCCACACTCATAATTGTCTGATAATCAAAAAAGGATGAACTTTGAAAAACTTCTTTTATTATCTCCTTTTAGAGTCACACATCATTTTGTGATGCTTCTTCCTTCTTCATACATTTTTCAAGAGGAATGCTTGTTAGATATCCTGCTTATACCTGCAGAAAGAGCTGTAATAAAGCTTATTGTCTAGAGAGGGATTAACACACTCTCTGATGAACTTGTGCACTTACAAGTTCTTCCAAAGTATATGAGAGCTATTATCAGCTGTCCAGGAATATCAAGCAGAATATTTGGGGAATTCCTGTTGTGAAGAATACTGCTCCTCCCTAAATATATCCAACAATTTCGTGACAGTGCAATTGGCAAGGACTTCCACACAACCTTCCAAGAATTTAAGATTAATTAATTAAGACTAAGTAAGATTTTTGTGTAGTTCACTGAGTACATGAAAGGTGTTGCTTTGTTCCTTTCATCTTAATGAATCTAACAAAACCAAAATCTACATTTAGAGAAAACCTATGATTCTGAACATTCACAAATGAAAATATTTCTGGTGGAAATTAGTATTCTTTGTGTGGTATTCAGCACTTGTGTGCTGTTAGTTAAGAACAGCATTTCATTTCACCAGCAGCACCAAGCTTGTGCTGTAAGATCACAATGCCTCATCCTGCAATAGGATCCTCATTGCAAAAGGAGGAAAGAGACAACAAAGAAAAGGAAAAGGTGATTTTGCTTCCCCAGCAAATCTGAATGAAGGCAATAGTTTGACATGAGTGCAAAGGCAGGTCTAGACAGGGAAGAATTTTTTGTCACTAGGAGATAAAAATCCAACCAAGAGGAAGAAACTGCAGAGCACAGAATCATTTGGGTTGGAAGGGACCTCTGGAGCTCATCTAATCCACCCACCCTGCAGTGGCCAGGNTGTGCTTCTGGGCTGCCAGCGTGCACTGTTTGCTCATGGCCAGCTTCTCAGCCACCAGCACCCCAAGGCCTTTTCTGCAGGGCTGTTCTCTCTCTTCTCATCCCCTAGCCTGGATTGATGAGGAGCTGCAGTGTCATACAAGAACTCAGCAACTGTTTCAGTCATAAGCAAAATATACCTTAAGTTCCTTCTGACCTTCCTATGTGCAAAGCACAGGTGGGGAGTGCTTGGGTTTTTCTTCCTTGTAATTCCAGCATTTTTGTACTGCTAGTGACACAGAATGTATTTAATGTAAGCTATTTTCTATATCACTTCTGTGTTGTATTTCATATTTAAGCATATTTAAAGGCCCAAGAAGTAATCTGTTAGAATGTTCTTTATTCTCTCTCTGTACAGATTTCTGTATGGAAATCTACTTTATCCTTCTTATATTTCTGGTTATGTAAAAAAAAATAATTCTATTTCTTTATGATTATTCTCTGATGACAACAAAAAAGATTTTTAAGGACCAGGTAGTAAGTAAGGAGGGAGTTGACTTTGGAAGTAAGTTTCAAGGACCTTGTGTGTGCTTAATGTAAAGCATAAAAGATGCTTTAAGTTGATGAATTCAGTGGAAGTGCTAGATGCTTAGTATCTGTGTGCTTTCACACCTAGTGTCTTTTTATTTTATTCTTGGTCATTATGTGTGCATCACAGCTCAATTTAGGCTCATCTGTGAGTTTCATTAATGTGGTATTTTAACTCCCATCTAAATTATTAATGAAGATGTCAGATAAAGGAGGAGGTTGAAACCTATAGTGCTATTGCCTCTAGACATCTCTCCCTGTCTGATAAATTGTTGTTCATCATTAACTACTGTTTATGGCTATTGAGCTACTTTTCATGCTGTATCATACGGTTTGTATCCAAGGAAATTTGATTTTTCAGAGTAATATTTCACAAAAGTCTCTACCAAAGGCTTTGCTAAGATGCAGGTTTGCTATGTTTGCAAAAGTACAATCACCTCAGTCAGTCATCATGCTATTTCACACAAAAATATCAATGTTTATTAGAAAACATTGCCTATTTTTTCTTCTTTCATTACCCTCACTTCCTTCAGGAGTGAAGATATGCAAGAGTAAGGATCCTAAAAGGCCTCATGCCTTTAATTCACTTTCAAATTGATTAATAATTCTTTATAATGTCATTTTCTCTTGGTCTAACTAAAGAGATTCTCCTCATTAAAAATACCTAGGTGTTGTTAGGTTAATATACAGGACATCAGATATCCTTTCTAGTGCTGAATGCTAGAAGGTACTTGGATTTATAAAGCTGTTTAGTTGTATATAAGCTCTATAGGTAACTTTACAACATTGTTAAACTTTTTATATGCAATAAATCATAGTTTTATTGCATATAAATAGTACTACATATAAATATTATTATTATTACTACAAATTACTATTAGGTGTTAATATTACTATTATTAGAAGACCATGTGGACTGACACCTAGCATTCGGCATTTTCCTTTACATGCCTTTTGAAGCAATAATTGGTTTTCATATGTATTATTCAAAAATCAGTGCTAACTTGTTTTGTACAACCTAAAACTAGTTTCAAGGTCACAAATACCTTGTAGAGCAAACACTGTCTAAAGTGGTGACTTCTGGAGTTTTGTCCTTGTGTGATTTTTTCCACACAACATTGGATGATGTTGTTTCATTTTAATCTAAGACAATGAATTGCCTTGTGAAAAACACAACAGGAAATGGTATGTACTATAAAAATAAAGGAAAACCCCACAATTTTATTATCTTATTGCAACAGTGGTGCTTCTACTTGTCAATTTGAACATGAGAGAATACAAACATGGGGATCCTACTCATCTGTAGGCTTAATACCTGAATTAGGAGCCTAGTCCTCCCTAATCAATGGGAATAAGTAGAGAGGGTCCTTCAAGAAGATGCTTTTATCTCATGGGCACTCTGAACTGGTTCTTCACTGTGTTTCTCTCTCCTTATTGAGGTGAAAGGGAGCCTAAGCTAAGTAGGCTGCACTGTTATTCCTGCCTGAGTGCAGAAGCTAGTTTGTGATCTGGAATGTCTTTTACTCTACTGCATTATGAGGCTTTGAAGAGGAATGCCTGGGGGTCTGAGCACAGCTACAGCGCCCAGTGAAGGCAGCACAGTAATTCTGAGGGCTGCCCTTCTACTTTGCTTCTAACCTTGGGCTGTGTGCGTCTTCAAAGCAGCTCTGATTGGAGCTGGTACGAGACTATTCTCCAGGAGCTGCTCCACTTGACATCTCAAACTGTTTCTCTCCTTTCTCTACTTTTAATGCTTGTACATTAGACTGAGGGATCTAGGCCTGTTTAGCCTGGAAAAGAGAAGGTTGAGGGGAGACCTCCTGGCTCTCTAGAACTACCTGGTGGGAGGTTGTAGAGAGGCAGGGACTGGTCTGTTCTCCCTAGTGGAGAGTGATAGGACAAGGGGAAATGGCTGGAAATTGTGCCAGGGGAGGTTCAGGCTAGACATTAGGAGGAATTTCTTTGCTGCAAGGGTTGTGAGCCATTGGAACAGGCTGCCCAGGGAGGTGCTTGAGTCCCCATCCCTGGAGGTGTTTAAGAGACAGGTAGATGTTGCATTTTGGGGCATCATTTAGCAGGTTGCTAGGGCTAGGACAAAGGCTGCACTGATGATCTTTAAGGTCTCTTCCAGCTGGAACTGTTCTAGGATTCTATGATTCTACATGCCCAATAGTTGGATGATAGCATTGTTATGGTCCCTAGCCTTCAGAGGACATCAATCAATACCTCACTGAGAGATACCAGAGCTCAGGATACAAAACTGTAATGCATTATGAGGGACATAGGTAATGCTCAATTAACCAGACCCCCAAGCACTTTGGCAGCAATACTTAACTCTTTCCTTTGCCTTTCTTTTTATATGTGGGCTTTTTTTTGTTTGTTTGGTTTGGGTTTAGGTATTTTGGGTTTTTTCCCCTATTTCTGTGGAACACCATCTTTCCTTTGGCATGTTGGGTGATGGCAAACTAGTTAAGAGCTGAAAAGCAAAGCAGAGTGTGGGTAGTGTTGCCTTCAGAAGTGCTTTCTGACCTGAGTGCCCAGCAGCTGAACCTCACAGCTTGTTGGGTTGGGAGAACTTGTTTAGGGAGGCTACTGTGGGTAAAAAAAGCAACACAGAGAGCAGGGAAGTGGCAATAACAGCAGTTTCTTTTCTTGTTTCCAGACGTGGGGAGGCACTTATAATAATTACCAGCAAAGTGGAAAACCCAGCTGGAATTCTAAGCAATTTCTCTTTTTTTCCTGTACTTTATTACATTGTTATATTTCTACCAGGGTTTTGCTGGCATTAGATATAAAAAGAGAGAGAGAGTAAAAAGCATAGAAGTGAAAATTGTTGCAGCAGGATGCCTGAAGTTGCATTCCTTAATCTTCATCTGGGCACCCAAGTAAAAGTAAAGCAATTTTGAAAGGTGATGAGAATCTTCAAGCTCTGTTGTCTGCTATGAATTTGATAAATCAGAAGCACTCCTGACACTCAGGTTGTTAGATTCACTTCTCTTTAAAATGTGGTGTTGTAGTGTAGATTCCAACACATCGATTTATAGAATTGTGTTTAGCTTCTTTTGATTCCTTCTATTTACCCTAAATCTGACTTATTTCCCTTCTTTTTGTAACATTGATCTTTCCCTACAACAAAAGCCTCAAGCAGAATGTAAATGGTAGGTACTTTACTGAGTATAATTGGTTTGTTGTAATTACTGAGGCAAAGGTAAGAGTATATTAACTAATGTAACAAAGGTCAACAACACAATATTGTGCATAATGAATGGTTTAAGGAACTTTCATACACATTGACTAAAAGAGTCATTTCTATTATTAGACCTAGTCTTTCTAAACATGGTTGGGATCTACTTAATGAGAGTCTCCTTGATTTTGGTGTTTAGACTATTCAGATGCCTAAACACTTCTGTAATGAACCTGCATTAGTCATAATCACTTAATGAATCTGTGCACTTTATTATTGTTGTTGTCATTGCTGGTATTGTTGTTTATTATTATTATTTTGTCCTATACCACCTCTTTGGGGGTAATTAAATGGTTAAAAATAGCTTTTCAAAGGTCTTGAAATATGCCTTTGACTCCAAAACTGGGGGAATAATTCATCATAAAGTATCTTGGGGAAACTTTCACTTATTGAGAGCTATGACCAGTTAGGTTATAGATTGAGATAGAGCAGATATTTAGCTGCACCTCTGCAGCTATATCATACTTGTGCTACTGAAACCAAAATATTTTCAGTGACCTATGATTCTGCAGGGTTGCATTTTTATTCAATCCTAAAACGACAAAAAAAAAGTGGAGAGGAGAAAGTTCCATGAAGATCAGTTCATAGACTCCTTAGATAAACTTTCTTTTGCAGTAGCTGCTGCTGAGGAGAGCTCAGAACTCATCTCCCATGCTAGCTGGTAGCTTGAGGCTCCCACAGAAAATTACCTTTTCTTCCACTCATTTGGATATTCTGCTAAGTGGAGAACCTTATGGATGTCTTGTCTTTTGTTCTACAGTTTAGAACGAGCTCTGAAACCTCTAGACTGTACTGCAATGTAAGCAAGCTGAACAGAGTAGAAGGGAAGAGTCTTTATTTGATTATAATATATGTTAAGAGTAGCAGACTTGGCTAGGAGGGCTGTGGCATTGCTTAGATTTTAGGACATTGATTGCTTCGCCTTTCATGATCAAACCCCAATTCATATCAAGCATATTCAGAGATAATGAACTATCAAAATAATTGTGTAATAATTCTTATTTAAAAAGATCAAATGTCAGATTAGCTAAGGGCACACTTGCCATGAATCTGGGCCAAGTACAAGCTGTTATCCAGGGAAGAGTGAGTCATAAGCAGCTTAGACTCTCATTATATTTGTTATTTCAGATTATTGGCTCATTAGTGCACTATCACAATATTGTTAGGATTGGAAGGGACCTTCAAGCTCCTCTAGCCCCAACCCCCCTGCCATGGGCAGGGACACCTGGCACTAGAGCAGCTTGCTCAGTTAAGTTTAAGTTAAACTTAAGAAATGTGAAGCTTTTTTTATTTTTACCACAGAACAAAACTAAAGAACATACTAGGGGACAAATGGAAAAAAAAACTAAACAAACAAAAAAAACCCAACTAAAACCTCCAAACCCAGCAACATTAAAATAACTGCTCCTGATGATTAACTGCAGTAAAATGGAACATGCTGACCGCATACAGAGGGTAGTGGTCAATGGCTCCAAGTGCAGCTGGAGATCAGTGCCAAGTGGTGTCCCTCAGGGCTCTGTACTGGGGCCTGGACTGTTTAATATTTGTATAAACGCTATGGACAGCAGCATTGACTGCACCAGCAGCAAGTGTGCAGATGACACCAAGCTATAGGGTGCTGCTGATAATTTGGAGGGGGAGGATGTCATCCAGAAGGACCTGGACAAGCTGGAGAGGTGGGCCCAGGGGAACCTCAGGAGCTTCAACAAGACCAAGTGCAGGGTCCTGCACCTGGGTCAGAACAATCCCCACTATCAATCCAGGCTAAGGGATGAGATGATGGAGAGCAGCCCTGCAGAAAAGGCCTTGGGATGCTGGTGGCTGAGAAGCTGGCCATGAGCAAACAGTGCACGCTGGCAGCCCAGAAGCACAATGGCATCCTGGGCTGCAGCAAGAGAAGCGTGGCCAGCAGAGCCAGAGAGG
>VWZO01014373.1:267946-280992 GCA_013396975.1 Bucco capensis
ATGAGGTGGCAGATGAGGTGAAAAGTGAAGGAAGCCCAGGTACTGGATGGTGATGGTGAGGAGATGAAAAGGTGGTCTGGCCGCTGCATGCATGGCTCCCAAGAAGAAAAAGAATATGGAGTAGGTTCCACCTCCTTCTACCCGGAAGCACCACGGTTTCGCGCCAGTCCTCGTTGCAAACGCTCCTCCCCTCCCGGCGTGTTGTAGTCCCTTCGTTGCTGTGATGGCTCCCGGGTGTAAGCTGCCACTGTTCACTGCTCCGGGGGAGCTCGCAGGTGTTGCAGGCTGCTGCCGCTCCTGGGGCTTGCTGCCGCTCGCCAGGGTTTGCCGCTGCTTGCTGCACGCTGCTGCAGGGTCTGTGTTTCTGCCCGGATGCTGGTGGGGTGTGCACCAGCTTCCGGTTCGGGACAGCCCCACATGCACTGCCGCTCTGCTACAGCCCGCGCGTCTACCCACTGGGTGGGTACCACCCGGCGGGGGCGGAGACCACCCCGCCAGCTCGTCGGCTCCGCTCCTGCCCGCGCGACCATGCAAGTTAGCCAATGGAAAGGGCTACCACTCACTAAGTTTGCAAGTAAACACATTAATGGTCGGGGGGGTGAAGGGAGAGAAAATGGATACTTCAGGCAGTTTTTACATATAACTATAACAGAGGCATTCCAGGTGAGGCTTGCCAGGGCTCTGGGCAAGCTGTTCTAGTTGGGGATGTCCCTGGCCACTGCAGGGAGGTTGGACTAGATGACCTCCAGAGGTCCCTTCCAACCCAAACCATTCTAGGATTCTATGAGACTTGTGGGTACTAAACTTTCTGCAGCGCATGCCAGCTTGATCTCATCTCATATTCAGTGAAGTCTGCACAAATGCTGCTAATATCCCAGGAGAATTCAGCTGGTACTTTTTCCCAAGACTCATATATTTACATTTTTTTAAACTCGGAACAATAGAGGCAAGAGGTGATTATTATCTAAAGGAATCAGGAATATTTTGTGTTCACTCAGTATCAAGAAGTAAGGACAGGTGGAATTGTTAGATTCAACTTAGGATCCCTTGGAAATCTGTGTTTTATTTCGATGGCAGATCTCATCCTGTGATAAAAATATTCTTCACTGCTAAAACTGTGGTGTTATGCAGTTGTATCACGTTTTCCTATCTTCCTAAAAGCAAGGGGAAAATGTTTTTTATCCTCTCCATGTTAGAATTTAAGATAAGTACTTATTATTTTTTGTTTCTTATTTCTCCATAATCTAAATTAATAGAAAAACTCCTCTTGCAAACAAAATACTGCCACATTCTCTTACCCTGTGGTGGATTTTTGGCTAGGTCTAGTGTTGCACACTTTGAGTGCTTAACAGTCAGATTTGACTGAGAAATAAAACCAGAGAGATAAGGTCATTTTCTTTTATAGGTGTTCTTAGGGGAAGAAGAAAAAACTGTTTTTCTTTGAATGGACTAACATAAAAGGTAAAATATTGTTTTTCCCTTTTATTTTCCATTTACAAATAGTGACTGTGACTCCTTTTAAATTGGTAGGGAAAATACACCCACATTTCTGAGAGTGTATCTGATATTCAGTGCTTATAATTGTACAAAATCTTGCAACAGTTATCCTGAGAATGGATGATAAATCTTGTTGTATTATACTCACTTTCTTAACACAATAAGCCAAGTATTATTTCTCACTGCAATCTCTACAGATAACTATGCTTGCCCAATATGTAAATTAAAAATCTCTGTAGAATCTTTCATCCTTCAGGTAAACAAACTTGATAGCTGTTTCCTCATCAGTTTTCCCTGTCTATTTGTAATTCACATAAGAAAAGCACACTTTATGGCATGGCATGACATAGCAGTTATTTATCAAAATAATGATCTAGATAGTAGGGACCCAGACTTTTGAATACTGGGAAATTTTGACCTTAAAAAAAAAATATTGGTTTGGTTTATTTTCCTCAGTCCATTTCCACAGAAGAATATAATAAAGAAGTACAACAAGAAATAAGGATTTTCAGGTCTTCTTTTTTTTTTAAAAGGCTATTTAAATAAGAGAAGAACTTCCAGAACTAGTGCTCAGACTTTTAATGATATCTCAAGCACATCATTATTCTATTACAGAGTCGTGCCAGGAGGACAGAATGAACCAGCAGCTATTTTTCATGGCTCAGGAATGCAGAACATCCCAAGGTGAGATTTGCTATTTGGGACAAGCCTCTCTGTCTATATGCTAAGAATTATATTATTTTTATGCAAATTCACTTTAAATATTTAGTGGGAAAAGCTGTATCACAATGAATAAATTATTGAGGTGCTATGTTACTACTCTTCAGGATATGCTCTGGTGTTGATCATTCTATACTTCCAAATTGTGGCCCTGGTGAATTCCTAAGGATTTGGAGCCTTGTCTTCTGTGTGCTCAAAATGTAATTCTACAAATAGGATCAAATGTGTAGAAACAGTCACAGGACACAAGAATCTTTATTTTGTTAAGAAACATCTTTTAAAGCAAGGATGCTGAGGAGAAACCATATTTATAGCCCAGTAAATTGAGATATTAATGTTAGAGGAGCAGTCAGCTGTAGCTCCTTGTCCTTCCTAGAGGGAAAGATCAGCCTTTTAAGACAATCTTTAATGGGGAAAAAAAATCCTCCCTGAGAGTTTTCAGCTTCTCCTCATTGAATGCACTACTTGCATACCTTACTTGTGCACATTGCTTAGATATTCATTCATATCATTTTGAGGTCAAACATGAGTTTCTTGCTGTGAATTAGATCACAGCCTGTGACACAGCCCAGGTCTTAAATCACAAAGGCAAACAAGTCCAGAGCACTTGACTATCATGCTTTTTGCTGATGACATCAGAAAAAACCCTAGATGTTGTCAGTGAGATAAATTTTTCCTCCACTGACGTAAAAAAACCACACACCCCTGGTGAAAACAGGTCTCCAGTCAGATAAGGATAATCTCTCCAAGAGGTAAAAGTAAAGACATCATGCTTGAAACTGAGCCCTGAAACAAGAGGATGCTTTATCTGGAGAGGTTTTTATCTGGAGATGATACATGAAATAAAGCCATTGAACTGCTTTAGAAGAATAAGCAGTAATTCAAGTGTTTAATCCTGGCATGAGGTCTGAGAAGAAAGGAAATCTCGGAATGGATTGCAACCTTGTTTGGTTCACATGGCTGTCTTGGAGTGATTTAGTTCATCCTGTCAGGAGTGATCTCTGGAGACCTGTGTCTGCATTGTTGGCTTCACTGGGAGCTGTATGTTGCACATAGACACCCACATCTGGATGTCTTCCACCTCAGCTATCCAAGACAGTAAGTAGTAACATAGAGGAAACATGGAAAACACCCTGCTCCCAGATTGTCAAATGATTCTCATTACTTGTTTGTAAGCATCTTAGGGTTTGATGTTATCTGTTGCTATTCTGTTATATCCTCTGCTCAGGTGAGATCCCATCTGGAGCACTGTGTCCAGTTCTGGAGCCCCCAGGACAAGAAAGATCTGGAGGTGCTGGAAGGTGTCCAGAGCAGGGCCACGAGGATGCTCAGAGGCTGGAGCATCTCTCCTATGAGGACAGGCTGAGAGAGTTGGGATTATTCAGTCTGGAGAAGAGAAGGCTCCCAGGAGACCTTCTTGTGGCCTTGCAGCATCTGCAGGGGCTGCAAGGGAAGGACTTGTTAGGATGTCAGGCAGTGCTAGGACTAGGGGGAATGGTTATAAGCTTGAGGAGGGGAGGTTTAGGTTGGATGTTAGGAGGAAGTTGTTGCCCAGGAGGGTGCTGAGCCACTGTGCCAGGTTGGCCAGAGAGTTGGTGGCAGCCCCAGCCCTGGCAGTGTTGCAGGCCAGGCTGGCTGGGGCTGGGAGCAAGCTGCTCTAGTGCCAGGTGTCCCTGCCCAGGGCAGGCACAGGGGGTTGGAACTAGATGAGCTTTAAGGTCCCTTCCGACCCTGACAATTCTATGATTCTATTGAGCTTTTGAATGTTGGGTTTTGGGTTTTTTTGTTTGTTTGAATGATGAGAGTGAACAGAAGTACACACAGGTTTTGGTTAGCTCAAAATTATTCTTTTCTTCAGAATGCAGAGGCAATCTGCTGCAAACCCATTCTGCACAGCTGAATGAATACAGGCATTGTCTACCTTGACCCTATTTTGCTGGCAGCCTCCACCTTTCCTCTTTTCAAGCCTCAAGTCTCGGAGTTCATAATTTAGAAGTGTCAAACTACACATGAAGGATGATGGTTTATTAAATTTTCAAAATGCATTCCATATGTAAGAGACCTGCTGGAAAGAGTGAAAGCAGTTATTTGAAGTAAGGATCTTGCTTGTCCTGTTCAATCATGACTGCAACAGCTGCAGGCAATAGCTTTGCCTATTGGCCACTCTGAATTATTGACTGGATTAGTAGATTGGGTGCAAGTTAAAGGAACTCTCTTCTTTCAATACTCCTGTAACATGGCAAGGGCAATTCTCCACTGTGGCTGTGGTCAATCCAATGATAAATAAGGTTAAATAAGATTGTTCAGTCAGAAAATACCAATGAAATTCACAGTTGAGATAGATGCTTCCTTTAGCCTGTGCTACAAATGGAGAAAAATGAACTAATGCCAAGGTTAAAACAGTTTGTCAGATTTAAGTCTCCCACACTTTGTCAATTTGGAATTAGGAGACTTTTATATTGCTTTAGTGTGTTTTTTTTATTTGGCAGTAAACAGAATGCTATTGTTTCAAGATTTCAATTTTTTTTTTCCTTGTGGAGGATTAAAAACCATATTTCTCTGTCGTGGAAATCATAAAAGCAGGAACATGCATATTATGTAGCTGTTTCCTCAACTTGTCATCTGCCATCACTCTTGACACTGGAATCAACTCATGCTAATTAAGGTTGTTGGTTTGGATTGTTTTTGGGGAAAAGAAGACATTTAAAACAGATCTAAAGTCACTGCAGTTTCTTATTTCAGTGTTAATATATATATATAAAGAAAACTAAAAAAACAACTCAGAGATTACCTGACAGGTGTAACTTGACAAGTAAATGCTCAGTTACAGAGCTTATTGCATTTGCCACATAAAAGGGAAAGCAGAAATGTTGAGATGCTATAGCAGTTCCATTCATGCTCCTATAGGATTATCACATGCACCACAATTTGGATCATGGTAGCTGAGCTAATGTAGTTATTTACCCATGAATTATGGGAACATAGTGCAAACTCATATTGCATTGCAGCTGCTGATTCATGTTGATTCATAGTGACTGCCATGGCAAAATTAGTTGCTCAACATTTTTGCAGCTGAAATGAAGAGCATGAGCATTCTGCACATCAGCTGTAAGCACAGTCAAAACATCTACTAGAGCTGAGTTAATGATTGCTTTGTGTCGCTTGAGCCACACAAAACAGGCAGAGCAGAGCAGTAGATCTGACCATGCAAACAGTGCACGCTGGCAGCCCAGAAGCACAATGGCATCCTGGGCTGCAGCAAGAGAAGCGTGGCCAGCAGAGCCAGAGAGGTGATTCTGCCACTGCACTCTGCTCTGCTCACACCTCCTCTGCAATACTGGGTCCAGTTCTGGAGCCCTCAACACAGAAAGGACATGGAGCTGATGGAGCAGGTGCAGAGGAGGCCACGAGAATGCTCAGGGGCTGCAACACCTCTGCTCTGAGGACAGGCTGAGGGAGCTGGGATTGTTCAGCCTGGAGAAGAGAAGGCTTCAGGGGGAACTACTAGTGACCTTCCAGTACCTAAAGGGAACTTGCAAGAAGGCTGGAGAGGGCCTGTTTGCAAAGGCCTGCAGTGAAAGGACAAGGGGGAAGGGTTTTAAATTGGAGAGTAATAGATTTAAACTGGACATTATAAAGAAGTTGCTCCCCACGAGGGTGGTGGAACACTGGCCCAGGTTGCCCAGGGAGGTGGTTGAGTTGCCATCCCTGGAGGCATTGCAGGTGAGGCTTGCCAGGGCTCTGGGCAAGCTGCTCTAGTTGGGGATGTCCCTGGCCACTGCAGGGAGGTTGGACTAGATGAGCTCCAGAGGTCCCTTCCAACCCAAACCATTCTAGGATTCTAGGATTCTTCACTTAGAGCATTGTCAATCACTGGAACAGGTATTCCCAAGGAAGTGGTCATGACACCAAGCCTGTTACTGTTTCAGGAGGATCTGAATGATGCTCTTAGTCATATGGCTTAATGTTAGGTAGTCCTGCAAGGAGCAGAGAGTTGGACTTAATGATCCTTATGGGTGCCTTCCAACTTGAGATATTCTATGAGCTGTTGCTGCTCTCTGCTTCTGACTTTGCTTACTGGGAGGAAACACTCAGAGGCAGAGCCTACAGCTCATTTCCGCACAGGCACAACCCTCTTTAGTCTCTCCATCACAAACATGGCCATGGTCACACTGCATTTTCCATTTATTTTTTTAAGCCTTGGTGTTATTTTCCTCTTTTGATTTAACATTAGCAGAAAAACAACAGCAACAACACCCAGACCTCCCAGAAAACAGCCCTGAAAACAAAGAAACCAAAACATGATTCAAGTACTTGTAGACCTGAAGAAATCATTGGTTTCCCTAGCAACTGGATGCAGTTCTATATTAAGAACAAGAAAGTAATTAACCCTCTAATGTGAGATAATGCTGGAAACACACGTTTCAGTCTGCCTGAATTTTTGGCTGTTGCTCTAGTCTATTAACATTTTTAATTAACAGAAGTCTAATCTCTGGTTAGCCATCCTACTAAAACAACTGGGAATTTCCCTGGAACAGTGATGTATGTCAGGAATGGCCAATATCTAGATTGTAGGTCCTGACAGAAGCAGCTGTGTGGTCCTGCAGTTTGATTCCCCCCTGAGATGGCTTTGCCTTCTCATGGGCATGCAGCTAGGAGACATATTGGCATGGATTTTCTCATTTGGTCTCTGCTAATAGTTTTTCTTCATCCTTCATTATGAAGTGAGGAGAGTTGTGCATTCAGATAAGTATTTGGGTGTGAATATGCCTCTGTGGATTCAGAAATACACCTTTTGCCAAAGACAGCATGATTCAGTGGAATAGTTAAACATCCCACAAACTTGAAGGGCCAAAAGGGATCAGTTTCTCAGTTCCTATCTACCAATGGCTGTGTTAAAGCGTGTGGCTTGACCATTAAAGTATAGAGTTTGGCAGATTTTGAGGTGGTTGTGGTGTAACCATCTGATCTCAGAATAATTCCTCTTCAGGTATGTGTTTAAAGGTGCAAAATTTGAATCCTAGATCCCATTGAGCAAAATGTTCAATGTGATTTACAGAAATGTGCCAATCTCCTAAAGAGGATCCCATTCTATTCCACTGCAAACATACAAATTAAGGCTTGGTGATTGCTAAGTATTATTAAATAATACTGAAATAATATAGGTTGGTTCTAATTCACTTTTTGCTGGAAAAGTGCTCATAGCTGATATCTCAAAGCAAAAATTAAATTATTAGGGAGTTTCAGTTGTGTATCATGTTAATGAACTTTTTGCTTATTTGTTCTTTATTTTTTTAATGCTGTTGGCTAAAACTAAGCAAGGAAAACTTGTCTACTTCAGTGATATCTGTGCTATCTAAATGACTTTGGTGGGATTTTCTCAGCCATAAAAATCCCCAGTATTCCACCTTGTAACCAAATATCTTCAGGATGCATGCTGAACTCAGACCCTCAGATCTCTTTCTGACTGTAAGGTTGGATAACAACAAAGAAGGAGATGAGGAAATAAACATTTAGTTTTGTGTCCATGAAAACCAAATATGAACAATCATTTTCAAGGGTAAACTTCAAGTCTTAATGAGGAAATTAATTTCTAATGTCTTCCTTAAAAAAAAAAAAATCATCATAACATTCTTTCTAATACTTGCTATTTATTTTTTGTAATGAGTATATCTATAGATGTGGAGAGCAGGTGGTTATTCATTTCCAAATAATCTCTGATTGATAGGGGATGTCTTCTTTAGCTGGACTGAAAAATCAGTTTCCTCCACTGAAGCATCAGGTGTAGTCAGATTTTAACTTTCAGGACATGACCAAAGTGAGTGCATTTGATGAGAATGGATGTGATGCTGTGGAGAGGAAATTGGTTGAAATCCTAACTGAATTCAGATATGGATAGGTAGACAAGAAGAAATATGACATGATTTTACTGAAAAATAAAGATGGTATGATTCTGGTGTCTGGGATTGACATAGTAGATCCTCTGCAGTACCTTGCATCAATCGTTGAAGTTTACAGCAGAGGTAGGTATAGGTTCTTAAAATGTCTTCTTAATGTAATCAGAACACATCAGAAGTTTCCTGAATGAAGACAGTGAAGTAAATGAGTATTTCAAATGCAGGTTATATGTATATTTTCCTGCCTTCTCTCTTTGATATAGGTTTATGTCCTAATCTGAACTTTTGGGCTTCTATTTGTGATTATTAAGGAGTTCTATTTATATTCAAACTCTAGTTTTGATCCAGCCATGATGTAATTGCACATGATCCCAAATTGGGAGGTGCTGCTGACTCTATTGAGGGACTACTGCACTCTTAAACCACGAAGTACTTTATTTATTAATAATACTTAGAGTATTATGTTAGAATAACAGCAAAGACAGTGAGAGTTTTAAATAAGCTTATTAAAAAAAAATCCATTTTTTTTAACTGTGTCATCTCTCTGGAAATGTAGAAAATAACTATAAAACAAATTATATAGTTACTTTTTTTAGCTTTGTTGGTTTGAAGTGTTTCCCTTTGCTTTGTGTACAGTCAACCAGTGAGAGACTAGTGACAAAATTGGTGGCTGCTGACACACTAATTTAAATGTAACTACATGAATAACAGCAATGGTCTTTTATGGATGCAAAATTAGCAAGATCTACCTGTAGCTCTGTGATAATAAGTTAGTCATGTAAGAGTAGCTCTAATTCAGGCTCAGTTCCATCTAAAATGACAAGCCTTGCTCCATCTCTGTCCAGCCTCTCCTTGAACATCATTTCCTTTGACATTAAATCACCTTCTCTACTTCTTCACCACAGTTAAGTTTCATTTTAAAAATTAAGGCGAAATTAGACCTTTTTTTCATCTTTTTCTCTTCCTCTGATATTCATTTCTATTTCCTACTTCTTTACATCCTTTTTCTGTGTGTGAAAAGTAGCTCATTTAAGGACATTATAATAAAAGAGCCCAGAAATTTAAGTTGGGAGGGAGAAAGTGGAACTCTTGTCATAAGAACACCCAGAAAAAATGATCACTTGTGACTAATTTTGTTAATGGAACTTCCACAGTCTTCACAGGCAACTGAAAGCATTCTGGAGATCATGGACACTTGGACTCAGCAGCACTAAAGCTTGGTGATTTCTGTTTTAAACTGTTAGGTAAATGGCATTGTCATGATGTCTGTGATCATTTCAGTAAGATCATTTCTATTCTGACTTGTGTTTGTCCTCTCTCACCTGCAATAGAGGCAGTGAAATGTATAGTAGCACTGTCTAGGGAGTCTCAAACCCACAATGTACAAAGCCATCCAAGTATTCTGTATATTACATGGTTTATAATCTGCAGGAGATTCTCCACTTGGAGATTTTGCCCTATGGGTATTTATTTCAGAGGACTATTCATTTCAGAGGACCTTCAAAGAGATTGAGTGCAGTGCCAGAAGATATATCTGATATGAATGGGAAAGCTTATTCGAAAAATACCCCTTTATGCCTTGTTGTTGTCAGGTATAGAACATTTTATTGGTTATCAGATGCAGACAAATGATACTATCTCACCTAGAAAGGCTGTTGGCAAGGCATAAATTCTGAGAGCCAATTCATGCTTAAGTGAAGTCCAGAAAGACTGAAGAATTAAAAGGAGAAATAACAATTTCAAACCCTTCTTCCAGGCCAAATCCTCCTTCTTACATGTGCATAGTGAATGCATGGTACCTGAGGAAGGACAAAGATTTCTCAACAAGATTATCTGAGATTAGGTAACCTCATGTTTCCCAGCACTGCCAGAGAAGCCACTCTTGCTTTCTGGGGCCATCTGGAACTTCTCAAAACTCATTCAAATCAAATGAACTTCAAGATGTAGCTTTGGGGCAGATTCCTCAGAGGAAGACAGACAAAGTAGCTACAAATAATACTGTGGTTTAACACTTAAAAGCACCAGAGAAATCAGAAGTGCTTCAACAGGTGTGCTTAAACCATTAGAAGCAAAACAGGGCCACTATCACCTCTCTGCCAGTGTGAAAGCTACTGTGCAAATTGTATGGAAGGTGGTATTGGATAGCTACAAGGTTCATACTACTTCTCCACAGGGTCAGAACAGTCTCACAATGTTTAAATTCTGATAGATTTGCAGGGTAGCAAGCATAACTGACCTCATAACTCTTGAATTGCTGAGTACTTACTGGTAAAGACTCCCCCCAAATCTCTGTGGATGATTTATGTCTGTCTACCAGTTACCTGGTACCCCAGAGATGGATCTATTCTATGGTGCTTTCGCTGGAGCATGTGGGGGAAGAACACCACAAAGCCAATTTGACTTTGTCTCTTGCTGGGTAGCTTACAGAGAGAATTTCAGTTAGTATTTGAACAATAACCCTGGGCAATTAGAGAATCACAGAATCATTAAGGTTGGGACATACCTCTAAGCTCATCAAGTCCAACCATGCCTATCACCCCCATGCCACTAAACCATGTTCCTAAGTACCACATCTAGATGTTTCTTTAACCCTTCCAGGGATGGTGACTCCAACACCTCCCTGGGCAGCCTGGGACAAGACTTAACAACCCTTTCAGTGAATAAATTCCTTCTGATATCCAATCTAAACCTCCCCTCCTGCAATTTGAAGCCATTTCCTCTTGTCCTCTCACTGCTAACCCTGCAGAAGAGACCTAGCCCCAGCTCACTCCAACCTCCTGTCAGGGAGTTGTAGAGAGAGCTAAGGTCTCCCCTGAGCCTCCTCTTCTCCACACTAATGCCCCCAAACAAATTGCTTAAGAGACAAAAGCACAGAGATGCTTTTACTACACTGCCAAAGGACAGAGTGAGTGGTACTGGGTTCCTCCTGATTGTCTGAAAAGCTATTCCCAATTCTTGTACATTGCATCTAGAAATTTCCTGAGACATGGATCATCTACCCAGAGTCTTCAACTATATCATTACCTTTTTATGTATAACTCAAGTCTTGGCATATTTACACAGTCCAATTTCCCAGCATAATTCTGCTATAGTTAGAGTTAAATCAACAAGAAACATGACATCTCCTTTGTGTCATGCATTTACTGACAAAATCATAGATCTGTATTACCTATTCCCTTGGAGTAGTAGCTCTGCATTATAACACACTTGTTCAGAAATATTCTTCCAGAGAAGTAAAGATATGAACTATTTTTTAAGTGATTTGCAATAGTGAAGCACTGCAGAAATGAACACTTTTTGGAGAAAAATTTAGCATAATTTACCAGTATTTTCAGCAAATGCATCTTGCCATTACAGTTATGGTTTACCTGAAAAGAAGGACTGTGACAGTTTAATGCAAAAGCAATTATACTCTATGCCAGAAGTACTAAAAGTGTTTTCCAGTAGAGGAGAAAAGAGTAAAAATCTTAGTATTTAGTAAGTCTACTGCATTTTTCCTTAGATCTTCAATATCACCTGTCAAAAAGGCAAAAGAACCAACCATATATTTTGGTTGTTTGTTAAATGCATGCCTTTTATGTATAACTTTATCTTGTAAACCCCTGGTTTCTTTTCTTACAAAAATGCAGTCTCCAGAGGTAGACTGAAGCCTGTAACAATAGATTTGGTTTTGATTACTTGTCCCTCATGAAGCTTTTTATAAGCACTCTGAAGACAGCCTGCAACAGGTTTCCTGCACTCACAGGCCAGTTCTCAGGCCTCCTGCTTTCCTTCACTTCTTTTCACTCCTCTTCTATTCTATTTGATACCAAAGCACTCATGAACTGATTTCCAAACCTCAGCTCTTACCATGCTAATTCTCTGTAGTCCACTACTTTAACATCAGAAATGTGTTTGAGCACTCTTAAAAGACCAAGCTCTACTCCATTTTTTTTACATAGACACAATTGGTTAAACATCTAGTCACAATAATTGACAGTGGAAATTCAAAGCCCCATTAAGCACATAAACATCAGCAATTTTACCTGCATGCAAAATGCATTCTGTAATTTTTATTCACCTTCTTCAGCTCACCCACTCAGAGTAATTAGATTGTCTTTACAGACTAATCACAAGTTTGACATCATGTGAGATATTTGGAAGGTACTATATGACTTCTCTACTCAAACATCACATGAGATACTTAACTGATTTGGGCATTACATGAAACTGGTAGCACTATTTATTTCTGATATTGCTGTAACAAATAGAATCTTCTAATAGGTAAGCATCCCAACTAAATTCTTGCTAATCAGGATATAAATAGGTACATGTACATTTTGCAAAGCATAGTTTTTCTCCCATTGCCTATTAGTTCATCTCAATTAATTGTTATAACATTGGGAAAAAAACCTTGTGCTGTCTTCTTTTTCAGGTAGTTCCTTCCACACAGAACTTCTTAGATCAAAAAAAAATCTCCATCTTTGAATCTTGATTCATTTTGGTCATTTCTTTCCTGCACTTTGATAGACATTAATGACCAAACTTAACTTTCATGATTTCTCTGAGGAGAAGGTAGTGTTGAACAATCTGTTAAATCCTATTACCATTTCATTTCCATCTAGAACAAGTTGTATTTCTTCTCAGCCATCTCCATGGGTGATCAAGGAATGGTATCTAGCTATTATATTATGAATCAATATATTATATTATGATATTATAAGTAATTATTCAGATATATATTTTATATATTTACATATATTTCAGCAATTCAGTCCAGGATGGTATCTCCATTAGATATCATACTGATGGCAGCCTATTTAACCTGAGGCCTTTGAAGGCCCATACTAAGACCATAAACCATCTTGTCCAGGAGCTGCTTTATGCTGCTGACACTCCCCTTGTTGCCCAGACAGAAGTTGCTCTGCAGCGTTTAGCGTCCTGCTTTGCAGC
>VWZO01014373.1:281321-291880 GCA_013396975.1 Bucco capensis
TTGGGAAGAGCGTGGATGGAGCCCTCCCCGGAGCTGCATTCGCGAAGCCTGGCCATGATGATGATATATACTTATTTATTTAACATAACATGTTAAATGAACAAAGCTTGCAGCCTCTCTCCCTTACCTTTTTTGCTTACATTCTAGGGTATAAAAACAAATACAATTGTGTGAGATAGTGGCTGTAGTAATTTTTATTGACATTTTTCACCAAGTGCCTGCCATTCTTTCCCTAAGTACCTCTTTTACTCTAGTTATAGTGAGTCATTTACCTCTGTGACCTTGTGATATTTAGGTCCCATGCTAACTGCTGTTCACCCATTAGGCCTTCAGTGAAGACAGCATCTAAAAAAAACCCAAACCTGCTAAAAGGCACCCCTGAGCCACAGGGAAACCCCAACTGCTCTGCATGCTGGAGTTAACAGAGCTGCTAAAATCAACAGATAAAGTTCAAATATGAGATCATTTCAGTGCAGTCTCCTTCAGAATGTGATTTTTTTTTTTCAGTTTGGTGGTAATTTATGTGTCTGTTATTGTTCCTAAAATGGATTGCTGTCATTGTGAACAAAGGTTTGAGAACCTCAGGGGTTTGTGATACAGAAAAAAAAAAAAAAAAAGCTTTAAGAAAATAAAATGGGAAAAGAACACTTTCCTGCTATATTGCTTTCCATCTTGAGCTCTCCAAGTACATGACTAGGATTTATACTGAACTTGTACCAATCTTGATAAGCAGGCACCATACCATTTTATATACAAGAACATTAAAAACAAATTCCTGGATAAACCACTCTAAGTTGTGCAACCTGCAGTCACATACCTCATCCAGCTCTACCTGGAAACCACATTCCCTGGTGCTTCCACCAGATGCATGTCAAACATCAAATGAGCTGGTTCAGAGAGCTGCCCAGACAGAAAACAAATCACATTTTAGTAGACTCCCTTTAGAGACAAATTGTTTTATCCAGTTCAGCCACTGCTGTCTGCAACTCATTGTCAAACCATGGGTAAGGCAGAAGGGAGGCTAGGAGAGAGGAGGTTAAAGCAGGACTGCAATGACCTTACCTTATTTCAGTTTAAATTGTCATGGGAGTGTATCCAGAGGCATATAAAACTATGCTCCAGAGTAATTCAGATTTCCTTGTATGTCTGGGCTGTGAGGTTGCAGGAATTACCTGGGTTAGTGCTGGGTCCAGTACTGTTCAATNGGTCTCTTCAGCCTGGACAAGAGGAGACTGAGAGGAGACTGAGAGGAATGGTTAGAAATATGTGAAGGGTGAGTGTGAGGAGGAGAGAGCCAGGCTCTGCTCCATGGCATCCAATGGTAGGCCAAGAGGGAATGGGAGCAAGTTGGACCACAGGAGGTTTAGTATTAACCTGAGGAGAAACTTGTTTGCAGTGAGGGTGCCAGAGCACTGGAGCAGGCTGCCCAGGAGGCTGTGGAGTCTCCTTGTCTGGAGCCATTGCAGAGCTGCCTGGACACATTGCTGTGTGAGCTGGTCTAGGTGCTCCTGCTCTGGCAGGGGTGTTGCACTAGATGATCTTTCTAGGGCCCTTCCAACCCCTGACATACTGTAGATACCGAATTTCAGGCTACAAATCTGTGGTTAGCCTAAGAGCTGCTGCCATGCCTGCACTCTTTCAGGGCTTAAGAGAGAATTTTGTCCCCCAAACAAGTGCTTCCATTCAGTTTTCAGTCTCACATTTTCCATTTATTATAAACACAAGCACTTTTAAAGCCTCTCGGTGGATGGGATTTAACCCAACTGAAAACTAATTGTAAGGAAGGGCATGGGAGACTACTTCTGACCAGGAAAAATAAAGGAGAAATTTAGACTCCCCCATTATTTTTATTTCTTTTTTTTTTCCAGTTTTGTTTGTTTTTCTTGGTTTTGTTGCTGATACTCACAGGTAAACTGGCTTAAAGCAGCTCAAGTGCCAGAATCAGGCCTCTCAGGTTTGTTCCTGAGTTAAGAGTGAGGGCAAAATGAGCAATTAAACATCATTTTTATTCCTTATGTTTAAATAATCATATTTATCAGCCATGAAGGCCATGCCTCTTGTCTGCAATGTTAGGATTCTCTGTGACTTTCATCTCTAATTTTAGCTCACCAATTTGGATTGGGGCTGAAGAGTACGCAGATTTCCTCCATATGACAACAGGTCATTCCCACCTGCCAGGGACGCTCTGGCAATCCTGGCACTTCTCCATCCTCACAGTCCAGTGCCCTCCACTTCAGCAAAAGTTAAATAAAGGAAACCCTTGCTGGTCTCAGGATGAAGATGAGGCACTCAGTTGGAAATGACCTAGTAATAAATTTTTTCCTTTTTGTTCTCAGGAATGAGAATTAATCCCAGTCCTACTGAAATTTAGCAGGACCATGATTTTAATATCCAAGTCCTTCCTGGAGCATAAGTGGATCACAGAATTACAGATTCTGTGATTCTATGCTAACTGGATCTAAGGAAAAAGCAGAGAATAAATAGAAAGACAAGTATTGCCTAGCAATACCAATATATAGCTGTTTCTGAGAAGCTTTAGAATGCATCTGGATTAGAAAGTTACAATACTAAAGAAACAACTTATGAAAACTATTGATTTTGGGATGAGTGTAAACCATCGCTCTCTTCTGAAACATTTAAACCTACTGAAATCTTTCCTCTTTTAGCTTCTGCAGTGTTCTCAGCTTTAAATACAACTTTTCAAAGCTCTGATCTCTAACCTGGCTCACTGGCAACATGCTGTTGCAGGATGCTGTGATATTGCTTTCAGCCTCAGGAAACTCTCACTGCTGCTGTGGTCCAGGCTGATGCTCTTGCCTGCAGCATATTGCTTGCTTCCCACTGTTGTTCACACTGCCATAATAACTGGAAGTCACTCTTCTAGCAAATTCAAGCTGTGACTTTGCTTGCTCCTCAGTCATATAAAAGCCTTGCTTCAGAAGCTATCATTTTTTGCAGAGGTGAGTTAATTTGATGTCCGATGCATGTGCAATTCATGGAAGAGACTGGCTTTAGAAATTCAGAATATCCAATCAGTAAAGAAGATCCTAAATTCAGATCAAATAAATTAAAGAACACCAGACACTCCCACTTGCTAAAGAAAATTTGGGCGAAAAAAAGGTTTTAGACTTAACACAAAACAAACAAACAAACAAAAAGCTAGAACATTTTATTTCTCCACACAAAAAATACTATTATAGTTAAAGGCTCATTAAAAGAGGGGAAAAAAGATTACTGCTATCAAATTGGTGTTCTTCAAAACACAATCATTTTTCCTTTCACATCTTGGTTGGAAATCTAGCTTGCTCTAAGGCTTTAATATGGCAATGATGTTATTATGTTCTTTTGCATTGTAATGATGCTATGTTGTAATGAATTTTGATGTCATTACGAGGAGGGAACAGATGCTGCAATTAAGACCACTAAATGGAACTCAGTCCTGAAAGATTCCTACATCCTGTGCAAATTCCCAACACCCTGTGTAGTATTTATGAAATCATTGGTCAGAAGAGGACCAAGTGTAAAATTTGGACTCTGGTGCAAGAAATGGAGACATCCTTTTATCTTCTCAGACTGTAAAGCAAAACGGAGCTGATTTGCCTCTGCCCTGAAATGTGGAACTACAGTATCCCAGTATGTGAGGGGTTGGAAGGGCCCTAGAAAGATCATCTAGTGCAACCCTCCTGCCAGAGCAGGATCACCTAGACCAGCTCACACAGCAATGTGTCCAGGCAGCTCTGCAATGGCTCCAGACAAGGAGACTCCACAGCCTCCTGGGCAGCCTGGGCCAGTGCTCTGGCACCCTCACTGCAAACAAGTTCCTCCTCGTGTTAATACTAAACCTCCTGTGGTCCAACTTGCTCCCATTCCCTCTTGGCCTACCATTGGATGCCATTGAGCAGAGCCTGGCTCTCTCCTCCTCACACTCACCCTTCACATATTTCTAAGCATTGCTGAGGTCTCCTCTCAGTCTCCTCTTGTCCAGGCTGAAGAGACCCAGCTCTCTCAGCCTGTCCTCCTAGGGCACATGCTCCACTCCTTTCAGGATCTTGCTGGCCCTGGGCTGGACTCTCTCCAGCAGCTCCCTAGCCTTCTGGAGCTGAGGGGCCCACAACTGGACACAGGATTCCAGGGGAGGCCTCCCCAGGGCAGAGGAGAGGGGACAAGAACCTCTCTGGCTCTGCTGGCCCTGCTCCTCTTAATGCATCCTAGGATGCCATTGGCCTCTTGGCCACAAGGGCACATTGCTGCCTCATGGGCATCCTCCTAGCCACCAGCACTCCTAGAGCTTTTTCCCCAGGGCTGTTCTCCAACAGATCAGTTCCCAGTCTGTACTGATCCATGGGGTTGTTCTTTCCCAGATGCAGTACTTCACACTTCCCCTTGTTAAATTTCATTCAGTCTCTCCCTGCCCATGTCTCTAGCCTGTCCAGGTCACTCTGGCTGTGTGCCAGCCACTCCTCCAAGCTTGGGATCATCTGCAAACTTGCTGAGGGAACACTCTACCCCTTCATCCAGATCATTGATGAATATATTGAACAGTCCTCGCCCCAGCACTGACCCCTGGGGCACACCACTAGTCACAGGTCTCCAGGTAGATTCTGCTCCACCAACCACAACTCTCTGGGCTCTGTCCTTCAGCCAGTTCTCACACTTTTCAGATGTCAGTGAAGAGGTAGGGAGAGTAGAGAAACAGATGTATTAATTCAAATTCTATCCATGACACTTTACATGTACTGTACAAAATGTATTCCTTCTAAAGCAAAAAAAAAAAATATTGCTAATATAACTATTGGAAATGAATGCTCTTAATAGAAAACACTGAATTCATGCTGCCTTTTTTCTTACCACAATTGATTACTATAATGCACTACTTGCTGGAATATCCAACAACTTTTTAGGCTGACTTCAGTTTGTAAAGTGAAGGAGGTAATTGAAAAAACACAAATATCCAAGTCCACTGAAGTTTCTTTCACTAGTGTTTGGTCTCAAAGATGGCTTCAGAGTTCTTTTCATTTCTCTTTTTGATGCTTCAACTTTGTATTTCACAAAAGTTGTATTCATTAACAAACAGGTAAGTTGCAGTGGTAAAGCTGAAGCTAGACTCTTTTGCTTTTGTGATGTCAAGCTATGGAAATCACAAATAAGTTTAAGATTTAATTTCTAAGGCAGTACAAAATGATTTTAGAATGAATCCTTAAGTATTTCTGAATATTTTGAAGATGACTAACTTAAGCAAGTATTAAGACTGATGCTACACATACAGGATTTTAAACCTGTAGGACACAGGGAAGCTTTTATGAAATAGTGATGTAAGGAATAAAGTTGATCTTTGAAAAAAAAAGGTTATTAACTCCCACCACTACTAGTAAGCTTTCTGTTTAGACAGTTACTGCTGTGGGACAAAAATGTCAATTTATCTTGAGTGAATTAAGGCTTAATTAACCTCACTTTCCCTCAAGGCCATTGATCTAGGAACAGCAAGCCAGTAATTGAATGTTGTAGCTACCACAAGTCCCAGTTTCTTAAAACATGAGATTCATTTCCCATCAGAGCAAGTTTGTTCTCCCTCTTAACAACCCTTTTACTCTAGCTTTCAATCCATCAGGAAAAGAATTCAAATTCATGATGTTTCTAGCAGGAAACCATTCTGCTCATTTTACAGAGTGACATTATAGGACAAGTTTATTTTTGTTTTCTATGGTCTTACTTAGTGGCATTGATTCAATTTTAGGGTTATATTAGCATAGATGAAGCCTAGATGATCATTTCTGTTCTAGCACATGCTGATGGGCTGAAGGAGAACTAACAAGCTACATCTATCTCTTTTGTACCACTATGTTTGGTCCCTGTAAAGCCAATCATTTATATTAAATACACTGTTTATTCAACCTCCAACTGCTAGGCATTATATGGTCAGAGAAGCATTTTGGTTGGAAGAAACCTTTAGGATCCTCAAGTCCAAGTGTTAATCTAAATCACACATCTGCAGACCCTTATTTAAACTGGATTATGGCCATAGTTCTAGGATGGATAGATAAGATAAGAGAGGTAGTACTATAATGCTTTGGAGTAGCATAAGACAATTTTGGCATCTGTAGGGCCTTTCATTGATTCAACTAAACAGTACTACAGATGGGATCCTATATTAATTAGATTTAAGATGTGCACTAACTGACTTCAGCAGACCCTCTATGTTTTATTAATTTAGACATTTTATTTACCATTGTTGCATATTCAGTACAAGGGAATGCAAACTTTTGTATAACTGAGGCTGCCAGACCTAACAGTTTTCCTAAGAATCTGCTGAAGGCATTTCTCTACAGATCAAACCTCTTCTCTACTTTGCAATCCTTTCTTGCTAGGTCTTATTAGTATCACCATTTGGATCCTGAAATCATCTCCCAGTGCTGGGAGATTTTTCTGTCATTATACATCTTTCTTTTAAACTTTTCCTATATCTTTATATATATATATGTTTATATATGTTAGTCTCCTGCTAAATGAAACAGATTTGTATTTAGTTATTTTTAGATCTTCCTAGATACATTCCTAGATCTCCATTTCTATAGATCCATGCAATTTGCACTCCAGGTGTGTACCTCCCTCCCTGAAGAACTGCACTTTGCATTTCTAAAGAGCTTCCATTCAATTTCATCATCACCACTTGTTTTCTCTTCTCTAGGTAAAAGATGTTTTGAAAATGACTTTTTTTTTGATGACTCAGATTGCAGTTCTTCCTGAGACTAGGGAAAATCCAATGCATTGCCCACTTTCTTCTATCCTTGAAGATCTTCCTTCTCCTCTTTGAATTGCCATTTTAGGAATCCTTCTTTTGTTAACTGAAACTGGACAAGACTAGAGATTGCAGTTGCATCTCTACTATTAAATAGACTATGACTGCTCTCTGCCCCCTGGAGCAGAAGGCATGGACTTCTCCTTACCTCCATACTCAGTCTCTATCCAAAACAGAAAGCCAGATGTCAGATGGATCTTGCCTTCTGATCATTGGCATTACTTGGAATAACTTCATGGCAATTTTTTATTCCTCTTTTGCTTGGCAGACTAGTAAGCAAAGAGATTCTAAAGGTAAGACAGACATATTGCCAGTCTATAAAATGCTTCTGAACTTACTGAATGCATTCTTCCTATTTCCATTTAAGCTGGATTTTTTTTAGGATAGGAATTACCAAGAGGTATAAGCTACTGAAACTCTTTGCATGTAGAAAGTGATTTTTCAATCTGTATTCTAAATTTCTTGTCTTGGTGAACAGTGTCAAAAAAAGCATGGAGCTTTCAAACCACTATACTGCTCTGAGAAGACACAGTGCTCTCTGTATGAAAGATACACTAGCTAAAAGCAGGGGGATCATAAATCAATTGAAAATTTCATGAGAGATACAAGCAACTCTTTTCAACAGATCAGAGCACAGAGAGAGAAGTCATAAATAAATGGTTCCAACACTACTGAAGCTCCAGGCAAGAACTGTAATGTTATGTGAACACAAAACTTTCCTGGAATAGAGCATCACAATAAAGATATCCTAAAAGTAGCACTAGGACAGTGAGATGTCACACTGACTTCTTGAATAGTATGACTGAATGCTCTGCTCTCTGAACACAGAGGTTTTCACTTAGGCTCTTTCACTCATGACAGTTTTAACATGCACATTGATGTTACAGTTCTGTACTTGACATCAGATTAAGTTTAATCTTCAAAGCTGACAGTGCTTTCTCTTTTGCTTCCAGACCTAAGCAGACACACAGTGCCAATTCCAACAGCTAGGTTTTCTACAAACCTTATGACTTGAATTATTAGGGTTTTTTTTTCTTCTTTCATCCCAAAGTATCTCCCCAGTGTGGTTCAAAAGGAAGCTGCACAGGCTGTATTTGCATTCTTATCTGAAGCCAGACCTAGCTCCAGCTAGGATGAATATTTCTCTCTATTACTTTTACTACCCACACTCTGAATGTGGCATTTTAAGATGCAGGGATCTCAGTGGCATATGGAATCAATCCAGCCCCTTCCAGCCTCTTGAGCTCACATAGCAAAGTGTGATGTAGCAACCTCTCTCTCTTTTAAACATATACAAACCCATAAAAGTGAAGTATTTTCAGTAGTTTGGATTTATAAGTCCCTGACATTTCTGAACCACTCTTACTGGCTGGCTGCTGGGAAGTAATTCATTCCAAAACCTAAGCTGTTTTTCAGAGTTTATGTTACTGAGCTAAAATTGTTTTTGCCCTGGTCTCCATTTGTTAATAACAAATTCTGATGCCTTATTGGACACCTCACAGGACACTGGACATCTTGTTGGCCATTTCATCAGAAATGAATGTTTAGCATGTAGTATATAGAAGGTTACAGATGACACTGTTAGGAAAGTGTCTGCCTGAAAATGCCTACTAGTCACTTTTGGGTTCAGTCTGTTCTCTGCAAAAGTAATTGCTTTACCCATTGGCCTTTTATTTCTGCCAGGGCCAGCTGATGATCTGGCAGAACACTGTGATCCCTAGCACTGAAGAGTCCTCATAAATCCAATGACATTGACCTGAAAATCTGCATTCTGTAGAAGATAATGAATAGTAAGAAATGTTCCTGAAGGAACACTCACGTAAAGAATTACCTCAGTTTCTGCACATGTCAAAATAACAACTCCTCTGTCTGACAAATTCCATCTGACTCCCATGCCAGCTTCTGCTCTCAAACTTCGCCTGCACATTCTCATATGCTGTGCTGCTAGTGCAACACTTTTTATCTAGCAGGTGGCTGACTAATGAAAAGACATTTCCAGCAGATGCAGAGTGGCATTTGCAGATGCAGACTGTAATGCTGGAAAAACCTTTAAAAATAGAGTCAGATTTCAGCTTTCCATCCCCACACGTGTTCCATGTAGGAGGCTTCTTGCTGTCCTAGGTGTGAGGTGTGGGTGGGCTTAGGCTTAGCATGTGGGTGTGTGGACCTAGCAAGGCTGTTCCAGCAGATCATTACAGAAGCAGTCTTCAGCTAGCCTGAAGCTTCAGCCTTCATTTGATCGTTTCATTGGTTGCAAATCATTAGAAGCCAAAAAAAGGAAGTTCTGCTTGTTAGCTTTCTGAGAAAACTGAAGGAAATAAAGTCACAAGAAACTTGGGTGAAACTTCTCTTTCTTCTGCTTTGTTCCTCTGAGTGGCATCTGAGCGCTCTGAACTATTACCTCTTGCAAATCATTTCAGTAATCAAAAGCAAAATGAATAGTGTGTTACAGTGCTATTTTACCTCGCCACAATGAAAATAAAATAAAGCTAACCTAAATCATTTCAAAAACATATTTCAGGAATTGAAACACACTAAGCATCTCAGACAAGAGTAGAGGGGGAAAACTGTGCTAGTCCTGTAGTGACAGGATTAGAGGCAACAGGAAAAATTAGCACCCAGCAAATTCCATCTGAACATGAGGAGGAACTTTTTTCCTTTGAGGGTGGTGGAGCACTGGCCCAGGCTGCCCAGGGAGTTGCTGGAGTCTCCATCTCTGGAGATATTCCAAACCCAGGTGGACACATCCTGTGCAAGCTGCTTTGGTTGTCCTGCTCTTGCAGGGGGATTGGATTAGATGATCTCCAGAGGTCCCTGCCAACCCCTAACAGTCTGGGATTCTGTGATTCTGTGACTTACTTGCTGCTAACACATGTAAGTCTAGGAAGATCTGACTGGAAAATTTCTGTATTACTTGAAAAGATTTGGTTAAAACTGTCCTATTTAGGGTTCACATTAAATTATGCCTGTTGAGGACTTTTCAAGGGCACAGCCAAATAGATTTCCTTTGTGTGTTTCAAGGGTTAGGGCTGGGCCAACCCCTAATCCAGGGACAGATAGTCTCTATTTTCTCCTTTGCCCACACTGCAGGGAGGAAATGGGGAAATTAACAGAGATGAGACTTGTGGATTGGAAATGAAACTTGAATTACTTAATGAAAATAGTAAGAAAATGAAGTGTGTGTATATATATATATATATATATATACACACACAAAAAAAAAAAACCCAATACCAGAACCAAAGCCCCTTGGTAGTAAGCACCTGTAGCAGGGGCACTTCAGTAGCAGACAGAACTCAGACTCAGGGGCTGGATGTTGGAACTCATGAACTCTTGGATTGAGAGGAGGCTTATCACGAGTAGTCAACATGGATTCCGTAAGGGCAAGTCCTGCTTGACTAATCTGATAGCCTTTTCTGATGGCATAACTAGATGGATAGATGAGGGGAAGGCAGTGGATGTGGTTTTTCTCGACCTTAGCAAAGCTTTTGATACTGTCTCCCATGGTATCCTCATAGCCAAACTTGAGAAGTGTGGATTGGGAGACTGTGCTGTGAGATGAATTGGGAACTGGCTGAAGTACAGAGCCCAGAGAGTTGTGGTCAGTGGAGCAGAGTCTAGCTGGAGACCTGTGACTAGTGGTGTGCCCCAGGGGTCAGTGCTGGGTCCAGGACTGATCAATATATTCATCAGTGATCTGGATGAAGGGGTAGAGTGTTCCCTCAGCAAGTTTGTGGATGATCCCAAGCTTGGAGGAGTGGCT
>VWZO01014373.1:292071-334496 GCA_013396975.1 Bucco capensis
TGGTCTAGGTGCTCCTGCTCTGGCAGGGGGGTTGCACTAGATGATCTTTCTAGGGCCCTTCCAACCCCTGACATACTGGGATACTGTGATACCCAATTTCAGGCTACAAATCTGTGGTTAGCCTAAGAGCTGCTGCTCTTGACATACTGTGATACTGTGAGATGGAAGGCACAACAGAGAGAGTCCTGTAGGAACAGAGCTGGGCTGCTGATCCTCACAGAGCTGACGTGCTTGACCTTCTGGAAGTAGAAAAACCCAGACCTCTCCTTAGATGTACTAGTTGTTAATTAAGTGCCATTTAGCTCAATGAAGCACCTGTTTTGCTTGAGTCTTAGGCCTCATGCAAGAGACCCCAAGACCCAAGCTCCATATCACAACCTCAAGGACTGAATATGACATATATGGCATGGAATACCTTGTTTTGACTCAAACTAGGCCAGTGTGCAGTGCAGGAAATAAGATGTTGTTTTAATTGTTTCTTAGAAGCTAAAATAAAATCAAATGGAGGGTTTTTTCACTTGTCATTTTTTATTACAATAACTGTATAAAGGTGCTGCATGAGAACATCTCCATTTTCTTAATTATGTAAGATTTACCAGGTTTACAGTAACTGTACGCACTCATTCCTTTAAACTGAGACTTTCTAGGTGATTTCTCAATCCAAAAATTACAGTGAACAACACCAGAAGAGGAGTGAGAATCAATTATTCAGTGTTGCACAGATAGATCCTGGATTAAGTAAAGTGCTAGAATAATAGAGTGGATAGAGACCACAAAATGAAGCAAAAAGTACCCTGAAAAAGATGATGTCTGGGAAAAGTTAAATGTAAACATAGGGAGACAAATCCAGACAGGAAAAGCAAATTGAAGTGCTTCCTGAGAGTTCATTCAGCTGAGAATAATGTTTATATATGTACATAATCTTTTTCTCTGGGTCCATAAGTTAAAAATATTCTAGTTGAAGAGAAATGTCTATGCAAAGAGTAGATATTTATGCTGCTTGCCTCTGTTAAGCTTTGTTCAGGATAAGATGGACAGCATTTTAAGGGTCTAAATAATCAGCAAGTTTCCTTGGTTGACTGAGAATTTGACAGTGAAATGTTCTGTACTGTTAGCTATGTTTACTTGGAGCCCAATAGCACAGTTGTCACCAGTAGAAGCACCTGTAGGTTTGATTCAGTAGCAGTTCATGACAAATCCTCTCCTTCACCCCACAGGATTTGGATCATGGTTCTTATGCACAGACTCTTTTCTGGTTTTCTTTTAGTTTCTGTCCAATTTTTCTCACTCTAATAGATTTGTGGCATATATATATATATTTTATATATATATATATATAAAATATTTATATATATATATTATATTTTTATTTATATATATATATTTTATATATATATATATATACACACACACATAGACCGCTTTGCAATAGTTTATTTGATTTTAAGTAGTTTTTTAACCATTATCACAGTCTGACAGTGTGAAGATGAAATGGATACATAGATATCAAACACTCGGAATCTACCTAATGAATCATAAACCTGGTTATCTTTGCCTTGTATCAGCCTATTTGTTGCCATATGTTTTTTTAGTATTTCCCTTGCTTACAATAAATCTGAAATTGGGCTGGAATGACCTGGTTCCTCTAATATTTTTCTCAAGTAGTGATTCAGAAACACCATCAAATACTTTGAATATTTCATTGGATTTGATCTCCCTTCCATTAGGCAGCCCTGTGAGCCCCCATAATTCTGCTGCTACAATTCTGATTGTAGTGGTATATGACAATTCAAATGATTATTTGGGAGAAGAGAGGGGTGGTTATGATGTACCACATCACTGTAAACAATCAACTGCATGTTAGTGCAACAGACAAAGCTGAGCAGGACAATAGGAATTTAATAAGTTGCTAGGGCTAGGACAAAGGCTGGACTTGATCTCCAAGGTCTCTTCCAGCTGGAACTGTTCTAGGATTCTATGATTCTAAGAGCTTAGTGACCTATATTTACAAAACAAGGGAGAATGTCAAAGATGTGTAACTATGTAGGGAGAACTGGAGTGTTGAAGGGCAACAAGCATTCAGAAGAGGAGAAAAAAATGAGTCAGATACTTTACATCTTAGTTTTATTTCATCTTGAACTCTTACCTTTAAAGGAATAAATCTGGGCAATTTTCTTCATTTTTAAGAGAAATATTACCATTTACAAGAGAACTTTGAATTATTTTTAAGCTGGAAAAGTCAATTTCCTTTCTTCATTTGCATGCAGACATTGATCCTGTGTCACTTAAAGCGATGGAAATGTTGCTTGTATAAAATCAAACTCTATTATTCCGCTTGGAAATTTGATTACAAACCTGAGTGACTGATATAGCATCTAGGGGGGTGGAATTATCCTGTTCTTAACACAAGCAGAATTAACCACACCTCTGTGCCACAGCAAACACCTTACCTATGTTACAGTGTCCTTCTCTTGCTTGATGTGGTGTTACTGTTACAGAGCTACACTCTTTTGTCAGACACCAAAAAAACCCTCACTCTACACCTAGTTGAAAAGCTCAAACTGGCACGTGTCCATGTCTTGAACCTCACTTAGCATCATTCATTTGACAAGAGTTAGCTTGTTAGTTAAACTACACAGAACTTTTGACTGTACTGAGCTGTTAGTGTACCTTATGACTTCAGTCAGAATTTACTGTCAAGGCACAGTAACACATACTTATTTAGCACTGAGCCAATACAACTACCTTTGAGAAGCAGTTGTTTTCATCACCTCTTCTTACCTGCTGAAACAGGTACTTTTTACCTCATCTCAAAGGATATAAGGACAAGGGAGGGGAAAAAAAAATTGATCAATATTGAATTTTAGGGTATCATTCAAGGCACCACAAGTTCTGGGGCATTAAAATCTAAACTGCACATACATAAAACTTCAGAAGAAATTGCCATCCAGGGACTGGTGAAAAAGAAGAGAAGGTATGGATCTTGCCTGCAAAGAAGTGAAATAACCCAGACAGCCATGACTAATGTTGAGATAAAACAGTCATTCAATTAAAAGATTTAAGGAAGGAAAACTCCTTCATATCCTGTACCTGGTCCAAATATTTTCTCTGTCTCTCCTGCTCCCCTTGAGATTTCCCTTGTCTAGGAGCCCCTCCAAAGCAGTCTACCCCTTGTTAAAGCATAAAAAATGGTATTCCCAAAGCAGCAGAGAGAATCTTTGTGCATTCCTAGCATGGTTAATAAGCAAGGTAACCCAGCAACCAGAAAGAAATTCTACTGGAGATCAGAACAATGAGAATTCTCCTCATTTCAGACTTGGAGAATCAACCGAGTCTAACAGAAAGCAAATAAATAAACGATAATAAAAAATGACTAGCAGAGCAGAAATCAATAATTTAGTCATAAAAGTAACTTTGAGAGTGCTTTATTCTGCATGCTCTGTACAGTTTCAAGCAATCAGACCACCACCACCACCAAGCTATTCATGCAAACAGCAAGGACATTTGTTTTTCTACAACCACGAGGCAAGATTTATCAGTTAATATTTCTACTTGTGCCTGCTGCTTTAAAAAGAACACAACCCCAAACAGCAAGGAAAACATGAAAGGCTATATTATGAAATTTCTTTTTGTTTTTATAAACTGTCTTCAATGTTGAAATTGTATCACTGTGCCTATGCAAAAATATCCCAAAGTAATGAAACAACAGAGGGTTGAAAGGGGCCAGATGTCACACTGTAGATATCACTTCCTCCAAGTGGTGTTCAGGAGCTACTTGTACAAGCCTGGATGTGTCTGGGGAGATAATATAAATAGATGCCAAGCCCTAAAGTCTCTGACTGACTGACATTTTGGCAGTTACCAGTAGATGGCTGCAATTTCTAGTTGCTGAAATGGCTCACTCAGAACTCTTCTGTTGCAAACAGCTGCTGGAAAGGAATGAATCACTAGCTGTATCTTGAAGGCTATTGCTGATGGGCTTGTCCTACCTGTGCAGCAGAAAAACAGCTACCTGAAGAAAAAATAGAGGTTTACAGATTGCATCCATGTCGTTCAGTATTTGTAGAATTCAGTAGATATTTACAGCCTCTGGCTTTGAAAGACCCTTCTTACTCTCTTCTTTTGTTAGTCCTGAAGTCCATTAGGCACATGGTTAACAAAATCTGTGTGACACTCTCAACCCATGTTCACCCCTAAACAATCTAATAGGCAGCTTCATTTTCTCTCAAAAGTGTGTGCAGATATTGATATTGCTGGAGAAATGGTTTATGTTTTTAATCATAATTAGCACATAAAACCCCCAAAACACTCCTGCTGATGTGCATTTTATTCTGGTTTGGAAACAACTTGTAATCTTGAGACTCTTCTTCACTTTTGTCTGGATCTGAAATGAATGAGGTTAGTTTTATTTTAAGAGCATGAATATTTAAGAGTATGAATATATAGAGACTTATCTTGGCAAAATAAATTTGTAGGGTCTTTCACCTCTGTCAGTGTCTCAGTATCACTTAACCTCCTGCAAAGATGTGAATAATGTATGTGAAATACATCAAAGAGCAAACTGTGTGACAGAAGAAAGCAAAGAAGAAGATGGAGAACACTTACAGACCACTATAAGTGCAATGAACACTGCTCCAGGAGGCAATGACATGCCTACTGTTCATTATTTGGGGTATTGTGGAATGGAGAGTTAAAAAACACTGAAGGAAAACAGTATCTCAAGGGCAAAGAGATGCCACATGGTATCCAAAGAAAATCTTGGTTAACTCCTTTTGGACACAGATGTGGTGACTAGCTGAGGGGACATGGGCATGTGTCGGGTAGTAGAGCTGAGCCACATCAGAGCTGGTAGAATCACAGAATTGTCAGGGTTGGAAGGGACTTTAAAGCTCATCTAGTGCCACCCCCCTGCCATGGTTAGGGACACGTGGCACTAGAGCAGCTTGCTCCCAGCCCCAGCCAGCCTGGCCTGCAACACTGCCAGGGCTGGGGCTGCCACAACCTCTCTGGAATACCTGGCACAGTGGCTCAGCACCCTCCTGGGGAACAACTTCTGCCTAACAGCCAACCTACATCTCCCCTCCTCAAGTTTGGATCCATTCCTCCCAGTCCTATTGCTGCCTGACATCCTAACAAGTCCCTCCCCAGCTCTTTTGTAGCCCCTGCAGATCCTGGAAGGCCACAAGAAGGTCTCCTGGGAGCCTTTTCTTCTCCAGACTGAATAATCCCAACTCTCTCAGCCTGTCCTCATAGGAGAGGTGCTCCAGCCTCTGAGCATCCTCATGGTCCTTCTCTGGACACCTTCCAGCACATCCAGATCTTTCTTGTGCTGGGGGCTCCAGACCTGGACACAGTACTCCAGGTGAGGTCTCTCCAGAGTGGAGTAGAGGAGGAGAATCACCTCCCTGTCCTGCTGCCCACGCTGCTCTTCTTGTAGTGAGTAGTCAAACTCCCAGAGGTGCAGCAAAGAGGCTTCTGAGCCTGTGAGTGTACACAAGACCTTGAAAGTTTGTTATTTAGTGAGCTGAATGTCCTCTTTCCTCTCCTCTAACAAATAAGTAAACAAAACAGCAATTATTTCAGTCTAATTTTCAAAAGCCATTTTAGAAACACATTGTTATTGACAAGAATGTGTCAAGCTCACATCTGAACATGCTGAAGTAATCAGGTAAAGTTATATCATATTATTTTCCTGCTTTCCCCAGCTGGGGATTCCGTGGCATGTTAAACCAGCTTATGCATCTTGTTTAGCAAACATCTTGGGGGACAGCCAACAAAAGTATCTTGTCTATTTCCATATTTTGTGGTACAACGAGAGTTTGCTCTCTCAATAATCTTGGGCAGAATCACAGAATCTTTAAGACTGGAAGAGACCCCTAAGCTCATCAAGTCCAACCATACCTAACACTGCCTTACCACTAACCCATGGCCCTAAGGAGAGCAGCTCAATGTTTCTTAAACCCCTGCAGGGATGGTGACTCCAGCACCTCCCTGGGCAGCCTGGGACAACACTTAACAACCCTTTCGGGGAAGAAATTCCTCCTGACATCCAAAAGTGGTACTTCCATGCTATCAGGATAGCTAGACTTTCTAGACACATGGCTATAAAAGTAAAACAGAATGAGCACTGCAATAGAAGTGGATTAAAATAAAAGTAATGTGTTCATGTGTCTTAAAAGTGTCCTCACTGTTTCAGATAAAATGCTCTGAAGATACAGTTCTGACACTGCTGAAATGCTTTACTTAGCTGAGAAAACATGGAATTAGAACAACTTTGCTAAATGCACATCAGTTCTGAACAGTTTAATATAATGCAGAGTATTGATTTTTATTATTAAACTGTGTTGTAATATTGAGTGATAGATAGAAACAAGGATCTGCAGTACACACTGCATTCTAAAGAAGGTTTCAATATGATACAGTGTCACTGTCTATCACACATTTAAGGTGATACTATTAAATGAAACATAAAACGATAAAAGAGCAAAACCACTCCCTGTAGTAAACATTATTCACTGATAGGGATTGTTGATGAAAGATCACAAGACATAGTGATAAATAACTTCTACAGCTGAAAAATAGGAAGATGGTTCCTTTTGAAACCCCTAGGAGGAGAAAAGGTCTCAAAAATAATAACTTAGTAGGACTGGAGAAGGCATTTGCTCATGAACATTGAATCTCAGCATATTTGCAGTCCTCTCTTCTTTAGATTTAAAGGTTAAACTTTACAACCTGTTGTTTCTTGTCACTAGTGTTAGGAATTACAATATCATCTTCAGATGAAAGGGAGAAAATGAGTAACTCTTTTAGAGAAGTGTATTCCTCTCCAAGAGGAAGGGACTAAGGTTTTATATCCATTTGTAGAGCACATAGTATATTGGTGACACTTCCTTTCACTAGAACCTGGGGTTTATGCCATAATACAAATAAAGGTGCAGGTTTTGGTAAAACGTAAATTGAAAAATCAACCAATTTTGGTTGTGACCTATTGACATAACCTTTAGCTTTGACTTTGAAAGTTCACTTGTGAAGTGTCATGCCCCAAGCACGACAGAACAATCCATTTAACTAGCTCTAATATATGGAGAAGAGGATGACTGGGGTGAGCCAAACGTAATCTAGTTTTCTATTTCTCCTAGAACTTGTGCCAAAGACATAAAATCATAGAATGAATCATAGACTGGTTTGGGTTGGANAGAGCTTTCTTTTCTCCTTTCCCTTTCCCTTTCCCTTTCCCTTTCCCTTTCTCTTTCTCTTTCCTTTCCCTTCCTTTCCTTTCGCACCAGGAGAGGCCTTTTCCCCAGGAGATGAACAGTTTCATCACTGAAAGGTGATTCAGCCTTGATAGAGACTCCCCAGGGAAGAGGTGGAGTCACGGCTTGCTCCTCAGAACACTCTTCCCCTTACCTGGTCAGGTGCACCCCATCCATTGTCAACATTAATAACAAGGATTTCAATACAAGGATGCCTTGTGAAAACAGAATAAACCCATAAACCCTCAACAGCCACCCACCCTCCTTTTTATGCAGGACACCACTGCCAAACATAAACCAGTGAAAATATTGTCACATTTCCAAAGAGAATGTGAAATGGGAACCCTCAAGTGCTTTTAATTTGCAATCAGATGCTAACAAATAAAGTGAAATGGCAGAAAGTTTTCATTAATTCTGTGCAAGTGTGTTTTTCTTCTAATGGAATTATTAAGCAAGAAAGGTGACACTTGTTGTTACCAATCCCCCATCATCTCCTGATCACTTTTCCAAACATGCATGTCAATTCTTTTGCTAAGTGTGGAAAAAGCAGGCTGAAACATTGTTAAATGAACTATCTGAAGCCTTGAGGAGACACAGTAGGTGGCTGAAGTGAGAATTAAAAATGCCATGTTCTTGAAACTCACACGTTTTTAATATTACCCTTCAAAGCTAGCAGTGATGCTAAGATCATTCCAGCCTCATGATAGAATTAATTGCTCTAATTTCAGACATTTCAAAAGTAAGATCTTCATACTAGGTTAAGGGGAAGAAGCCTGATGGAGCTAAACATTTGTTTGCATACAGGTTTGGAAAACATTGTTAGTGATGAGGGTGTAGGTTGCCTCTGTTTCTGATTTTTAACATAGAGAACAAATTTTGCTTACAATTAGGTAACCACACCATCCACGGGGCTATTGACTATCTAAGATGGCTCTCACTTTGCTCTTCCTCTCCAGATGGACAACTCCCAATTTAGAATGTTCTTGATTCCATTCCTCTTCAATCTGCCTACAGATAAAAGTTCATCTTCTACCTAAGACAATCTGTAATGTCTGTTCTCTCAGATAAACTACTAAGTAAATTAATTCTCATTTTCTGCTCACTGAAAGACTTCAAATATGCCATAGCTCCTCCAAATTTCCTCACTCTTCAGCTTGCTTTCTCAAGTTTTCCTTGGAAAATATTGATTTGATACTCAAGGTTTGAAAGTAAAACATCATTTTGGCAAGTGATAGAGCATAATTCGTTGAAAGTTATGATGTACTTCCCATTCTTTGATTGGATGAGCAATTTTCTAATTGGGAACCTTCAAAGAATTTACAGATGCTCTGAAAGTCCCAGAGGGGAAAAAGAGCAGTTTAAGACTCATGGAAGATTAGTGACTTTTGGAACATTTTAAGGATTTTCTTTCTGAGCAAGTCATGTCTTAGGTGAGGTGTTATTGCTAGAGAAAACAGCCAACTGCCAGATTTATTGGCTGGGTGCACAGTTACAATTTTATTTGCTCTTGTCACAGTCATACAAGGTAATTGTGGAGGTAATGGTGCCTTTGAAAAGGGAAGGTTGGATTCTCAGCTGGCCCATGTATTTTTGCCTCTGTGCCAGTGCAAAGAGAGAACTTTGGAAGTTTGGGGAATGTTGTGTCAAGTAATACCCCATTCCAAGTAAAATACACCAAGTGCCCTGCGTTTAGCACTCAGTAACTTTCTGTCATCACTGCAGTCATTAACACAAAGCAACACTTGTTAATACATGGCCCTGTCCTGAAGGCCTTAGTCATGTCCTTTGATCTATTGACTTGCATCCATGCCAAGGTGTGCAGGAGATGTGGGATTAGGAATATGCTCCTGGCACACATTTGATGACCACAGAGATGATCATTGACTCCAATTGTCTGTGGGGCTGGTGGGGCCATCAGAAGGAGAAGGCAAGCTGGAAGGGCTGGAGACTTAGTTGCTTCTCAAGTCACTATTAGCATCCTGCTACCAGAGGTTTAAGTATCAAGCAGTAATCCTTTCTCTTACCCTAATGGAAGATCTAATGGTGTCCAGGGTCTGGACAAGTGATCTTGTATTGAATGTGTGTTTGCTTGTGCATGTACCTCTAATGCTAATTAGGCTTCTAATAAATCCTGTCTTTGGTGGCTTTTGGTACGTCTAGCTACACTAAAGAGTCAGATAGCCCAACCTCACAGCTTGGGCCAGTAAGAGTAACCTAACAGATAAGGAAAAAAAGGAAAAAAAAAGAAAAGAGGAAAAAGGAAAGAGGAGAGAGGAAAGAGGAGAGGAGAGAGAGGTGTTCCAGCCCCTGATCATTCTCGTGGCCTCCTCTGCACCTGCTCCATCAGCTCCATGTCCTTTCTATATTGAGGGCTCCAGAACTGGACCCAGTATTCCAGAGGAGGTGTCAGCAGAGCAGAGTGCAGTGGCAGAATCACGTCTCTGGATCTGCTGGCCACTCTTCTTTCCCTCAGTCAGGTTTGATTGGTTTGGTTGTTTTTTTCCGCAATACTTTCAGGCTCAAAATTCATGAGAAGAATGGTAAGAAGACTATATAGAAGTAGGTATTGCCTAATATATGTGTTGGCTACTATACATAGTGGACATAACTATGAAACTATTCTGCTACTCAGAAAAGCAGACTCAGAGCATCAGTAGAGTCTCCCTGTGAATTTTCACTCTTCAGACAGTTATCAGTCAAGTGGGGAGTACTTTTCTCCAGTGCTCCTTGAAAAAGTCTGCTCTGTTCCTTCTTTCTGCTGGGTTGCTACCTTCTGACTCTGCTGCTTTTTTCCTTTTCTTTGTGGGCTTTTACCCACTTCCATGTCAGTATTTTCTTTTAATTCCTGAAATACTGTTAGTGTCACCAGTTTGACTTCTGCCTGTGTTTTTACTTTCTTGATCTTGTAAGGTCTTAGCTTGCTTAGTCTCTTCCAGTTCCCACTTTTTGCTCATTAATGCTAAGTCAAGGTCACACAGCTGGGCTATGCCAAAATGGAGACAAAGGTAGTTGAACTCTAGCTCTGTAGGGTACAAAGAAGGTAGATCAGGTCCCAAAGACTGAAATGTCCTCTGGAAGTGTCTGATTAAAGATGAAGGTAACAGCAGGTAATCTCCTACCTCATGGACCTATTAAACACATCATATTCAGAGGGATTAATTCAGGTCTTGCTATGACTCCTTTTCTCACACTCTGTCATCCACACTCAAAGAAATCCACAGGCATAGGGAAAATGTTCTTAATAATGCAAACAATCTTGCAAGAAGTGATGATGCTATGTGCAAGGGAAAACTAGAGGAGAAATGAGAACTGTATCTCCTAATTAAATTCTAACCCATGCTGTGAAAATGTAAGACTCCATGTTCCAGGAGAATCTAAGGTTGACAAAAAGACTGCCTTTCTTTGACTTGTGGATGTCATGAGGCATTCTGGCCTGGACAGGGAATAGGAAATTCATAGAAAGTGAAAGAAAATGGGCTTTAAAACTGTATGTTCAGTACCAACTTTTCTCGCCTCATGAATATAGAACTCAAAAAAACCTTCCCATTCTGCAAAAGGTTTACATTACAATTTCTAAAGGTAACAATAATTGATTTTGAAGCAATCTGAATGTCATTTGGGAGAACAGCTAAGACTTCCCAATCCTTGTTCAAAGCTCCTTGAATAGACAACATGACCAGGCTTAATTGAAAGGTCAGCTAGAACACTAGCAGACACTTACTTAAAGGAACTTAGCAAAAGATGTTGAGTTTGGCTTCTTTTGGACAATCAGCAAATTAAGAACATTTGTTATGGGTTTGGGTTTTTTTAATCTTATACTTTTAAGAGAAATAATATTCTTATTGAAGATGTCTTATTAATCAGATTAATGCATGCAGGTGTATGGTGTGATTCTTGATGTATCCACTGTAGGACCAGGAGTTGGAATTGATGATCCTTATGGGTCTCTTCCAACTCCAGCTGTTATATGAGTCTGTGTTTCTATGAAAGGGAAAGAATTCAGATTTATATCTACAAGTTTAAAGTCTATCTCACACCTCTCTAGTTCAGTGCTGAACTCTTTAATTCCTGAACTCCTGCCTGGTATTCCTACTCCAAAGAGTATACACAGGACAAACAAGGCTGATAAAACCCCTAAGAAATTCTTTGCCAATTGCTGTTTCAGCTGAGCTTCTATGTGAGGCTTTGTAGTTCTTGTGGGATCAGCCCTGGGAATGAATGTCTTCTTTTATAATGTCATCTTTTTAACACTGAACTACAGTTCTACTCAGGGCATTTTCTTGTGGGAGCAATCTCTCTCCCTTCTTTGTATACCTTCCTTGTACATGTGGAAATCTTCATGGAAGATGTATTGTTCAGTTTTACCCTGGAAAGAAGACAGATAACAAGGAATATGACTCTCTCCAGGCAGCCATGTGTTTAACATTTAGATAAAACTGTGTTTTCTCAGTCTTGTAGTTTGAATTGGGAGCCATTAAAAAAGGTAATTATTTCTGATCATCACTTCTGGTAGGAGAAGTTAATCCATCCCTATGAAAAATAAGGCAAAAACCTCATACAAGCTGCATCTTGCTTCTTTATCAGAGATAGGAGGTCTGAATTAAGGTATCAGTCTTCTCCCAGAGCTCAGAGTCTGTACAGCAAGCATGTGACAGAAAAGAAATAAACTGAGAGTGTTGCAAATAATAGGATGGTTATAATGCAGCACAGGACATATTTATCTCTGCAGATCCTGAATTCAAGCTTCAAGCATTCATCTCAATCTTTTTAATGTCTCTGAACAAAACTTCTGAAGTCTTATGACTTCCTAGCATTTCACTGGCTATGTTATCATCAAGTGTGCCATTATAAATGTGATAGACTAACAGATTGCTCAGGGGTTTAACCATCTTTTTTCAAAGCTCTCCAGGAAGAAAGAAAACTAAAATAACTAAAATTCTGGTGAAATTCTGGGTATTTGACAGAAATTTCCAAAACAGGGACTCTTTAAATAAATAAATAAAAAATAATACTTATTATTTGAAATACTTAAAAACCCTAAACAAGCACTGAGTCATCTCCTCATGATTGTTAGAATTAATCTGTTATATTCAGGAATATATGAGTATGTAGGTATATGTCACCATATCAGGTTTTATTTTGTTTCGGTCACTTAGTTTTCCAAAACTGATCCCATAAATAAGGGACAAAGTTTATTTTTACCTCTTTACAGGGAATTCTTCCAGAATGAAATACTACTTTCTCTGAAAAACACAGGAGAGTTCAAAATCACAGAGGGAAGCTGAAAAAAATTGTATCAGTGAGTTTTTATGCTGATTTTTTTTTCCTTTTCCCCAGGAGATGCTGTCATTCCTCTAAGGGCTTGATCATGCTGCACAGTCATTGTCCTTAGGAGTGAGTGACAAGATATTAAAAGCATTTAAAAGAAGCTACTGAAAATATTGATAAATCAGGCCAGGAATGGATAAAGAGCAGCCTCAAGTGGCTTATCATATATCACATAATATGAGAGGATGCTCTGTACCTAATGGCAGTCACTTAGTATCTTGTAGGTGATGGCTTTGGAGCAGGCAGAAGATACCTCTCTGTTAGGAGCTCTTCCAGAGTATCACAGAATGTCAGGGGTTGGAAGGGCCCTAGAAAGATCATCTAGTGCAACCCCCCTGCCAGAGCAGGATCACGCAGACCAGCTCACACAGCAATGTGTCCAGGCAGCTCTGCAATGGCTCCAGACAAGGANTCTTTCCCAGATGCAGTACCTTACACTTCCCCTTGTTAAATTGCATTAAGTTTCTCCCTGCCCATCTCTCTAACCTGTCCAGGTCACTCTGGATGGGAGCACAGCCTCCTGGAGCACTCAGTGCTCCCTTGGAGCATTCCTCAAGCACATTCATGGGGACAGTGGACTCAGGAGATGGTGCAAGGGTCAGCTGAATGTAAATTTTTGGGAAGGTAGCAGTGACAAGATTCTGCAAGCTTTTAGCATTTCTGTAGATGTCATTTGGCATCAGTGGATGCTTTACTACTAGTAAACTAGGTAGTGTTGTTTCTTGATCTCTTTGCCTGCTTGTGTCAACTTGTTCTATAACTATCAGAAAGAGCTGTGCTCCTTTGAAATGGATGTATGTATACACAGCTCACAACTTTGTGTAAACAAAACTCAACACCTCATGTACACTGACACATCCAAGGCCTCAGCCTGACATTTTTACTTTTAGCATCCCTTAGTGGGATGTCATGGATTCTCAGGCCTGTGGGTTTAGCTTAGCAGCCTTGGCTGATGTCTGATCATGAAAACAGCTTAGAGCATCAAGGATCTATTACAGCAAAGTAAACTTCAGGTCTGGACCTATCCTGCATGCTGCTTAGCTAGCATGGAAGGTGCTTTGGATGATACCTTAGCTCAGTTTACTCACTGTGGGACTGCATTGCCACACATTTCAAGGTCTTGATTTGACAGATGAGGTAAATTACATTATTCGCCAGGTCTGATAATCTCAGCTATCACAGATAACTAAATATCTGGCCTCAGCAAAACTTCTTTTCTTCTGAAAAGAAGTGAAAAGAGTTCTTACCATGAAAGGTGTTTGAAAGGATCTTGCAACAAGAGCAGACACAAGTAACAAAACTAAATAAAACACCTCTTAAAAGAAGTCAATATGGTTGTGAAATGGATAATATCATGTGATGCCAAAAGTAAGAGAGGAATCAAAACATTCTAGTCCTACATTCATCTAAATATTTCCAATTGGTGACTATTTTGCTCTGTGAATTGGATATAATCTGCATTAACAACATCAATGCTACTGCTGCTACAAATAATCTGCTGTTAGTCTGTTTCCATCTCACTAAAGAGTCATGATCCCTAAAGCTAGTGGAAGATAAAGACATATTTATAGAGAGATTCAGATTGCCATTGCCTACAAAAGAATTGCTCTGCAAGATGTTACCTTTCAGGTATGTCAGTTTAGCATCTCTTATAAGCACTGAGTCCAACTCAAGAGGGAGGAAGGACCCAGTAAATATAACAAAGTGGTAAAGAAGTTCTTAAATTTTATGCAAGACATAAAAAGAATCAAAAGGAAAGTACTGAATATCTGTATTTTACCTTTTTTTTTTTTGCTCCACTATGCTCAGATTTAGTCCAAACATGCTTTTTAATGGTTTGGGGAGTAAGGGGGGGAAATCAGCTCTGGTTTATAGCCTTCACTGCCAACTTTGAGCCTGAAGGAAATTTTTACAGCTGAGTTATAAACTCCTAAAGATCAGCATTTATAATGGCAAGGCTGACAGGTCTTTAATTTCAACACTAGCCAGTGTCAGGATAATAATTTGAAAAAGATAATAATTTCAGTGAGGTCAAATCCAAGTTAAAAAAGAACTGTGCCTGGATCTTGCTAGCCCACAAGCACAAATATACCCTTAATTGCACCCTTACCTAATAGAGAACTTTTGATTTTTTAACTATATCGTTATTCCAAAATATTTCATGTTCTGACATTTTCTGGCCAGACTATAGTCAAAATCCTGAATGTTATGTAATCTTGACTGCTTGGTTTTGGATCTCCAACTATTTTTTCTTCTGCTTCCTCTCTGTATAAATAGAGCATCTGGTAATTTATTGAGTAATTAAGAGTTATAAAACATGTAAGTCACACACATATTTAGTCATAAAAACACCCTCTTCTTTACTACATCATGTGGCATAATCTTATTGATGTTCTTGCCATTTTTCCTCCTACAGCTCCCACACAACTTTCTTGTTTCCCTCTCATTTCATCACCTCCAGGGTTGCTAGCCTGAAAGTTATCTTGGGTGAGGCAAGAGCCTGTCTGGCTGCTGGAGAATTCTAATGCCCTTCTGAGCACTGACAGAAAGAACAAATTACTAATAACCTCTAGACCTTTGACAGACAGGCAATTTTTATTGATTTTTCTTTTTTTTTTTTCAGTTGTAAAATATATGACAAGGATTAAAAATAAAATTATGTGTAAAAAATTCACCCCAACTTAATAGAATTAAAAATAAAATTATGTGTAAAAAAATTCACCCCAACTTAATAGAATTAAAAATAAAATTATGTGTAAAAAAAATTCACCCCAACTTAATAGAATTAAAAATAAAATTATGTGTAAAAAATTCACCCCAACTTAATAGAATTAAAAATAAAATTATGTGTAAAAAAATTCACCCCAACTTAATAGAATTAAAAATAAAATTATGTGTAAAAAAAATTCACCCCAACTTAATAGAATTAAAAATAAAATTATGTGTAAAAAATTCACCCCAACTTAATAGAATTAAAAATAAAATTATGTGTAAAAAAATTCACCCCAACTTAATAGAATTAAAAATAAAATTATGTGTAAAAAAAATTCACCCCAACTTAATAGAATTAAAAATAAAATTATGTGTAAAAAATTCACCCCAACTTAATAGAATTAAAAATAAAATTATGTGTAAAAAAATTCACCCCAACTTAATAGAATTAAAAATAAAATTATGTGTAAAAAAAATTCACCCCAACTTAATAGAATTAAAAATAAAATTATGTGTAAAAAAATCACCCCAACTTAATAGAATTAAAAATAAAATTATGTGTAAAAAAAATTCACCCCAACTTAATGGAATTAAAAATAAAATTATGTGTAAAAAATTCACCCCAAAACCTCAAGCTTGCATACTTCTGTAATTTTATTTTAATTTTACTCTTCAGGATGGCTTTAAAAGACTGTATTCTATAAATACAAATTGAATATCAAAGGAGATGATGAAATAATGTCAAAATTATTGTCTGAAGAATTGTGCTGCCGTGCATAAGGCTCCTCTGAATAAGCAGGTCAGGGAAATCAGATACAGATGCCTTTGCTTCAGATTCAGGGACAGTTAAAAATACACAGTCAAGTAATTTTAACTTTCAGCACTTTTATTTTTATAGCAGGGCTATTTTAACCTTTAAAAAATTAGACCAAATGTCCTTCAAAAGGTTTTAGGAAGCTTCTATGACATAATGAGCTTGTATGTAATGTATGTTCTCTCCACCTATAGAGCAGATATGCCTGCTCAAACAATGCTTGTTTTTAAGATAAAAGAATTATCAGTAGATAGAACAATGCAGCTAATGAATTGCCTATTTTTATTCCTAAACAATAAAGCCAATTGGATTTTCTTTTACCTTTCTGGGTACTATGTTCATGACCTTTGGCAACAGTTTCCAAATTGCAAGTTTTCTTCGCATTGAGAAATAAATATAGACTTCAATCTGGAACACTTCCAAAGCCCTAACTGTGGGTTTGTACTCTCTCCATACCAATTGTTCATACTTAAAGGACTTCTTAAACCACATATAACATCTCAGCTTTGAGCATATGGTCCTTAATTTGAGTCTAAAAATGTAATATTTTAATGGTATTTTAATTACAGTCCTTTTGTAGCACAGAACCACCAAGTCCAACCACAATACTACATTGGATTCAATGAATGCAGCTTAAAATGAAATAGAATATTTGTGGATTTATTTTTAATAACTAGAAGGTGACACACTGATTTGGAAGAACAAAGATGTCTTTAACCTTCAAGTTGAGACAAATTTCCTGTACTAAAAGGATGAGACTTTCTACAGTCAAAGAATAAGATTGACAGCTTTGTGCTCCATCCACTTTGATTATTCAGTGTAAATGATCCAGGAACCTTTGACAGCTTACTTGGTTGGAATGATCATTTCTGGGCAGGACTAGAAACAAGACTGCTTATGTTCTGTGGCAATGCTTAGGGTCCTATACCCTTGTATGGTGAACAGAAAGCAAAGCTTCCGATACCATCTCCCATGGTATCCTCATTGCCAAACTTCAGAAGTATGGATTGGGAGACTGTGATGTGAGATGGATTGGGAACTGGCTGAAGGACAGAGCCCAGAGAGTTGTGGTTGGTGGAGCAGAGTCTAACTGGAGACCTGTGACTAGTGGTGTGCCCCAGGGGTCAGTGCTGGGGCCAGTATTGTTCAATATATTCATCAGTGATCTGGATGAAGGGGGAGAGAGTACCCTCAGCAAGTTTGCAGATGATCCCAAGCTTGGAGTAGTGGCTGGCACATCAGGAGCTGTGCTGCCATCCAGAGTGACCAGGACAGGCTAGAGACATGGGCAGGGAGAAACTTAAAGACATTTAACAAGGGGAAGTGTAAAGTACTGCATCTGGGAAAGAACAAGCCCATGGATCAGTACAGGCTAGGAACTGATCTGTTGGAAAACAGCCCTGAATAAAAGCTCTAGGAGTGCTGGTGGCTAGGAGGATGCCCATGAGGCAGCAATGTGCCCTTGTGGCCAAGAGGCCAATGGCATCCTAGGATGCATGAAGAGGAGCGTGGCCAGCAGAGCCAGAGAGGTTCTTCTCCCCTCTCCTGTGCCCTGGGGAGGCCTCCCCTGGAATGCTGTGTCCAGTTGTGGGCCCCTCAGCTCCAGAAGGATAGGGAGCTGCTGGAGAGAGTCCAGCCCAGGGCCAGCAAGATCCTGAAAGGAGTGGAGCATGTGCCCTAGGAGGACAGGCTGAGAGAGCTGGGTCTCTTCAGCCTGGACAAGAGGAGACTGAGAGGAGACCTCAGCAATGGTTAGAAATATGTGAAGGGTGAGTGTCAGGAGGAGAGAGCCAGGCTCTGCTCCATGGCATCCAATGGTAGGACAAAAGGGAATGGGAGCAAGTTGGTCCACAGGAGGTTTAGTATTAACCTGAGGAGGAACTTGTTTGCAGTTCAGGTGCCAGAGCACTGGAGCAGGCTGCCCAGGAGGCTGTGGAGTCTCCTTGTCTGGAGCCATTGCAGATCTGCCTGGACACATTGCTGTGTGAGCTGGTCTAGGTGATCCTGCTCTGGCAGGGGGGTTGCACTAGATGATCTTTCTAGGGCCCTTCCAACCCCTGACATACTGTGAATCTGTGAAAGCTAGAAATGAAGATGCAAAAGGAACCATCAGAGTAAGAGGTCTATTTACCATGAGACTAGCATGATTTACTATTCAGTGCTTGTAAATTTTGTGTTTATAGTTGCAAGCTGTGATAAAGGCTTAAAAAACTCATGTCCTAGGAAAACAAATCTTTCATCTATCTAAATATTTTCTCACCAGTTTCTAACAGAAAAGACTTTGATGTTTCAAGGAAACACTTCAGTCTTATTCATCTCATATATGATGTCCATAAGGGCTTACTGTTGTTACATTTTAAATTGAGTGCTGCTTTCATGTAAGAGCTAGGAGGTAAAAGCACCTCACCTCAGCTAAAACCAAAGTCTGATGGGAACTTTTCCTCTTTTTTTCACGTTTGGAAGACTCAATGATGAGCTGTGTTGAAGTAACTAATCATAGAATATCCCAGAGACTTCTGGAAGACTTGCTGGCTATGACTTATGTCCTATCCAAAATCTACAGAGGATGGCCTGAGCTATTCCTGACCTGTTATGGAGCCTCAGGAGCTTTGAAACCTACAGCAGATGACACCTAATCATGAGGGATTTCAAATCTCAACACTCAAAAAGCAGTACCTGAGTCTCCAGCACATCTCTGCAGTTCACATGCACATGAAGTGTTCTAAGCTGCATTTTATGAAAAGCAAACTGAACATTTCTTTTTTTCTTTTCCAGTAAAAGGTGAAAAAAAAGAATGTTTTTCTCTGGTAAAATAAAGTACATTGCAATTAGAATTGAAAAGAACAGGCTGTATTTCCCTAAATTTCTTGCCAAACATGCTTATTTTTGGACCACATTTCAAAATAAATAAATCATGACAAATAGTTTATTACTGACCTCCATCACTATAAATCCATCTCTGAATGTTACCCTTAATCTTCTGCATATATGAAGGTTAGAAAAATCAGACATTTCTATTGAAGTCAGTTCTGAATTATTTGTGCTGTCAGGTACCAGGGTATGTTCAGAGTACCTTCTCAATACTGCCAGAGATTTAGGAACTGGTGATCACAGAACATCTTTAGTGCCAAAAAATGGAGAGACTTTTCTTTGCCCAAATAAATCAGCAAAGGTCATGTCTTCCTCTTGTATAAATTGTTGTAGCTCTGTTAAAGTCAAAGCATATTACAGAGAACATTTTACACGCAAGGGATTTCATCCACCTTGTTTCTTCATGTCTTTGACAAAAGAAACTCTTCAAAGTAGGGAAAAAGAAACTTGTGATGAATTGATTTAAAACAGAAGACCAACCAACCACCAAACAGCAAAACCCAAACATATTTACTGTTTTCTTCAGAGCAAAGCCCCTTTAACACCTACTGTCTCCAATGTAGGCATTCAGAATCAGATCCTAGCTGATGAATCCAATCCTACTTGAGCTCACAGTGTGGTATCATGATCCCATTATATTCAGTTATAATTATTTCTGGCACTGGGTGGTCATTTATACTTGCAATTGATCACCAATTTGATTAATCAGTCTAAAAATGTACTTGCACACCAAACAAATGTAATACTTGAGTCAATAGATGATTAACTGAGAATGAACATAAAAGAAAAGACTTTTGCATCTATGCCTGGGACAGCATCACATGGGTTTATACTTGGAATTTTGGAATTTATAATAGATATAATATAATTTAAATTGGAATTTATAATAGATTGGAAGACCTCATGAGATTTGAGAAGCTCAATATGTGTACTTTTCCCTCACCTTCATCTTGCACTCTATTGTTTATTTGAAATGATATATTTAGATTACAAAACATTGAGTACCACACATTTCTTTAAAATTAGATTTGAAGCCAATGTCTCCAAGATCATGATAAAGTAGTAAAAAAAGATGAAAAAATATTAACTTATCTAATATGCAGTGGAAATTTATGCAGCCACAAGCTGTCTGTAATAAATGTTAATTGATTGCAATTTATATTTTTGGTCTTCTTCCCAGAGACTCCAAGCTATTAATCTGACTTGAACATGGCCAGAATCCTGCAACAATTCTTAGTCACTCAAAACCTTGAGGGGAATTAAAATCTGTTAGAATAAATGTCATAGCTTTATCCACCTTAAAGCAGGGAGTAAGGCAGAGAGGGAAAGGAAATAAAAATTATTAAAAACTCAACATTTAAAAAATGTATTATTTATATTTACTGAATTTTAATAAAAACCTGTTGTGCTTGAATGTAAAAAAGAAGAAATGTATTTATTCAAGTGATGAGGATGTATGCTGCTTACTGTGCTGCTAATGCAGAGTTGAAAGCGCTGTATGTCAAACAAATGGCTATCTAGTGTTACTCTTGAAAATGATGTTCTATACAGTATTCATGTACACTATTCCAGATGATTTTAAAGCCTAATGAGTCAATGTCAAATGTCAAAATATCCTCTTGTGCTTAGAGACCTTGGTAACTCTAGTAGACTGGAGAGATCTGAAATAATGAAGTAGCTAGTTTTGATCTCATGCACTTCTGCATCCACAGCTGTAGAAGATCATCAGTGGCACTAGAATCACCTACATAAGCATCTCATGCTAAGACTTTTCCTTCTTGGCAATAATTTTCTCTTTCCTCTTTAATGGCTTTTAACTGATGCTATAAATTTTGCCTTTAGCTTTCTCAAACATCAAAAAGACAAGAAAATGATAAAAACAGTAATAACTTGAGTTTATATAGGAAGCTTTGGTGTTTGTTTGAGGGGTTGTTTTTTTTAGTTAATATTTTCATCATGGTTTCTAAACCAACAATACAGATGAAAGAGCACAGGTCTTATAACACATTCAGGAACGAGGTGCAAATTCCCAGAGGGAATGATGAAGTGGGACAGCAAACCCTGTATGCTCCCTGAAGTGCTGAGAGGTGCTGGCTCCAGTCACAGCAGTCAGGTAACTCAATCCTTCCTGCCAAGTGCAAGCTGCCTGCAACACTCCCAGAGAGGGATCTGAAGGCAAACAAGAAGCCTCTTGGTTTTGCCTCCAGGGAATAGCTGAAAAGAGAGAGCTACCTGAAATCTGGGCTTGTGCCCAAGGGAGAGTGATAGTGCTCTTAGCATTTACTTCAACCACCTGAAGTTTTTAGAGAGGAGAAAGCCCTCTCAACTCCAGTGGTTTATATCCTGCCCTGTGCAGGAGTGGGAAAGCCTCCATCAGGTCCTGTGTCCACCTGTGGGCTCCCTGTTCTCTAAGCAACCTTTACCACCTCTTCAGAAGGGCAGATACCCTCTCAGAAAGGACAGGTTTGGGTGCTGCATGTACAAGCAGCATTTGGGCTCTTCCTCTTATCAATTTTTGCTCAGTTCATACTACCAACACAAGACCATGCAGTTCCCTTAAAACTCATATTTCAGAGATGATATCAAGTTAAACTTGCTTCTTTGCACTTAAGCAAAGAAACAGAGGCAACTGCTCTTCTGTTTCCATTAGTCAGACTACTTGGGTAGGAAATTAATCTGAGGTCAATTCCCTTCTTACTCTGACAGATTTCACATCCATCTCTTTTACCTCATGAAACAATAAGTTAATCTTCTCCACATGTGCTCTTTGGAGTGTGGTGAGGAGGGTGAAAGGCAAATTACTTGGCTCTTAAAGTTGTCCTGCTCTGTAGAAAGGATTGTGAGAATAATGTGAACAAGAGAAAGAGAGACAAGAGACCAAAAACATATAAGCATGAGCTTGACAAACCAAACTGATTATAGTATTTACTTTACCTAGGCAGTAGTTTGCATTCCCTGGAAGACATGGTAATTCAAGGTGTCATCCATTCCATCTGGTCCCTGGATAGCAGAGGCGACCAGTTGCAGCATCAACAGGCAATGGTTGCCTGAGGTGTCCTGGAAGCATCCCAAGAAATGCAGGATGCCTCCCAGGTCTTCTCCAGTGTGCTGTTAAGTGTGTAATGACTAATTTCTCTCTATAAAGTCTAAACAATGTTCATGAGATGTCACCTCAATAGAGGCTTCAAGAAATACATTAGTCTTGCTAAGAAGGATATGTTGAAAGGAGAGATGCCATAGAGAAGTTTTGAAGAGTGTGGAATGAAAAAACAAACCAATATATATAAGCCTTGAACTGAGTACAAAAAAAATCTTCGTTTTTTTATAATCCAGACAGGAATTCTTACCTCTTTGAGTTGCCAGCTGAATTTTAGGGTTTGTCTCATACACTAGAGATATAAATGGACTAACTCTGCTCTGAGCATGTGTTGTCTTCTTATTAGAGTTCATATAGACCTATGTTTTTCTAAGGAACAATGATAAACAGTGACAGTTTTTGCCATGTTCCTTAAGACTCCTTTCTATTAATTAATAACAAAGGCTCCTGTTCAACCCAACTATGCACAGGATGAAAATGATTTTAAAGACTCTGGAAACACGTGTCACAGGGAGGATACCCTCAGAATCATTAAACATGAATCACCCTTGGGTGCCTACTGAAATGTAATTAGTGGAATGTAATTAGCATCTAATTACAAGATCCCTTGTGAAAAATCTTGGCTGCCTATTGGTGTATTCTAGCCAAAACTGTGGCAGGAAGTCCCCCAAATCTTCACACACTCTTCTTTACGAGAATGATCAGGGGGCTGGAACACCTCTGCTCTGAGGACAGGCTGAGGGAGCTGGGATTGTTCAGCCTGGAGAAGAGAAGGCTTCAGGGGACCTACTAGTGACCTTCCAGTACCTAAAGGGAACTTGCAAGAAGGCTGCAGAGGGCCTGTTTGCAAAGGCCTGGAGGGAAAGGACAAGGGGCAATGGTTTTAAATTGGAGACGAGTAGATTTAAACTGGACATTAGAAAGAAGTTTCTCACCACGAGGGTGGTGGAACACTGGCACAGGTTGCCCAGGGAGGTGGTTGAGTTCCCATCCCTGGAGGTATTCCAGGTGAGGCTTGCCTCACATAGTTGGGGATGTCCCTGGCCACTGCAGGGGGGTTGGACTAGATGACCTCCAGAGCTCCCTTCCAACCAGGACGATTCTGGGCGGGAGGATTCTAGCCATGGAAAGCACTTCAAATATATGTTTACTTGCTTGGATTTAAAATGTACTGTCTTCCTGTTATTATCACCAGTTGATTCCTCAGATAATAAGAATCCAAGGTGGTTAAAGAAGTAATTCCTAGAGCAAAACAGTAAGCATAGCCTAGTAATGAGACAGTGCCATGAACCCTGTAGGAGCTCTTGGAGACAGATTGTAGCATTGCATGACTACCTGGCTAAGGGAATATAACCTTTGACTTGTTTTTAAGTTGCCTTTTTGTCAGGCAACTTAATAAAGCAGTACAAAATATACTGAGAATAAAAGCAATCTAGTGAGCAGCAAAATGTTTAAAATTAAGTTTTTGTGTTTTGGGGGTTTTTTTTGCTGAATTTGGGTAATTTTATCTTCATAAAGTAGCCCTGCTCTTGATTTCTCACCTTTTTGGCACAGGCTGGAACACTAAGAAATTTTAGTTTGAAGGTAGATTGGAAAAAAAGAGAAAGGTGCAAAACTAAACAGATATAGGGAAACAAGGATAACACTGGGGAAAAGTGTTAAAAAATAAAAATTAACTTATTTTATTATTTCAAATAAAATAATTTTATTTAAAACCTTTATTTTATTATTTCCATTAAACTGAAGCCTCAACGAACATAGTTTAATAAATACTCTTTATATGTTATACATAGGAAAAATAAAGAACATCCAGCTAAAAGTTGAATATTATATTCTCAGATAATGAAGAGCTGTAAGTGTATGGATATCTAGAATCTGTTTTACACCTTTAGTAGAGTTCTCACTGCTGCTGGGTTGAGAAATTTGTCTGGTTGTTGGTTTTGTTTTGTTTTTTAAAGGGAGGGAAACAGATTTTCTTTGCTCCAAGTCAGCACTGAAAAATATATGATGACAAATAGCTACATCGATGATTAGAGTATAGAGTTATCATAAAGTCAGCTTTATGGATACTCTGTTTTACATAGTTATAAACTTTAAATGGTGTCATTTGGAACAGATATTCACTTTTCCTATAAATTGAGGAACCAGCATAAATCTAGAGTTCATACACCACTAGAAATTTTTTAGCTTTTACTAAATTAGAGACTTTTTCACTTTTTCTAAATAAAAGACTTCTTAACTTAGCAGAATTACTATCAAATTTCATGCAATCGTTGCCAGATTAAAATTTTAGCATAAAAATATCTATTTTTTTACCCTCTTCCTCCTTTAGATTGGCTTACAAGTTTTAGAATGCTCCTAAGCAGTTGTAAAGCATTATTAAAATGAGTATTTTATATAATTTGTTTTCCAGAACTAAGAAAAGGGCAATTGTTGTGAAAAATAAAGCAACACTGACTCTTTTGTTGTATTTGAAATTGATTGTATTTAACTCTATCTAATTTGCATAGCTAAAGTGCTTTTGCTTATTACAATAATGAATAGCAAGAGGCTGTGTAACATACTTCAATTATGTCATGTAGATGTAATTAAATCCACTCTGAGCATTTAAGTTTGGAGGAAAGCTGTAATAGTTAATCTGTCTGATAACAAGATTTGCAACCCTGAAAATGTTAGAAAATGTTATTTCCTGAATTGTTTACCAAAACCTTTGTTTCATATTACCCATTTTTTGCAGTTAGTACCTTCCTAAATTACCAAAAGGGCACAAAAATCAAGAACTATGTGTGTGTATCTTTAAAGTTATTAGATATGATCAACTGTTCTGCATTCTCAATGGCCACAAAGGGGAAACTTCATAGCACAAAAGACATCAGAAAAAGCAAAATGCCATTGTAGATATGGTATTGTTTCTGTTGAATACTATTCAAGTGTTATTATAAATAATACTCTTCCAGTAATAATCAAATATTATTGAAGTACTCCTCAAGATACCTCAACTATTACTATATAAGCACATGGTATCAAGGTCTAATTGCAGAAAACTACTGCAAGGTACATAAAAAATAAAGGGAATCAGCTCTCACAGGCTCGCTCGCTCTCTCTCACAGGCTCAGTCGCTCTCACAGGCTCGCTCGCTCTCACAGGCTCGCTCGCTCTCTCTCGCAGGCTCGCTCGCTCTCACAGGCTCGCTCGCTCGCTCTCGCAGGCTCGCTCGCTCTCACAGGCTCGCTCGCTCTCTCTCGCAGGCTTGCTCGCTCTCGCAGGCTCGCTCGCTCTCACAGGCTCGCTCGCTCGCTCTCGCAGGCTCGCTCGCTCTCACAGGCTTGCTCGCTCACTCTCACTCGCTCACTCACTGTCACAGGCATGCTTGTTCACTCTCACAGGCTCGCTCGCTCGCTCTCACAGGCTCTGAGAGGCTCGCTCTCACAGGCTCACTCACTCACTCTCTCAGGCTCACTCTCACAGGCTCGCTCGCTCTCACAGGCTTGCTCACTCGCTCTCACAGGGTCATTTGATCGCTCTCACAGGCTCACTCACTCGCTCTCACAGGCTCTATGTTAGGTCTTGGAAGGGCCCTAGAAAGATCATCTAGTGCAATCCCCCTGCCAGAGCAGGATCACCTAGACAAGGTTACACAGCAATGTGTCCAGGCAGCTCTGGAATATCTCTTGAATATCTCTAGAGAAGAAATGTCTTCCATTTCTTATTTCCCTTTTTGATTAGATTTCTTTTACTTTCTTCACTAAAATGTCTACTCAAATACAGGAACTGCCACGGCCTTTGTGGCCTAAAAGGTTATCCTACCAGAACAGTGGAAGCAGAATTTTAATGACATTTTAGATGTTATAGGAACTCTAGTGCTTCCATTTCAAATCTGAGGTAGGCAGGCTAGAAAGCCCTCTTGAGATGTTTGAGCAACTTGATGAAATTTGTGATATAACTTCTACATGCATGATCAGATGAGGTGTGGGGTGGTTCTTCTCAAAAGGGGCAGATAAGGTCAAGCCTAACGGTTGCTGACACTGAGAAGGTTACTGTAGTCTGAGCCTTTAAGAACTTCCTCCAGTGTCCTCTGCTGAGACCCAGCTATTTCTGCATCTGTGTAGTGGAGGGAAATGTTAGTGCTACCAAGGAAAACAAAGCCTACTCTTCTTGTGGGCAGATGTCTCTACAAGATTCAGCCAGGAGAAATGAGAAGAGTCCTTGGCTAAACAGGGAGCTTCTCACACATCCTAGCAGATAAGAGACAGCACTTCACAGACCTACTGGTTTTCTGTTGTGAATATTTTAAACAGTTAGTATGTTTTGAAAATGATGTAAAAGCTTTTTCTAGATGAGTAACATTTCCCATTACTAGTTTTCCCAAGTTCTTCATCTCTTAAGTTCCAACAGCTCAGAAAATTTCTTCCTGCCATTTAGTAAATAATGCACATGTGCAGTTTGTTTCTCCTGTGGTAAGCTTGAATTAATCTTGTAGATGTTTAGCTTTTTTCTTTAGAGATTGCTGCAAATGATGAATACATAGCAGGTTTCAATTGCACATATTAGATATGCTCTGACATAATAGCATTAGCCTGGAAAATAATGTTATTAGCATTACATGATGTCAGTATGCTTGAGGAGTGTGGCTCCAACCTCCTGTGATTTTTCATTATTAAGCTTCTGCTCAAATAATTGTGTCTGGTAGCAAATAGTTCTCCATTCAGCCAAGGTTTCTGTGCCTTGGCTGAAATGAGCAGCTCATCAGTAGAACAGCACATCACCACTGAACCAGCTCTAGCCCAGCTTGCTGTGAGCTGTTTGCTAATGCCACAGTGCCTGCAGGCGAATTAAGAGCCTCTGATAAGATTCTGCTTTGAGGACTTAAATACCAATTTTTCTCACAGTATGCCACTGGACCCTGTCAGAGATTGTCATTCAATTCCTTGACCTCTTTGGAGAGTTAAGGGCAGGAGATAAATTTCAATGATGTCACCATCTCTCTCTTCCTGCCAACACTGAAAATCACCTTAGCTCTGAAACCCAGACTAAGGTCAAAAGAGAGGAAAATACTAAACTTTGTCTTTGAGTTCAGGTGTAATTCCCTGCAGCTACCATATCATCCACGCTGCGTTTTCTGAGCTGTAGATATGCTGTGCTCAGCATTCAGTTTTAGCTGTATCTTGAGCCATCTGACACCTCATACACTCAAATCAGAGAAAGGCTGGAGTTGGAAGGGACCTTTAGAGGTCATTTAGTCCAACTCCCCTGCTGCAAGCAGGGGCACCTCTAACTAGATCAGGCTTTTCAGAGACCTGTCCAACCTGACCCAGAATGTTTCTAGGGATGGGGCATTCATGACCTCTCTGGGCATCCTATTCCAATGCTTCATCATCCTTATTGGGAAAATATTCTTCTTTATATCTAGTCTAAATCGCCCCTCCTTTAGGTTAAAGTCATTAGTCCTTGTCCCATCACAGCAGGCCCTGCTAAAAAAGACTGTCTCCATCTTTCTTACAGGCTCCCCTTAAATACTGCAAGGCTGCAATAAGATCTCCCTGGAGCCTTCTCTTCTCCAGGCTGAATAACCCCAGCTCCCAGCCTTTCTTCATAGGAGAGATGTTCCAACCTTCTGATCATTTTAGTGGCCAATTCTTAATACCATATTACACTGATTTACCCAAGTTAAGCAAGTTATTAAAAAACCTATTCCTTAAAATACTGAAATACTTACAAAATAATCCATAGGGAAACAAAAAGATCATCCATTTATCCCTTGTCTCTAGATTATATGTTGTTGTACCAGATGAAGTGGATGGATCCATTAACCACTCACATTCCATCCATCTCCTGCTTCTCAAGTATGATAATTTACTGCTGCTTTGGTTGTTTGAAATGAGAGGATTTGTTTGTTATTCTTGTGGCAGGCTATTACTGGTAAAACCCTCACTCCAAACCCAGTTGGTACAATGCCTTGCTTGAAGTATTTTCCCATTCAATGACAAATAAGTCAATTGCATTGACAAAGACAACTTATTAGTGCTTTGGATCAAGAGCTATTAGTTTTCCTATGTCCCTATGTCATTCTCCAAGCATCAGTATGATGCACTGGAAAAAAACAGAAGTTTTTTGTGCCACTAAAACCTACCCTTTGTGAATAGTGTCTATTACTATTCCTATTCCTTCCCTAAGTCCTAAAATTACTGTCCTGGGTGTAAGGAGGCAGAAGAAAACTTCCCAAATCAAACAGGCTCATCTTCATAGAAATACCACAAATGTATTTCTAGAATACATATACTGACCCATAATATCTAAACATATTTGACATGGGATAGAATGATAGGCAATTAAAACAATCTCATGACAGAATCATTAAAGTTGGAAGAGACCTCTAAGCTCATCAAGTCCAACCATACCTAGCACTCCCATGCCACTAACCCATGGCCCTAAGGAGAGCATCTCAATGTTTCTTAAACCCCTCCAGGGATGGTGACTCCAGCACCTCCCTGGGCAGACTGGGACAAGACTTAATAACACTTTCAGTGAAGAAATTTCTCATTATATCTAATCTAAACCTCCCCTGCTGCAACTTGAAGCCATTTCCTCTTGTCCTCTCACTGTTAACCCTGGAGAAGAGACTTACCCCCATCAAACCCACTAACATTTAGTTTTGTCACAGTGTCAATAGACACACCAAGCTCAGTGAATACTGAATCTGTGTTTAAATACAGATATGTCTAAGGATTGGGAAAGCTTGTCCTCAGAAAATAAATATTTATCTCACTCTGTTGTGATACTGAGTATTTTTTTCATTTGGAATCAGACTTTGTAACATATTTGAAAGAAGATTGCCAGTCCTTTCAGGGATGAACATCACCTTTCAGCTAAAGCAGGGAGCCGCTGATTTTACTAGGGCTTAATGAGAACACAGGCATAGGTTTTTAAAAATATCCAGCCAAAAAGGAGCCATTAAAGGTAGTCACAAATATTTTAAAAATTAGTGTTGATTCATCAAGATCAACAGTTTAAGGGAGAGGTAGCTAGAAATGGGATTATCTCTAAGAGGTTACCTGTATTGAAAAATTGTATTATCTACAACCATGCTAAAAGGGCTTCAAATGGCAAAAATACCCTATATTAGAACAAAACCAAAAAAGATACATATTTCCAGTAGTCCTGCCTAAAATCTGCCATGGATTTTGTATATCAGGATATAGAAGGCTATAAGTCAAACTAGGTCAATAAATGTCATCAAAGAAAATAGTTAAGAAACACAGACTTTTTTTCTTCTTCACAAATTCTTTATGAGTTCTTTGGAATATTTGAGATTGTTTTCCTAATTATCTACTGAGCAATGTCAACAAATCATTTCTGGTCATAAATCACTCGTAAGTAGCTCATTACAAATAGCTGATAGTCAGAACCCAAGATACGCTGGTTAATTTTGATTGAATATGTACCATTGAAAGTCAGAATAAGGTCATAGCTAGCTACCTAAAATTACAAAACAAGAAAAAAATATTTCAGTTCTTTCTGTAGAGTAAGGCAAGCTCAAAGAACTTCCTCTGACTCTAGCAAAGTCTTGTGAGAACATGATCTGTTGATCCTCTACCTTTCCTCTAGCTGCAGTCTATGGTGTATGTTTGGGAAGGGATTTGGAGCGTTGAACCTGAGCACATCTCAGCTGTGCTCAAAAATGGGAGATATACATCCTTCTGAGGAACAGTGACCTCTCAGAGCCACTCTGGGAGATAATCTATGAATCATGGAAGAGCTTCAAGGAAGAATGGAGCTCTTCCCCACTTTGTCTCCCACTCTTCATGTAACTTTGGATTGCTAACTCAATTACCAGGATGTTTTGGTCTTTGAATTTAAATTAACTATGGGTCTTTTACATGGTTAAGTACTTCCACAGAGTATTTAAAAGGTGACACAGGCACAGTCTGAAAATNCAAGGCCTAGCCATACAGAAAAGGAGACAACTCTCCCTCTGCTCTGGAACCCATTTACTTTTAATAAAGCCTACCTGTTCTGTACACCTCACAGCTCCATCCTTTCTCACCTCTAGGCGCTACTGAGCAAACTTTACTGTGTTTTCTTCCACCCTTTCAGCTTTGGATGTGCCCTTCTGGTCCAGCCAGCATGGCTGTGAGTCTCCTGCAGTTCTACCTTACAGTGCTGGTTAAGTTTAGACTAGGTGTGTGCTGAGGTAGGAATGCACCTGATCATCTCTACTGATGGTTTTCTTCACATCACTCAGAGGTCTTGCAGCTCCTGAACTGGGTTCTTTAAGGATAAGACAACACTGAAACATGCATTTCAGGAGTGCACCTAATCTAGCCCAGGCACAGAAGTATATGTACTCTGTGGAAGTGGTTAAACTAGAGCTGCTGTGGAAAAAATGGTGAGTAGAACATGGATTTGGGGTCCTCAGTACCAATTCTTTTACTCTGTAGATCCACTCTGTTTAGAATTCCATTCTATTGTAGCAACAGTTCTACATGGGTCTATCTAGCCTTGTTTTTACTTTATTTGGGCATAGTTAGCCCTTTTGGCCTCTTTTAATCCATTCTGGGTCCAAAGTCACAGCTGTTTACAGCAGTAGTAGTGAATCTTTCCTGTATTTTCCCCTCTATCCCAAGAGGGATATCTCCAGTATGTCAAACTCCTGTTTAAAATCTGGTACCCCAGAGGACTAGAAGAGTTCAGATGAGATTTCTCAGAGTATTCTAGGAAGTAAAATGACCTTTCTTTTTCTGTCTCAAAGTGCATAAAACTAGAAGAAAGTCTCTCAAAGTGATCAAAGTGAAACTGCTTGGAGCTTAGCAGATGAGCACCTTAGGCTTCAGGACCCATGGACTCCTGTGGCTACTGCTGCATTTCCAAGAAAACTCAATTTAAAACTCCTCTATAGTTTTCCAATGAACTGATGACAAACATTAATGTTTGTATGACTTTGAGCTAAAAAAAAAACACAAACCCAAACCAAACCAACAACAAAATCCCTCCAAACCAAAAAAACACACACAGGTGAAAGCTGGTAGTACTTGGATTAATTTAAACCCAAAGCTAACAACAAAAAAAGCTCCAGGGTTGAAAAGCTGTATAAGCCAAAATTAAAATAAAGAATTGTATTCAATCTTCTGAGTCTGTGTAAAACCCTGATGAATACCAAACAGCTCTAACACTTCCAACAACTTGCAAATGCCTAAAAAGCCTCTCTTTTCTTGTTTTGCGGCAAAAAAAATTCACTTCACAGCTGTTGTCTATTACCTTAGAGATGCTAACAGTTGGGATACAACAAACCCCTGATGATAAAGGGCAGGAGTGTTATCACATCTAACTATAATAGCATGAATGGTCCAACTATAACAGAGCAAATGACCTGCCAGCTCCTGCCCACTGAGCATTACCACCCAGCACCAGCAGCAGACCAAGGGACAAGAGAATTCTCATTCTGCAAGCAGTGCCCCTTGGGAAAAGCACAGTCCTATTAATTTCCTAGTGGCAGTGAGAGAACAGTTGTCAAAGTGCCTGGAAGCAGACCAGCAGACTGTTGACTTAATTATGCCAGACAACAGAGCCAACATTTTAAAGCTGTGAAAGATGGCAATTTTTCACACTTCCCCCCCCCCCCCTTTTTTTTTCCTGCTAGCCAGACATAACCAATTCAATTCATTCAAAATATTAAATACAAAAATGATCCCTATGCCTCTTCCAAATGCAAAGCAAAATAAACCTTCACAAGGGACTTGATAGGAACTTTTAGGTTAGGATTCAGTATGAAGAAGTAATGCTACTAGTTACACTGTTATTTCCTAATAAGTTTAAAGGAATAATTAAATGTACAGCATGCTCTGCTTTTTAGACCTCACCTTCTGAGTACTACAGGAATGGAGACTCAAGTCAAAAGGTGCTAAACAGAAAGTAACAGACTCACGAATTTTGACCTCATACATCTAAGATCATCCAGGCTTTTTATTGCAGCTACGTGAATTTTCAAGAAGAACATCCAATATGTGCTCTAAAGTCTGGATATAATCATAGAATGTTAGGGGTTGGAAGGGACCTAGAAAGATCATCTAGTGCAACCCCCCTGCCAGAGCAGGATCCCCTAGACCAGGTCACACAGCAATGTGTCCAGGCACCTCTGGAATGTCTCCAGAGAAGGAGACTCCACAGCAAGAAAATAAAGTGCATAGATAAATAGTTTCAAGGACTGAATATGACAGATATGGCATGGAATACCTTGTTTGGACTCAAATTAGGACAATGTGAAAATAAAATCAGATGTCAATCTTGTGACTTAGTCTAACTCCATGAATCTATAACAACACGTAAATAAATCCGTTTGCAAGCTGTTTTGATCTGATATTTTGTCAATGAGAGTTAAAAATGCACAGTTTAAGCTATTTAAACATCTATTAGGTCCTTGCTGATTCTAGCTAAGGCTGGAGGTAGGTTCTGTTGTAAAGGATGCTTCTCATCCCCCGTGGAAGCAAGAAACAAGTGGATCACCAGTGGATTGCATTAGCACTACACCATACTGACTTCTGATAATAAATAACCCATTTCCCACAACTCCTAACTCTGTGTTCTTGTTTCTAAACTAGTATTTCCTGCTTTTTTTCCTCAGAGGTGGCAACCAAAACCATAACAGAGTCCAAGCACAGATGTCCTTATGAAAGTAGAGCAAACAGGATTTATTCATGTCCAGTTCTTCTGTGCACTGACCTTTTGATGAGGTCTCTTGAGAGAGGAATACAACTTGGAAATATTACAGAATTTCTATTGGTTAGGAGATGTTGTTCACCTACACCTGAGACAACTAGACTGTTCAAGTCTACTATCTAGTTGAAACACATGATTCAGTGAACTTTAGCATTGCTTTCTGACTCTCTGCTCTCTTCTCCTGGCCTTGTTACTTCAGAAAAGCTATGCTTGAATCCTTGTGGATCCTTGATACCCTGCTCTAACAACATACCATTAAAAAAAAATGGATAGAAACTCATTATAAAGTATTTTAAGTACTGAATTGTTCTGGGCTTTAACGGGATCTATAACAGAGATTTAACTCTGCATAGCAAATAAAATATTTCTATTGACCAGTATTGTTATTAATTCTACTTGGGAAAGATATCTGTCCTTGAATAAGCAGCTTTGGTTTCTCCCAGAACACTCTATTTTGTGTGACCCACCATGTGTTTAAAACATCAGTGTCTGTTGCCAAGGAATTTATTTTCCTGCTGGGTCAAGAACAAGAAGAAAGCTGAATTTAAATGTGCAGACCTGAAAACTAGAAAAATGCTGAATACAAAGTTTGCAAGTCATCCATTTACACTGAAGAATTCTCTTTCATCCATGTTTGAGCTATGAGTATTTATACTCTCTCTGTCTGGTTTCTTTTTCCTTCCCCAAGATTCCAAGAGAATTAAAACTGCAGTAAGCACATACCTATTATTTCTCTGATGAAAGCCAAAAGAGGAATAAAAAGATAAAGTTGTATGTCATAAATAAAATGTAACACCCCACACTTCCACCTCATTAATAGTCAGGTTAACACCATGAAAATGATATGAGTTAAATGTGAAATCTTCACCATGGAAATTTTACACTGTATGTGCTTTCAGAGCAAGAATGTTAAAACTTGAAATTTCAAGTCATTATCAAGAATATAAACTTTTCAATGTTAAAATAGTTAGATGTGGTATTTGGCCTGCATACATCTGTGGATGTGCCACCAGATAATGGTGAAATAGTATGAAGTAGGAAATAAAACAAGCAAGTTGCAGTGGGATAGGCATCAAGAAAGGTAATCAATTGTCAATCATTTTAAAAGTTAAGCTTAATAAAGGATACAAATTATCTTTGTATTTATTTTTGCTGGATGAAGAATAGAAAGAAGAGGGGGGAAATGTGCATTTGAAAACAAAACAGTGAATTGCATTTGGTGTACATTTTGAGGTTCCTGGAAAATTGCAAGAGGATGTGGAAACTGGGTGTGACATTTTTTAAGACACGTTAGGATTTTTGCTTGAAGGAAGAGCAGGGGTGGATAATAGCAAAAATGGCTGAAGAAAGATCATAAATAATGATAAATCATAATGATAAGTGTGGCCAGCAGGTCGAGGAGGTGATTCTTCCCCTCTACTCCACTCTGGGGAGACCTCACCTGGAGTAATGCATCCAGTTCTGGAGCTCCTAGGACAAGAGGTTCTGCTCTGTTCACCTTAGTGGAGAGTGATAGGACAAGGGGAAATGGATGGAAATTGCACCAGGGGAGGTTCAGGCTAGACATGAGGAGGAATTTCTTTGCTGAAAGGCTTGTCAGCCATTGGAACAGGCTGCCCAGGGAGGTGCTTGAGTCCCCATCCCTGGAGGTGTTTAAGAGACAGGTAGATGTTGCATTGGGAGGCATCATTTAGCAGGTTGCTAGGGCTAGGACAAAGGCTGCACTGATTATCTTCAAGGTCTCTTCCAGCTGGAACTGTTCTATGATTCTAAGAGAGAGATGGATATGCTGGAATGTGTCCAGAGCAGGACCACGAGGATGCTCAGAGGCTGGAGCACCTCTCCTATGAGACAGGCTGAGACCTCCCCTCCCATGCTCCTGTGCAGCCTGATGTAGGCAAACCTGCTTTAGCAGGGGATTGGATTAGATGATCCCCAGGGATCTCTTCTGTGATTTTGTAATTCTTTCTGAGGCATGAGTGATAGGAGATGAATTCAAGTCTGTCCAGTCCATTCAGTGTCACTGAGAGTTGGCACCCTCTGCTTCCATTACAGCACTAAAAACACACAAAGGACCTTCATAAAACTAAAAAGAATAATACTTTTAAATCTCTGAATATTCTGGCACCAGAATACCATGTAATTGCCCAATTATAGAGCCTTCATAAATTTTATTTCTTTTTATTCTTTCTCTAGAACCTATTGGTAGCAAGTCCTGAGCTGTTATATGCTCTTTTTTTCAGTAATGGAACAGCAATTCTTGCTAGTTGTCAGTTGAACAGCAAAAAATTATGTGTTGTGCTGCTACAGCATATTTATGCCTTGTTTTTTCACTGAGATGAACCCAGCAGTTTCTGGTAAGGGTAAAATGTTCATACATACAATTGTTAAATAGCAGAGCTGAATCAGGCAGATCAGTTTGTTCTTCCTTTCTGATCCTAGTAACTTGAGAATATTCATTTGGGAAGAGCTCTAGAACTGAACATAGAATGTGAATTTCACTAATTGCACTCACAAAGGAGAAGCACTGAATTCTAATCAATATTAGAAATTATAAGAAAGGGTTAAGAAGCCAGAAGAAACTTCATGTAGCTTATACTGATACTGAGGTCCAAAACAAGACCCGTTATCCTGAAGTTAAAGCCTCTAAAGCAGTATTTTCCCAGAGGTTTCCTTTAAGTGAAGTTCAAATAGCTCTGCCTGGATGTCCTGGGGGGCCAATGAGACTGTGCAGACAGACTTGTCATTTATTTTGATTAACAGTCATTTTTATTAATGTTTTTGGACCAAAATAAACAAGAGCACTATGTCAGCTCTCTCAATCTTTTTGCTAGTTTCATGATATGTACTGTTTTTTTCTAATAGGCCCAGTTCCTAGAGCCCTGTGAATACACCAGGCTATGCTTGCATTAAAAATAAATACATCTCTACTCCACATTGTGGCTGAGAATGATTGAAAATATGACTTGTAAAGGATTAACATGAAAAAGACAACTATCTCAAATCATGGCTAGGCTTTGCGAATGTAGCTCCGGGGAGGGCTCCATCCACGCTCTTCCCAAGTGCTTTTTCCAAGCGCTGCTGGCTGCAAAGGCCAATGCAGGACAGACCAGAGCAGTTGCAAAAGGCACAGCACAAGGACTCCTCAGGAGGTAGAAGCTGCAAGACACGATTCTTTCTACGCTGTCTTTTCTCCTCCAGAGTGATCCTGTGTGCCTGCTCCAAAACATCCACGGCATTCAAACTAGTGTGTNCTTTTTTAAGCTAACTTCCAGCCCAGAAAGCTCAGCAGTGGCTGCAAAGCAGGATGTTAAACGCTGCAGAGCTACTTCTGTCTGGGCAACAAGGGCAGTGTCAGCAGCATAAAGCAGCTCCTGGACAAGATGCTTTATGGTCTTAGTATGGGCCTTCAAATGCCTTAGGTTAAATAGGCTGCCATCAGTATGATATCTAATGTAGATACCTCAAATACAGCATTTAAAAAACCACAAACCTTTGGTTGCTGAGGTCATGGTATATTAATGCTTAGGATTGGAATGCTTCATTAGTAGAAATGAAGATAACCTCTGAAATGAGTTGAAGTGAGCATAGAAAAGGGTCTACAGTTAGCTTCATTACTGAGTTCCAGATCCTCAAGCAGGACTTTGTAACCCCTAAAGGGAGGACACTCACCTTTAAAGCAGAGAAAGAATTTCGGGAAATATGGCCTGCAAAAATAAAAAGCCTCAGCTACAACTTTCAACACTTGAAATACAGGAACATAATGATATTAGGCTAGAGTAGGAGAGCTGAGTTAATTCTAGAAGTGTGTGGGCAACTGGCTCAAGAGCTAGCTGGTGTAGGGATGCCAACATGACAAATATCTGAATCTGCACCTGAATCCAGCTCTGCATTGCTAAAGCTGCAGCCAACATACACAATGTGATACAGAATAGAGCCTGAAGAAACTGACTCATTTTCTGAGGATAAAATTGGTGACCAGCATAATACATATCTAGTTCACTGCTTATGATAATTTTTTCTGGGAACTATTGCAAGGAGAGTAACATATGTCTAAGTGTTTGACACATTTGTTGTGTTTTAAAAGATGATTTTCATCCTATTCAGCCATACTCTGCAAAACAAGCAATGGAAGATTCATTGTGTGATTTGCTACTGAGACCAAAGGCTGGCAAAGAACCATCTGATTTACTACACACACAGAGGGAAAATCCAGAAAGACCTGTAAAGTAGGAAAGAAAATGGCATCATGAGAAGACTGAAAGAGACAGAAGATGTTCCTTCTGAGTTCAGCTTAGCTTTTCTTGATGAGTCTGTAGCTATAACGTGGTGAAACGATGGACAGTTGCTTGCTTTGTAGTGAAAACATTAGACATATGTGAGAAGTACCTAGAAATAATTAGTAGGAAACTATGATAAATTGATCTAGTAGATTACATTAAGTGTCTAGCCTATTGGAGCAGATTTTAGGACTCTAGGATGCTTGCCAAGACCATGGCAAGATCTTCAGGTGAGTGAGTAAAAATTGAGATAAGTTCTGACAGCTGACAGGAGCTAACAGCTGCTCAGAAGCCTGACAAATTGGCAATTTCAAAACCTTTTAGTAACAGAGATCTTCTACAGAGATCTTCTGGTAGGCTGAAGTGTCATCTGGAAAACTGAAAAATCAGCATCAGGGTTGACAGAATTTGAGTGAAAAGTGTGGAAAAAATTCTGGAAAATAGTTTAGGAAGTAAATCTCTGAGATATTAACTTCTGCTGCTTGTCTCAGATATTAACAAGCCAAAGAGAGGATGTCAAGGTGAAATGTCAGATGGAAACCAGTCAACTGGATGAAATTATTCCAATTCTTTCTGATATAGTAAACAAACTGATTTCAAACTGATTCTCAGCTCAAAAAACTTGTTCAAAATAATACTTATCTCTTTCTGACATCCAGCCAAAGAAAAATGGCCTATTTATATATTCATTTGGAAGGGTTGCTGTTGAAGAGGGATAAAAACTATACAGAAGCACTGAAAGATTCAAAAATATCAAGGTATGAGCTGTACCAGTTGGCTCCAGTTATCTTGCCCATGCCAGCAACTCTAAGAAGTGTTGAATTGGCATTTTTAGGTTTTCTCTCTGCAAAGACTCAATATGAAGGAGGCAATCTTGAATTATACCATATTTAGTGAAACTGAGGCATTTTAGGATATTACAACACTATCAGTAAAACATCATCTAAACACATTGCAAGATGCACTCATCTCTAGTCCTACAGCAAAAATCCCCCACTATTATGTATTAATATTGATCATTATTATCTTTTTATCAAAGGATGATAAGCTCTGAAGAAACAGCACATTAATTCTCATGTTAACATGCGTCAGGAGTGTTTCATTTCCTTCTCTTCTGTTTTTATCAGTCCTCTGTTTCTCTTCTTAATTTGTTTCATCTTATCTAGTTAAAACCCTACTGTTGTAATATTGTTGTAATGTACACTGATGACACATTCCAATCCCTTAAAAGCCCGTGTCCTTGTTTCAGCTTCAGCATTATGACAGTAAAGCACTCTCAAAATATATGACTTGTGATACTTGCTCTCACTTATCACCACTTTCTCATATTAAAAGGTATGAATGAAGTAATCTGAATTTCTCATATAAGTGCTAGTTACAGAAAAGTTCTTGACACAACCTCAGCCTTTACCAATGTCCTAAATATATTTCTTTTACTCCATGTGAACCAGCTAACAATGGTGGGAATGAACTTAGCCAGTTGATGAATGTTCCTTGATCTTTAGTTACAGCTGAACCTAAACTTGAAAGCATCTTAAAAACGAACAAGGAATTCCAATGGATTTCTAAACTCTTGTTATAGAAATTCATAACCTTTTCATCTAAATATGCATGTGTAATAATAATTAAGAAAGTATCACTATGAACCATCACTCATTAGAGACTCACTGTGTAAATTGCCTGGGAAATGACAAAGTGGATGGATTTCAATGTTGGATAATTATTTATCAGAGGAATTTTTGGGTTTACTATGTCTGTTTACTTAGATGGTGATGTTCCAGGGTTGAATCTGCATAACTTTGAACAGCATTGCCTTTTGATTAGTTTTTCAAGAGTAATAAGTAGAAGGTATTCCTGTGCTAAAAGCCAAGATTGTTTAACAGTAACTTCATTTACCTAAAGCAAACATTATTTCTGTGGTTGTGTTGCTTGCTTGCATGAGTTTAGACTTCTTAGCTTGCCTCATTCCTATTAGACCTGCTAACTCCTTGCAATGATGGAAAAAAAAAGCTTCTTACAAAGTTTGAAATCTCTTACAGTGATATTGCACTGCAATAATTTGCACAATTAAAAATGTGAACAAAACCAATGACAGACATTAACACAGAAAGTGTAGGAAAGGAAAACCAAACAGGGACAGATGCAGAAACTCACAGAGCTTAATATCTGGATTGCAGACAGCATTTTCTGTTTTGCAGTTTTCCCAGTGAATGCCAAAACCTCCTTAACTGCTTTTATCTTAATATTGATTGTTTACCAGCTACTGGCATAAAGGAAAGAGTCTATTTTAAGAAGTAAAAACTATGACTTCGAAATGGAATTCACTCACAGGAATTGGAATTGCTGATCAAACCTGATACAACCTTTCAAATATCCCCTAAGTGCTAAGAGATCTCTTCCCATGCTGCTCTTTCAGCACCTACTTTATCATCATTTACAAGGAGAATTGCAAATGTCTCTATTATTTGGATAAATGAGTGTATTTGATGGCTGGCCTTATCCCCTAGATAATGTCACAGAAAGCAGACAGTCTCCCTTCCCCAGTGTAATTATGACTTGCATGGGCAGAGCAAATGTGTGGGAGAAAAGAAGTTTAGGTTTGAGCAGAACAGATTCTTAAGGAAATACTTTAAATTTATACAATCAAGCAACAGGCAAAATCCACAGGATTATTTTTTTTTTGCCTTTTGAACACCTACAAGCAGATCATGATTTTTGTTGGTGAGTTCCCTCTTCTCAAACACCAGATGATAGATGTGAATGAGTGTGTTTCAGGCAACAAAGAGCCAAGCAACAAGGAATAAGGAATCTCATCTGCACAGTAAGTTGATTACAAATTTCTGTGGTGTACAAAATAATTATTTAGCTGCAAGTGGAAGAAAGATCAGTGACACACTTTATTTTCATGTTGGAGATCTCAGTAACCCTATGGTTTTCTGTTTGTTAAAGAAACCTGATTCTACTTGTCTGATATAGGACATTGAAATATTGGAAAAAGAACTGGCATGTCTTCTAAACCATACTGAGCTCATTCACTCCTCTCCTTTCTCTAAACACATCTAGACACCCACTGCTTCTGGGAAGGATTCCAGCTAGAATGAATTGAAAGTGAGGAATATGCACAGTTGGGTGGGTTGCAAGGTGGTTGACTAAAGATTTAGCTGAGGAAGAAAGAAAAGGAAAATCAAAAGAAAGCAGAAAAAGCAAGGGAACCCTCAGGAAAGATGGGGGTGATGGTTAAAAGAAGAGATGAGAGTAAACACTTGCTAACAGAAAGGGAAAGATGGATTTTGGAGTGATATCATTTGCAGCCCAGTTCTACACAGGAGAGGTACTTATGTAGGAAAGAAAGGGAAGGGAATGGAAGGTGCGGGAAGGTGCGGAGAGGAGAGGAGAGGAGAGGAGAGGAGAGGAAATTGCATCATAAAGTCAGATGACCTGGTTTTAACTTTCCCTTATCCTGATACTAAGTCCTCAATGTTAGCCACTGTATTTTGACACCAAACTCTTCTAAGATGAGTCCATGGAAAAGTGGCACATTTGTTTCTGCTATTTAAATTGCTTCTCTGAGGAATTCTTGTACCCAAAGAATGTACAAAATCCAGATTAAACATTTCGACCTAGCTTTGTGTTTAAAAAGTGGTAAAGTGCTAGCTAAATGCCTAGTTTAATAGTCAGCATTCATTTAGCAAACAGTGACAATCACTGGAGTAGAAAAGCCATTCAACTACAAACCAAGAATTAGAAATTAAAACAAATAAATAATAGATATTTTTGCTTAAGTAAAGAAGAAATGCAAGAGTGTAATAAAAATAGAAAAAAAAAAGTGGAAAGATGCACTGCTACTTGTTACTTATTTAACTTCAAAGCAAACAACCTGTGTGGAAGTTACATTGGAAAACAGAGCAGGCCATGGGAATTGTCATGATGCCATTGCTAGCTGTATCTTCATGCTCCTTTGGCCCTCTGTGGTTAGACCAACACTCCATGCAGAAGCATCTCTCAGGGATACAGGACTTTGGTGGCTTAGATGCACCAAAGTGGCCTAATGCTCTGTTTGAAGTATTTTGGATATCTCCAGGGTACATCTAGAAGGTAGATCCTTGCAGCCTTTTTATCTGGGTCTTTTTTCCCATTTCATCTAGGGACTGTTCCCTTACCTTGTTTTTCTGATTGAGGTTTTTGTATTTTATTTTATTTTGGACACCCTAGCCAGAAAAATGCAGAATTGTTCCCCTTTAAACATTTCTATAAGTTATATCTACAGGAAGAAAATCATTAGAAAGAGTAGATTTGACAGGAGGAACATTAGCAGGGAAATAGCTTGATAGTGAGCACTATCTTGGACTGGTTGTATTTACAGATACCATCTCTAGCTAGAAAATTCTGCACATTTTTTAAATGCTTAGCTGCATGACCATATTTTCCTTGGCAAGAAGGTATTGTGTAAGCTGCTCCTAGAAAGTTTTCATGTTTTTATTGGGAAAGCTAAACAGGTTTTTTAGTACACTGCAGCAAGAAGGAAGTTCCTCAAAGCTTCTGCCTGTGCCTGAGCCTGGGGATTTACAGCAATATGTATTCCATCTTCACCAAGCAGAAACTTGAGGTGACTTTTGGCTTGGAAAATACCTTATGTATAATATATATGCTCACACCTTATCTGCAATCTGGAGTTAGGCTGGAATGAAGTGTATCAGTGTCAGTCTCTCATCATTCAGTTAATCTCAAATAGTTCAGAGCTGAGTTTTTCTACTGCTGCCATTACTTCCACTAGACAAATCTTACAAGCAATTTGCACGACTTTTCCACTGGATCATATGGCAGATTGCTTCAGATAATCTCAGTTAGCTAAGTTTTCTATCCCCTAGCACTGAAAAATAGCTGAAAAAAAAAACCCTCAACCAAAACCTTTCTGTTTTTCTGAGGGATATCTAAAGCTACCACCAACCAGACAGATGATATGGGTTAGACAGATGCATTAAATGATGTAGAATCCTGACAGAACAGATAGATCAGTTTTTCCAGAACGATAGCATCACTTTTGTGGCTCATTACAACATTCAAACAAAACACATTCCTCTAAATAGACCAAAAAGTGTTGCTTGGAACAACCAGCTTTAGTGAGGTATGACCTCTACTTGGATGTTTCTTCTTTACTTTATTTCCTAAGCACTAAATTTCTGTCTACTTTTCATTAAATTTGTGATGCTAAGAGATGTTTTTCTAACAGAAGTGTTTCCTCTTCATGTAAAACAAGCATTCTCAAACTAATCTCCATCAGGAATGACACTTCAGTTCTTCACTGTGCTTCCCTTCCCTTCCCTTCCCTCTTTTTCTTTTCTTTTCTTTTCTTTTCT
>VWZO01014374.1:0-10976 GCA_013396975.1 Bucco capensis
CCCTGCAGAGCAGACACAGCTGATCAGACCCACAGAGTGGAACCCATTTCTGTTTCTCTTTCACAATGAAAGAATGCAAGGCTGGGTCTCCTGTGGGAAGAGAGAAGCCTCCTTCACGCAAAAAACAAATGCCTTTGGCTCTGGCCCATGTGAGAATGTGCAGAGCTCACTACCAGTTTCCTAAGCTCTGCAGTCCAGAGGGAGGGATCTCTGCAGATGTGCAGAGATGTTTGCACAGCACACACACACACAGAGCAGGGTGGGGGACATCCAGTAAAGCATGCCTCCAGAGCACCCCCTTCTACCCNGCAAGGGAGGACAAAGTGGCCCCCAGACCTTGGCAAGGCTGCCCAAAGGGGCGAGAGTCCCCACTGAACACTCTTATTTACTCTCTCCCAGGGATGCCCATCACACTGCTGCAAGAATTCTCTGCACCCAACCATGGACTCAGAGAGCAGAGGAGAAAAGCTGAACCCCTGCCTCACCTCCATCAGTAAACCCTCCCACAGATGAAGTCCACAGCACTCAGCCCTGGCTGTCAGCAGACCTTCACTCTCTCGGCTGCTCAGAGAGGTTTCATGGCTCAGCAGCTTACATGGGTCTCCCTGAGCTATGACACAAGAGTAAGTCTCCAGATCAATTTCAGGGACCAAGGTGAGGTGAGACAGAAGGGAAAAGAGAGCTCCCTGCCTCCCCCAGCACAGCTGACACCCAGGGGATTGCTCCTGAGCCATGCCCCTCAGGGTGGAGCCCCCAGCAGCCCTCAGAGCAGCCTGCCAGCCACGAGTCACAGAGCTGGAGAGCCCTGCAGAGCAGACACAGCTGATCAGACCCCCAGTCTCAGCAAGACAACTGCTGTCTGCTGAGTTCCCACGGGGCTCCTTCCCACTGGGAGTTTCCATCCCTAGCACGGATCTGTGGCACAGAGAGTACTTGGAATCATTGTGGTGAGGTGGCTACCTCTAGCTCTGAAGAGAGACAAAACACAGCAGTGTAAGGAATGCCAATGCAGAGATTCACACCACAGCGGCCACCCTGGTAAGAAGCCAGAAGAGCTTTGCAATCCTAAGTACACCCATGGGTTTTCAGTGTCACAGGGTGAAAGTAAGCCAGCCCTGGGGACCCTGGGAGCCTCAGGACCACAGTTGGCTCTAGCCACGATTAGACTAGGCACTAGCATCTTTTTAAGTGGAAGGACAAGCACCAGGAGCTCACTTGCTTACTTCCCTGCTGAAGTTTTAGTAGTGGTGAGGAGGAACGAGGGACCCATTTCTGTTTCTCTTTCACAATGGAAGAATGCAAGGCTGGGTCTCCTGTGGGAAGAGAGAAGCCTCCTTCACGCAAAAAACAAATGCCTTTGGCTCTGGCCCATGTGAGAATGTGCAGAGCTCACTACCAGTTTCCTAAGCTCTGCAGCCCAGAGGGAGGGATCTCTGCAGATGTGCAGAGATGTTTGCACAGCACACACACACACAGAGCAGGGTGGGGGACATCCAGTAAAGCATGCCTCCAGAGCACCCCCTTCTACCCAAAGAAGGGAGGGGGTGACAGCCAGCTTAGCAATCACAGTCTGCACAACTGTGGAGCAGGCATGTGAGAAAAGAAAGGAATCTGCCATTGGGAAACACATGGCGGAGGCACAGCCAAAGAATAAAAAGGAATGAGTGCACTCCCCAGCAAGGAAGCCATGGCTGCATGGTGACAGAGAGCCCTTCTCCCTGATGACATCTGCAGAGCAGGCTGCAGGGAAGGCTGCTCCACTGCTTTCAATAGGCTGAGAACGGTCACACCACAAGTGATCCTTAGCCAGTGGTGTCCTAGCCTGCCCACAGACACGGGTACAGGACAGCTTGTACACAGGGAAACCTCTGCAGATGCTGGACTCTGCCCCTTCTCTGGGCACTTGGGCAGGAAAACAGCTCCACTTGGCTGTCAGGGATCAGCAAGAGCCTGAGCCATGGCTGAGCACAGAGACACATCATCAGGGTAAGATCACAAGGGTTCTTGAGCCATATAGGCTGGTGGAGCCAAGCAGAGCAAACCCAGCCCAGGTGCCATCTAGAAGAGCCTATTTGGACCATGCAGCTGTTCTTCCATAAGCAAGGGCAGTTGCAGCAGCAGCATTTCCTTCACAGACTCTGCTGAGCTGACATGGCTTGATCAGGACATGCTGCTNACCAGCCAATCACTTCAAAGTCTCTGCCATTTCCCTCCTGCCTTTGAACTCAGATTACACTTTTTTTTGCACCAAATTTTCACTTCAGGTTTTTTCTCTAAATACAACTCTCCAGCACAGACTGAGCAAGCCATTCCTGTCTGCCCACACAGCCTTCCTCTGGATGCTAGATGTGTCTGTATCCAAACCAGTCCCCACTGCTGACAACTAGAGAGTCTCCAGAGGAGAGCTTCCCCCACTTCCCCAGCACCCACAGAGCCAGAGCAAGCAGCTTACCGTCTTCTTCATCTTCTCAATGAAGCTGCTGTCTCTCACTGGAGCTGCTCTGAAAGACACGAGGAACCTCCTTTCAGATGAGCATGTTCATTCACTCAGGTCAGGAATAAGCAAGGGAGGACAAAGTGGCCCCCAGACCTTGGCAAGGCTGCCCAAAGGGGCGAGAGTCCCCACTGAACACTCTTATTTACTCTCTCCCAGGGATGCCCATCACACTGCTGCAAGAATTCTCTGCACCCAACCATGGACTCAGAGAGCAGAGGAGAAAAGCTGAACCCCTGCCTCACCTCCATCAGTAAACCCTCCCACAGATGAAGTCCACAGCACTCAGCCCTGGCTGTCAGCAGACCTTCACTCTCTCGGCTGCTCAGAGAGGTTTCATGGCTCAGCAGCTTACATGGGTCTCCCTGAGCTATGACACAAGAGTAAGTCTCCAGATCAATTTCAGGGACCAAGGTGAGGTGAGACAGAAGGGAAAAGAGAGCTCCCTGCCTCCCCCAGCACAGCTGACACCCAGGGGATTGCTCCTGAGCCATGCCCCTCAGGGTGGAGCCCCCAGCAGCCCTCAGAGCAGCCTGCCAGCCACGAGTCACAGAGCTGGAGAGCCCTGCAGAGCAGACACAGCTGATCAGACCCACAGAGTGGAACCCATTTCTGTTTCTCTTTCACAATGAAAGAATGCAAGGCTGGGTCTCCTGTGGGAAGAGAGAAGCCTCCTTCACACAAAAAACAAATGCCTTTGGCTCTGGCCCATGTGAGAATGTGCAGAGCTCACTACCAGTTTCCTAAGCTCTGCAGTCCAGAGGGAGGGATCTCTGCAGATGTGCAGAGATGTTTGCACAGCACACACACACACAGAGCAGGGTGGGGGACATCCAGTAAAGCATGCCTCCAGAGCACCCCCTTCTACCCGAAGGCATCTAGGAGCTCTGTAACCAGCTCTGACCACACAGTCTCAGACAGCATGCACAGAAGATGAGCAAACCCTACCCAAAAAAGCTACTCAAGGCAGCTTTGCTCCCAGGAGAGCTGCTTCACTCTCCCCATTTTGATCTCTTGGCATTTAACAGTCTTCCCTTGTTGTCTTTTGTCTCCTTCTGGGAACAGGGATATCACAGGCATCTTAAGAGAGCAGTCCCAACCCTGCCCATGCTGCCATCAGATTGAGGCAGACTCAGTTCTCACTTAGCTTTTGGCTTCCTCGCGAAGCTGTTCCGCTTACTGCCCTCTGCAAATGAGATGCAATTAAAACAGCTGTTGGGTCAACTGCTAAACAAAATGCTTTTAAAGGAGGGGAAAAAAGTTTTGGATCCTTTCAGCAAGCTTAGTCTGGGAGAGAAAACAGAGCACATGGAGCTCGTCTGCTTTCAAAAGAGGCAAGCCTGCACTGAAGTGCTGTGAGAGAGAACAGTGTGTGGCTCAGACACAGAGGAAATAATGAGCCTGGCTTTTGAAAAAAGGCTACACAGCTCTCTGAAATAGCTTCATCAGGCTGGGTTGAAAAGCTGAGCTGCAAAAATGCAGAGACCGAAGATAGAACTGACACTCATTTACACTGCTCAGCCAGGAACACTTAGAAGAGAAAGTGTGTTTGCAGCAACGACTGCTCTTAACAGCTCAGGCAGATCAGGGTAGCAACTAATTAGGAGAAGCAATTGGGTGCTCTGTCACTTTGCTTTCAAAAGAAAGGAGCTGCAAGGAAGTTCCCAACACCTCAACAACACCACCAAAGTCTCCATCTCAGCTGAATAACTCTCCCTTCAGACAGCTCCTGTGCCCATGGCTCTCCTCTGGAAAGCACAAACACATCCACAAGTGAGAACACAGCCTGAATGTCACAGAGAAATAAGCACCAACACCAGGATCTCTGCCTCCGAGCACAGCCTCTCCCCTCCCTTCTCCTCCTGCCCCCAGCAGGGCAAGGCACCCACTCCACCCAGCTCTGGGGTGGCAGGAGCACCCCTCTGAGTCAGAGCAGATGGACTCACCTTGCCACAGCCACCTCCTCTCGTGGGACCGAGTACACACAGCCCATGCTCCAGCCAGGGAAGAGGCAGACAAAGAGTCGCAGGGCAGCCGTGTCCGTTTGCACGGGGAGGTGTTGGGGGATGGATCTAACTTAGCTCTGGAGCAACACACACACAGGCCTTCCCATTCTGCTCCTCCTGGGCATTAAAGCCAAGTGGCAGCCTTTTGTTAAGAAGAGAGCAGGCACAAAAGGTCCCGGCGTGGGTCATAGCAGGAGCGATCCTGTCTGCTCAGATCCTCCTGGCAGGGCTTGGGAAGTTACCAACTCGATCCACACAGTCCTGAGAAAGTGCAACATCTGGCAGCAGTGGCAGAAAGGAATTAGGAGCAGAGAATGAAAGCTCCCAGGACGCTCTGCAGCACATGGCCCTCTCCCATCCCTGTGGAGCAGAGGGACAGGACACGAAACCCTCCCCCAGCCTTGTTACCCTGGAAACTGTTTATATCACAGCTGCTTTTAAATATAGCCTTTTTTTCTCCCCCAAAAAAAGAAAAGAAGGGGATGCTGTAGCTGAATGAAACAATTCCAGGCACTGCATGAGCACTCACTGCATGAGGGTAACTATGGCAGTGCCATTATGGAGAGAGCTCAAAGGAGTTTGTTCTCTTCAGGATCCTATTAAATTCAGTTAGAGATGGTCTCTCCAACACACACGCAGGCAGCCAAGAGGCTAATCAGGCTAAGGAGTCAGAGCAATTCCTGTCACAGGAAGCCCTACAAATACCAGGGAATGGATTTCTCTAGAGCTGCAGAATAGAGATAAGCCAATTTCTGTCCCAAACAATGTTAAAGAAGGGAGGGAGTGACAGCCAGCTTAGCAATCACAGTCTGCACAACTGTGGAGCAGGCATGTGAGAAAAGAAAGGAATCTGCCATTGGGAAACACATGGCGGAGGCACAGCCAAAGAATAAAAAGGAATGAGTGCACTCCCCAGCAAGGAAGCCATGGCTGCATGGTGACAGAGAGCCCTTCTCCCTGATGACATCTGCAGAGCAGGCTGCAGGGAAGGCTGCTCCACTGCTTTCAATAGGCTGAGAACGGTCACACCACAAGTGATCCTTAGCCAGTGGTGTCCTAGCCTGCCCACAGACACGGGTACAGGACAGCTTGTACACAGGGAAACCTCTGCAGATGCTGGACTCTGCCCCTTCTCTGGGCACTTGGGCAGGAAAACAGCTCCACTTGGCTGTCAGGGATCAGCAAGAGCCTGAGCCATGGCTGAGCACAGAGACACATCATCAGGGTAAGATCACAAGGGTTCTTGAGCCATATAGGCTGGTGGAGCCAAGCAGAGCAAACCCAGCCCAGGTGCCATCTAGAAGAGCCTATTTGGACCATGCAGCTGTTCTTCCATAAGCAAGGGCAGTTGCAGCAGCAGCATTTCCTTCACAGACTCTGCTGAGCTGACATGGCTTGATCAGGACATGCTGCTCAGCAGTGGTTCCCAAAAACTCCAGGAGGGTTCTGAGGTGCTGGATGCTGTGTTCAGGTCAGAGACTCTGGTTGCACTCTCCCACGTCACAAGTAAACCCATTAAAGCAGCAGCCATTGTGAAGCATCGCAATTGCTGCTCAGCACTTCCATCCTCCAGTCTTCCAAGACTGAAGCTGAAGTTGGGGGCAAAGTGACACAACAGAAACCAACACCATCAGATAAAGTAGTTCAGGACAGTTTGGTGAGTCACGGCAGAGCTGCAGAGAACACATTAAAGAAAAGCAACATCTCCCAAGGTCAAGACTCTCCTCTTCAGCTGGAGACAGCCCTGCTGTGGGCTCTCTGCCTTCACAGATCTAAGATAACTTTCTGCCTGCAGCTGGGCCTGCCTTGCCTGCCCATAGACCAGCCATGGGAAGCAGCCGACAGTGTGATCCTGTATCTTGCTGATTTGCTTGTTCATCAGAAAGGAAACTCCACCCTAGACTCAAGGATGACAGGAGGGAAGGAAACCTGAGGCTGAACAAGCTTCTTTTCCCATCCTGGTTCCAAGCTTCCCACAAAATAATGTTGCAAAAGCTGCAGGAAGTCTCTGTCTTGGAGGATGGATGTGCCACCAGCCACAGCCTTGGCTCATGGGTCAATGCTGCCCTCAGACCACCTTGCTACAATGACAGCAGGGCTGCAGCAGGCAGTGGCAGGGTCAGGCTTAATATACAGGGAATAACTAATTCAAAGCTTCCTCTCACTCCTCACCTGCCTGGTTGTCACTCTCCCAAAATACCACCATGTCAGACAAGGTTCGGAGCAACCTCACCTCTGCCTGCTGATGCTGCAGGACAGGAGGTGCTGCTCTTTCACTGCTCTTGCCCAGCTATCTCTCATGCAGATGGAGAAGGCAGCATGGACCCCTCAGAGCAAAAGGCAAAACGCCCATAAGCCACCTCAAAGCCAAAACGTCCAGCCAGTCTCAGATGGAAGCCCAAGGGCTGAGCTCCTGCAGCAGGACAAGGTGGTAATACACCTGGGGGGAGTCAGGAAGCTTCTCTGCAGCACAACTCCTCTGCAAGGTCACCACAGCCTTTGGAAGAGCTGCACCTGATGGGTGCAAACAGTCACAAGCCCAGCGAGCACAGAAGCTCCCTGAGTGACCTGTGCCATGTCAGGATCCAGTTTCAGCCTGTAGCTGGTGCCATTCTCCAGCCAGTGCAGCCATGCTTGTTACCATCTCCAGAAGCAGCTGCACACACTGTTACACTCAGCCACCAGAGGGAAAGGATCCAACCCATCCAACACCACAAATTCCCAAGGTAAGGCTGAGCAGGCACAAGGAGTCAGGCTGCTGCCAGCCTCACCAGCACGCTGAGGAAATGTCTTCCTTTTCAGACCCTCCCAGCCAGAAAATCTACACCACCAGTGTGTGCAGCCTGCCTGGGAGCTCACTCTGAGCTGGGTGTCGCTCCTCCCATCACCCAGGGATATCATGCCAGAGCTGCCATCTCAGGCCTGCCTTCAAGCCAAGGGCTCTGCCACCAGAGGAGAGGGTCATGGTCTGCACCAAAGTGAGACCAAACCTGCTCCTTATCAATTATCACCTCAATTACAATACAAACAATGGACAACAAGCCCTGAAAACTGGAAGCAGCATAACCCCACTAGGGTAGACACATAGGTCTGAGACAATAGACCCACAAGCACTCCCTGTGCTTGATTTTGCTTTTGCCCACGCAGTAACAGGAGCATCAATCTCCTGCTGAAATGCCTTGGATCATTACTAAACATCCTCACCTGAGCAGCCTATGGACAGGTCCTGCCATAGGTTTTTTCCACACCAGGCTGTTACACATGAACATGGAGGACTGAGAAGTATTTCTTGTGAGAGTGGCACCCACTGCTTGCACTAGCTGCTAAGCAGCTCATGCCCAGGAATTCTCTCCCAAATCCCAAAGACTATTTCTTCCCTTCACAGCTAAGTGCAGACAAGGTTTCCAACAGGAAACCTACTTAAGAGCAAGTCCACCTTTCTGCAGTTTGATCTAAGTGTCACTTTTAGCAGAAAACACAGAGAATAGCCAAAGCAATCCTTGAGGAGTTTTGAAGGAGTGCCAGGGACCCCCAGTAGGGTAAAGCACAACTGCAGCCTGGCTTTTCCCCCAGGATGGATTTCTGCACTTTGAGGTACTATACAGCTCAGAAGAAACATGACGGGAGAGAAATGCACTTTGGGAACAAACATCCTCAGCTGGAGACCTCCTATAATCCAGCTCAGCCTCCTGCAGAGCCTCCAAGGACACACCATGAGCAAGACAGAAAGCTCTACTCACCCCATGCTGCCTGAGAGTTGTTACTTACACTGATTGAATTTTGGGGAGTTCTGGGATTTCCTCCTTCTTCTTGCGGAAGAAGAACCAGTAAGTGAAAAGCCCAATGATGAGCGAGACAAGGAACAGGTCTGTCATGCTGACCAGGGACTCTTCCTGGGCACTGCTGTCAGCAGGGGAGATGTTCTCTGCCATTCCAGAATTCCCCATGATGGTCAGAGGCACTGCAAGCAAGGACAAACAAGGGACAAGCAGTCACACAGTGAGCAACAAACGCTGTTCAGAGGATGCTTGTTCACTGTCTGTGTAGTCCTGGGAGCACAAGGCAGCCCAACAACTCTTTGGAGAGAGGCTCTGCACCACAGTGCTGTGACAGCCTTTTCTGTCCCAAGGTATCTCACGGTCCCACTAAGCTTCTCCCTTCCTGTTGCCTCCATGCTGGATCAGAAGTGATTCCTGCTCTCTCTCTGCCACCCCCGCATTCCAGCCAGGGAGCCCAACTTGGCTCCTACTAATGCCCCAGCACAACTCAACAGGGACTTCATGGCCAGGCCTCACTGTCACCCTTATTTACCACAGAGCCCATGGGGTGTTAGTGGGGGGAAGACCTCACTCTTCCAGGCACAACACAGACCTGGGGCTTTCTCCCTCCTTCCCACAAAGTGATGTGATGCTCCAGACCTACTGCTGTGCTTATGAACTGCAGAGCAGAACCACGGCATGGTGACCATGTGAGCATCCCCAGATTAGGTCATTACAACACAAATCTTCTGATTTACTGTCCATCTCTTTGGGGGCCTCTGGCCTCCTAGTCCCCTCCACTATCTTCCCCAGATTACCATCCACCTCCTTGAGTTACTTCTTTCCACTTGCAAATGCAGAGTTTAAGTGCCATGACACTTGCCCACAGCTATACCCAGAGGTGACAGGAGTGCAAGGATAAACACCCAGCTCTCAAGTCCCTGAGTAGCCCTATGGCCCCTGCCCTTCCCCTGGGTAGCCACCCACTAGTCCCTCCTCCTCCCTCCTTTCTGCTGCTCTGCCAAAGCTCTGAACCACTCTGACCCTAGTCCACATTGCAAGATTATCTTCCCAACCCACAAGGACACGCTCTGCCCAAGCAAACAGATAATTAACTCAAAACTTGATTTGTAAGGGCAAAGTGACTCTCTTCTTGTACTTGGGCATCCTGCCAACCCAGGAGACCATGGGCATTTGAACTTGCACACAGAAAAGTGATTCAGAGCCCTGAGGGTGCAGCTAGAGAAAAAGGGTATGTCCCATGGCTATGTCACAAGGGGAGAGATAACCTGTTCAGCAAACCTGTGCCTGCTGGAGGAAAGCTCCCTGATAGCTTTGCTGAGGGGCTGAAAGAAAAGCAGCAAACTCCAAGCTGTGGTTGGGCTGAGACAGAAAGCTGACTGAAGTTTAAGGTTATGCTAATGCATTCAGGAGCTGGGAAGTAAAGGGAAGGTGATGCTTAAAGAGTGCTAATGAGCCAGGCAGGATAAGGCCTTCTGCAAAAAAGAAGAATCTCTTGTTGTTAGCCCTACAAAGGAAAAGCCCAGCTCTGTGGAGAACACCAAGCACTCTGCCACAGGTCATCAGCCCTGTGGAGTGTAGGGAGAAGTCCACAGCCACCTGGCAGTGATCACAGGGGGATTCCTGAGTACTTCTGCAACCCACCTGGTTCTGAACCCCACAAGAAGTTTAGTTCAGTGGAGAACTTGGCAAGTGACTGTTCTACAAAGGACACTAAACCACCACTGCAAAGCTTCCCATTGGCTTCCCAGGGATGACACTTAAGCAGGAGTTTGGAAGAAAAATGTGAGTGCTGTGACTGCAGACAAGCAAATTGCCCATTCCTCTCCATCAGGCAGGTCACGCTGGCCTCCTTCCTTGCAGACAGGCTTTCCAGCCCTGGATCTCAGAGCCAAGCAAGAGCTGGGTGTTACTTCTGTACAGCTATAGACTAAACTATTAGTTAAACCCTCCACAACTGGATCTTAGCTGCCAACAAGGCACAGCTCCAGTAGGATCCTTCTCCTCCTCATTTGGTTCTGAGTTGCTGCTCTGGCAATGAACACCGAAGGAGTGCACCACTGAGGAAAAATGTTTATTGCCTTCACTCCTGATGCCATCCCAGATGTTTCAATTTCAAGCTTTTCTCCTCATCCCACACAGCACAGCCACAACTTCTGCAAAGAGATGGAGGAAGCAGTGCCCAAACACAGGCAGGAGACTACCTAGATAAACATCTCCAGCACCGCAAGGAAATGTTTTCCAGTGCCAGCCCCCATTGCCCAAATTACACAAGGGTGGCCATTTCCACTCACACAGGGCAGTGAGTTTATAGAATCCTAGAATCACTTGGGTTGGAAGGGACCTCTGGAGCTCAGCTAGTCCAAACCCCCTGCACTGGGTAAGGACATCCCCAACTAGATCAGATTGCCCAGAGCCCTGGCAAGCCTCACCTGGAATGCCTCCAGGGATGGGAACTCAACCACCTCCCTGGGCAACCTGTGCCAGTGTTCCACCACCCTCGTGGGGAGGAACTTTTTCCTAATATCAAGTCTAAATCTACTCTTCTCCAATTTAAAACCATTGCCCCTTGTCCTTTCACTCCAGGCCTTTGCAAACAGGCCCTCTGCAGCCTGCTTGGAAGTTCCCTTTAGGTACTGAAAGGTCACTAGTAGGTCCCTGAAGCCTTCTCTTCTCGAGGCTGAACAATCCCAGCTC
>VWZO01014374.1:11369-26196 GCA_013396975.1 Bucco capensis
TTCCAGTCACTAGGCACTGCACCTGACTGCCAGGATTGCTCAAATACTATTGAGAGTGGCTTGGTGACTCCATCAGCCAATTCTTTTAGGACTCTGGGGTGCATTTCATCAGGTCCCATAGACTTATGGACTTATGACTTACTCAGGAGGTCACAAACCTGATTTTCATATACAGCAGGAGGAACTTCACTGCCCTGGTCCCCACCTTGTGGTTTTTTAATTTGGGAGGTGTTGGGAGAGAGGTTGCCAGTGAAGATGGAAGGAAAATAGTTGTTGAGAACCTCAGCCTTCTCATCATCTGTTGTTATTAGTTCTCCATTCTTGCTCTTCAGGGGGGGGATATGTTTTTTTTGACCTTCCTTTTTTCATTGATGTACCTGTAGAATCCCTTCTTTGTATTCTTTGCATCCTTTGCTAAGTTGAGCTTTAGCTGAGCTTTAGCCTTCCTGACTTCATCTCTACACCACCAGGCAGCATCTTTATACTCTTCCCAAGATTCTCAGCATCAGCCTGTCTTTCACCCACGTTACTTCACAAGCCTTTTCCCATGGCACAAACCTTTGCTTAGAGGAAGCCATGAGAAAGACCCAAGGCTGATGGAGACCAGGGTAAGCTGATTTGGGGCAGGAGCCACATCCCTTCCCTCCTGAGCACCAAATCCAGCACTAGCAGCAGCTGAGCCCAAGGAAAGCCTCTTTGCACAGAGCCCAGCAGCATCCCTCATAACAAACCCCACATGGAGGAGAGTTTCAAGCTAGACTTATCTTTGGTGAGCAGCAGCCAGTCAAGGGTAGAATGCACACAGGCTGCTTACTCCCAGCCCCACAGCAGTTCCCCTCCCAGATCCAGATAGCTCAGACATGGACATGTGCAGTTGCCCTGACACATGCTAAGGGAATGAGTCTGTGGGCTCAGCAGCAAGGCAAGGGCTATGTCCCCAGCAGCAAGTAACTGCCATGCCCAAAGCAGTATAGCTTCTGGCCTCTCACATCAAGGGAACAAGCAGCAGCCATGAGAGATTTTGCTTTTTCAAGCCTCTGAAGGTGGTCTGAGATGCCTTGGAAAGAGGTATCCTCAGGAAGGAAGTTCCCAGGAATGCAGCATGGACAGACATGGGAAGGGGGACAAGCTGTAGTATCTCCTGGCCTTCACCATGCTGCAGCTCTCCAGAACATCAAAGGGGAACCCTACAGCAGCTGCAGCAGCCAGACCACCCACTCACTGCCCACACCCACAGGGAAGAGCTCCAGTTCTGCAGTCTTACGAGTTTGATGCATAGGCCAGAGTCTTAGTTTGGTCTCCTCTCTTCATTCACAAGTCTCCATAGTGCAAGCTGCAGATGACACCAAGCTGAGGGGTGCAGCTGACATGCCAGAGGGACAGGATGTCACCCAGAGGGACCTGGACAAGCTTGAGAAATGGACACACATGTGGAAACCTCAAGAGATTCAGCAAGGCCAAGTGCAAATCCTTCACCTGGCTTGGGGCAAAACCGGTGTCAATCCAGGTTGTGGGATGCAGGGATGGAGAGCAGCCCTGAGGAGAAGGACTTGGGGGTACTGGTGGGTGAAAAGCTGGCCATGAGCTGGCAATGTGTGCTCAGAGCCCAGGAGCCAACTGTGCCTGGGCTGCATCCCCAGCAGTGTGGGCAGCAGGGCAGGGAGGGGATTGTGCCTCTGCTCTGCTCTGGGGACACCTCAGCTGCAGTGCTGGGGCAGCTCTGGAGTCCTCAGCACAGGACACACATGGAGCTGGGGGAGGGAGCCCAGAGGAGGCCACAGAAATAATGCAAGGACTGGAACCTCTCTGCTGTGAGGACAGGCTGAGAGAGTTGGGCTTGTTCAGCCTAAAGATGAGACGGCTCCAGGGAGAGCTTCTTGTGGCCTTTCAGTAATTAAAGGGGCCTAGAAGGTGAAAGACGGGGAGAGACTTTAGCAGAGCCTGTTGTGACAGGGCAGGGGGTGATGGTTTGAAACTAAAAGAGGAGGTTTAGACTAGATAGGAGGGAGACATTTTTTACACAGGGTGGTGAGACACTGGCCCAGGTTGCCCAGAGAGGTGGTAGGTGCCCCATTCCTGGAACCATTCCAGGTGAGGTTGTTTGGGGCTGTGAGCAACCTGCTCTAGTTGCAGATGTCCCTGCTGACTGGAGGGCGGGTGGACTAGATGACCTTGAAAGGTCCCTTCCAACCCAACCTATTCTATGAAGGTTATATACTGCCCTCTAACCCTGAAGGATCACACTCAGTTTCCACTGGTGAAACAAAAGACACAAGAACTGATTTCATTTTGATGACAGGCTTCATCTATTTCTGGACACTTAGTTATTCAAGTCCTACATGTTAGCTATGGGTCGCTTCTTTTTGCTCCTCTCCCTTTGGAAAACAGTTTGCTTACATGTATCAGGAGAAAGGCAAAGGATATGGAATTAGACCTCCCACTTTCTCCTCAAGGGATGTTGTAACTCAGGTCTTATTTAATTACCTCAGTTCACCTAGAACAGGAAGATTATTCCTCCATTTATCTCAGCCCTACCTTGCTGGCTGTAAATTATTTTCCAGAAGTTCACAGCAGTTCATTTTCAAATGCATGTCCTCTCCTAACTTCCAGTGAAAAGAAACCTGACTCTTACTTGGAATTTAGCTATCCTGGAAATCCTGAAGTCTCTGGAAGGACCCTGATAGAAGGAGATCAGGTTTCTAAAAGGGGAAAAGAAATTTATTATGCAGAAGTAAGAGCTCCCCTGACACCAGTTTCAAAGGTAGTTATTTTATCCTCAGCATTTATTATACCTTCAATTAAGATAAGGCATGATTTCCTCTTTTCTTTCTCCTTTTTTTAGATCACAGCTCCTGTTCCTGGATCTTTGGTGCTGCACACAGCAGCTGGTGCAAAGCAACCACTCTCACCTACAGCACACAAACAAATCACAACATTTGGAAAGGCTGCAGCTTAGCACAGCTTTTCAGCCTCTGAATGCAGCTCCTAAACCCAGCAATCTGCTTCACAGGCAGCAGCCTGCAGTCATCCAAAGCATCAGGAACCCTCTCTGCACACCTCCATGCTCCCAAACAGATGCACTTCCTTACAGCAAAAACTGAACTCCTCCTTCTCACGCACATCTGAAGCAAGGGACTGGAAGCACTGTCAGTCCCAGTGATGTCCATGTACACTTCAGGTGCTACCACTTACCACAAACAAGACAGGGAGTGCCCTAAAAAGCCAAGTGGTCAGGACCCAAAGAGATGTATTCTTCCCCTTCTCTTGCACAAAGCCAACGGGAGCATTAGGAGATGGTAAAGCAAATGCCCCCAAAAGCACACACTGGAGCCTTCAACTCCAACAGGTAGGCACAGCACCATGGCCATGAAACATGACTAGGAGGTCTCCTTTCTGCCAAGAACAAGGATGCTACTGCAAGTCAGAGAATCCCAGCATGGTGAGGGTTGGAAGGGATCTCTGGGGATCATCTAGGCCAAGCCCCCTGCTAAAGCAGGGTCACCCACAGCACCTTGTCCAGGATCACATCCAGACACATTTGGAGACTCCACAAGCTCTCTGGGCATCCTGGGCCAGGGCTCTGCCACAACTCACACCAAACAAGTTTCTCCTCCTCTTGTTCAGATGGAACCTGCTGGGTTCCTGTTTGTGCCCATTGCCCTTTGGGGGCACAAGAGGCTGGTCCCAGCCTCTTGCCCTCACCCTTTTAGCTCTTGCTCAGCATTGAGCAGATCCCCTCTGGCTCTGCTCTTCTCCAGGCTCAGCAGCCCCAGGGCTCTCAGCCTTTCCTCCTGCCACAGATGCTCCAGTGCCCTCAGCATCTTCCCAGCCTCTGCTGGACTCTCTCCTGTAGTTCCTTGTCTCTCTTGAACTGAAAAGCACAGACCTGGACCCAGGACTCCAGATGTGGCCTCACTACATGTGGTCACACTGTAGTATCTTCTAGTGACCAAAAAGCCTTGTCTGTGAAGTTAAGTTGGTGGTTTGGGCAGTAAGTTGGTGACTTGAGTTGAAGTAATTATTTATATTACACTTGGGATGAATTTCAAGTATCTGAGGGCAATTTGGCTTCCCAGTCTCAGATCAGGACTGCAGCCTGTGACTCTTGCTTCAAAAATGAGTATTCAAGCCCTTCTCACATGAGAGAAAGAAGAAGCACAAGTGCTGACTCAGCACAGCCCTGGGCTGCTCACTGCTCCCACCTGCTCCCCAGGCTCCAGCTGATCCCTGTCTGTAGCACACCACACAGCTCCTGATTTCAGCTCCCCATGATCCCTGCACACCCACATGGTGACAGGCACAGCTCCTGCTGTGCGCAGTGGGCTCTGCTGCCCTGGCACTCCCACCTCCCGTGCCCCTGAGCTGACGGGAACAGCCCATTTTCCCAATGAGAACCAGGCCGCTTCAGCAGCCTTTGGACACCAGCAGACAAATACAGCAGCTCTACTTTGCAATATGTGCACACAAAAAAAAAACCTGTGATGACCAAGTCAAAGGAGGAACCAGGTGACATAAATGCATGCAGTGCCATTAGTCACCACCTGCCTGACCCCTGCACCACTGCCAGGCACCATTTGAAGGGAGCTCAGCAGGGCACAGGCAGCCAAGCCTCTCCTCACCACAGCAAGCCCCAGGCTGGCTCAGCTGAATGCCAGTAGGGACACCAGGTAGACAGTTGGAAGCCAAACTGTGCCTGCAGGAATGAGCTCCTCACATATGCTGCTAACACAAGCCTTGGAGTGCCCAGTTCCTCCCTGCCAGCTACCCTCTTCACACCCAGCAAGGACACTTACCAAAGGGCTGCCTTCTTGTCACTGGGAATCCTTGCAAGTCACCACCACACCTAACAGCAGCAGGCACTCAAAAAAGCCACGGGTTCTTTCAGGCTGGCTTTTCCCAGTTCAGCCTCCCAGTAAAAGCCTCACACAGCCACCAGGGCACAGGACAAAGGAGCAGTGGTGACTTGGCAGAACACTCTTCTTGCTCCCTGCAGCCACATGATGACGACCCTCATGTCACTGACTCAGCAAATGTGCTGCATTTGTGAAAGGAGAGGAAACAGAGCTGTCACCAGAAGCTCTGCGTGGTTGGAGATGTCAGGGTTGCCATGAGATCACAGAATCATAGACTGGGTTGGAAGGACCTTTCAAGGTCATCTAGACCAACACCTCTGCAATAAGCAGGGACATCTTCAACTAGAGCAGACTGCTCACAGCCCCAGACAATCCCAGCTGCCTCAGCCTGTCTTCATAGGAGAGGTGTTCCAGCCCCCTGATCATTCTTGTGGCCCTCCTCTGGATCTGCTCCGTGTCCTTTCTATATTGAGGGCTCCAGAACTGGACATAGTATTCCAGATGAGGTCTCACTAGAGCATAATAAGCTCAACTCTCTCAGCCTGTCCTCACAGCAGAGAGCTTCCAGCCCTCAGATCATTTCTGTGACCTCCTCTCGACCTAGTCCAGCAGGTCCATGTGTGTCCTGTGCTGAGGACTCCAGAGCTGCCCCAGCACTGCAGCTGAGGTCTCCCCAGAGCAGAGCAGAGGCACAATCCCCTCCCTGCCCTGCTGCCCACACTGCTGGGGATGCAGCCTAGGAAACAGTTGGCTCCTGGGCTCTGAGCACACATTGCCAGCTCATGGCCAGCTTTTCACCTACCAGTACCCCCAAGTCCTTCTCCTCAGGGCTGTTCTTAATCCCTGCATCCCACAACCTGGATTGATACCAGGGGTTGCCCCAAGCCAGGTGAAGGATTTGCACTTGGCCTTGGTGAACCTCATGATGTGCCACAGCCATCTTTCTGACTGAGAGGGACTAACCTGAATTCCCTAGGTGTCCCCCACCAGATCCCCATCTCCACCACATGCCTGGCCTGCCCCAGGGATCACCCTTTGTCTTGCACTGACCATCCCTGCACAGAACCATGGCATAACAGATTAGGGAAAGGACTGGCCTCAAGAAGCAGTCTTAAAAAACACCCATAGTTTTAAACTAGTTTTAAACTGGCGTCATGGCACAGCCCCAAAAGAGCCTCACGAGAGAGGGGAGAGACAGTGTGGAAATGAGCATCCAAGCAAATAGAACCTCCCTGTCTTAGCACAGCACTGACCTGCAGCACAAGCTGTAGAAAGAATGGCAAAATAAATAGAAACTAACTTAAACAAACAACTAAAATCAGGGAGTGAAAAAAATGAAAGAGCAGCATTCAGCAGCCCTCTCACAGGTTCCCAGTGTCTGCGAAGCCTGGGGAGAGCTCATGCAGACAGCACCACCAAAGTAAGCTGCAGCACAGCCTCACTGCTCCAGGGCACTGGAGAGGGAAAAGACTTGCTTACAAACAGGAACTCAGCCTCGTGACCAGCAAAGGGTTTTCCTCTTTCACCCACTAAAGATACATGGCAGGCACGTTACCAGCTTCTGTCAAGAGAAGAGCCCTCAAGACAGGAGGAGGGGCAGAGAGAGCAGAGCAGGACTGTGGTGGGGATGGCAGTTCTGCCCAGGCTCCTGTGCCTGCTCTCTTCTGAACCCCACAGCAGGGAAGACTTTCCTATGTGCTAGTGTGTGGTATTAGGTCAGGAGACTCCTGGAGCAAAACCAGATCTTCTCTTATTCCTCTTTGGGTATGAATGCAACTGATTAGAATAAAACATCCTGTTTACACCAGCCTGTGCCAGTTACTAGCCTCAGCAAACCTCAGATTAGCTCCTTTTTTCCCTCCTTTTAAGTAAAAGAAGACTTGGCAAAAAGAGTGCTGTAATTTAACATTGTCTTCCACAGCCCTTGGATTAGCCTTTTCTCTGCAGCTCTGCCACAAAGAAGATAGTGGTTCCCCTCAACGAGAGGCCTTTAGTCTGGCCAGATAAGAGGCTGTACACCATCTGGTCCATGCAGGCTCCTGGGTGGGCTCACCCTGCAGGTAAATTCCTGGGCTCCTGGGGAAAGAAAGCATGGTGGGAAACCTCACAGTTTGCCCATCACACCAGCCTCATCTCAGGCACCCACATGGGTGTTCTCTGTGCAGAGTGGCCACTGCACACAGCAAGGCTTGCCTCAGAGTGAGAATGAGCAGTGATCCAGGACCTACCTTCGGCAGGGCCTGCAACAGTGAGGCTTAGCTTTCACTATGAATGAAGGCTCACTATGCTTAGTGCTTCACAGGATCAAAGAATGGTGGGGGTGGGAAGGGACCTCTGGATCACCTAGTCCAAACCCCCTGCTCCAGCAGACTCACCCACAGCAGCTTGCCCAGCATCACCTCCAGCTGCCTTTGGAGTCTCTTCACACAAGGACACTCCACAAGCTCTCTGGGCAGCCTGGGCCAGGGCTCTGCACCCTCGCACCAAACAACTTTCTCCTCCTGTTCACATGGAACCTGCTGGGTTGCAGTTTGTGCCCATTGCCCCTTGGCCTGGCCCTGGGCACCACTGAGCAGAGTGTGGCCCCAGCCTCTTGCCCCCTGCACCCTTGAGCTCTTGCTCAGCATTGAGCATTGATCCCCTCTGGCTCTGCTCTCCTCCAGGCTAAGCAGCCCCAGGGCTCTCAGCCTTTCCTCCTGCCAGAGATGCTCCAGTGCCCTCAGCATCTTGGGAGCCTCTGCTGGACTTTCTGCAGTAGTTCCCTGTCTCTTCTGAACTGGGGAGCCCAGAACCAAATCCAGGACTCCAGATGTGGCCTCACTAGGGTAGAGGAGATGGGGAGAACCTCTTTCCACATGCTGGTCACACTATGCTTAATGCACCCCAGGAAACCATTGGCCGCCTTCGTCACGAGCATGTTACTGGCTCCTGGTGAGCTTGCTGCCCACCAGCACTTCTCCATGGAGCTGCTTTCCAGCATTTCAACCCCTAACCTGTCCTGCTTCATGGGCTTATTCCTCCCCAAGTGCAGGATCCTACACTTATCCTTGTTGAACACCACGAGGTTCCTGTCCCCCAGATCTCTGCCTGTCCGGGTGATATGGTCACTTCTCTATCACTTTCTTCTCACATACTTATAAAAGATCCCAGCACATCCCACAACTTTCCATTAAGCATTCTCTGGAGACATTCCAGAGCTGCCTGGATGCATTCCTGTGTGATCTCATCTAGGTGATCCTGCTCTGGCAGGGGGGTTGGACTAGATGATCTTTCTAGGTCCCCTCCAACCCCTGACATACTGTGATAACCAGCACCAGCTCAGGAAAGGGTGAAAAGCAGCACAGTCTTTTTCACACAGTAATGGCAAAGTGACTCTCCATGGGCCTCTCAGCACTTCCAGCACCTCAGAAATCCCAATGTAAAGAGAGGACTTGGCTGCAACAGCAGCTTGAGCAGGGCTAAGAAACAGACACCCAACTCAAAGCTGGGCTTTTTGGTGAACCACAACAAATTACTCTCACTGTGCAAGGTCTCTGCTGGCCAGACCTTGACACACTGGCTCAGACATCAGCAGAACTTCTATTTTAGGCAGTGGACAGCTGTGGAGTGTGCATCAGTCAGTTTGGAGCTTGAAATACTGCATATTTGAGCTTTCACTGTCACACAAGCTTTTTTCTGGTCTTATTCAAGGACAGCAGAGCAGTTGTAAAAGCAAGGAAGAGAACAACAAGAAGAAATAAAGCAACTCTACCCTAGGTGTATAGCAAGGTGGGGCTCTGCAGTAAGCCCAGTATGAAGAGCTTACAGCATTATCCAACACAAAAATGAATTCAAACTTGCCAAGCTGCATTACAAGAAAGCAAGCCAGAATTACTGAATTTGCACACTTCCTTTCAGCAGATCAAAGCCTTTAAAGGCCACCGGGCACCTGAGCAACCTCCTTCATAGAGATTAACATGAGCCAGCCCAGAAAACCAACTCTTCAGGATTATAGGACAAACAACACCTGAGAACAGCAGGTAAACCAAACCCCTGATAACCAATACTAATCCCCAGGCTCTCCCCTCCCAGGAAAGAAAAAAAAAAATCAGTGGATTATACTTCAGGCATCATTTGAAAGCTGAACAGAGGTCTCACCACTGCTGAGTTGGAATAAGACTGGAGGAGTTTTAGCCCACCCTTTTGCCACTGCTCAGTCAAACCAAGAACTTGTGCTGCAAAATCTCAGGAGCAACTAAGTCAAGCATGGATTTCCCATGGTTCAGGTCCTGCTGAAGATGATTTTTCAAGATCAAGAAGAAAATATGGTATTTTTTCAAGAGCCTTTTCTGCAAGTGCTGTACCCAATGCAACCACAGGTGGAGGTTCAGTAAAAGGCATCCTCCTCCACAAAGGCCTTACCTCAGGCAAACAGTTTGCTTACTCTCTGCCTGTGTTTGTCAATGAGCTCCAAGGAGCTATGACTTTGTCTGTAGCCAATATAGGAAGGGGAGCACTAGAGACAGGGTTGGTAGCTGCAGACTTTGACCTCTTCCACCAAGACAACTCTGGACAGCAAAATGCTCTCATGTTGTTCTTGTTTGGGAGGTTTCCTTTGAAACTAACAGCTGGAAGAACACCAGAAGCACATGGTTAAATATATGCTGCAAAGGTTTAAGACAAAGACCTCTGATCAGAACAGTGTGTTTGGGGGATGTTTAAAAAATAAACCCAAGCTCTGTTTGTATGGAAATGGGATTTTTTTGGGTTTATAAGGCAGCATTCCTCTGAGAATGTAAGAGCTTTTCAGACATCCCATGCTTGTCTTCTACGTTGCTGTAAGGGAAGTCAATGTTACTGCCCAAACCTTATATTGTAAAATAACTAATCAGGAAAGCTGTCCTCCTGCTCCAAGAGCCAGGCTTCACACCTGGCTGCCCTACCAGAACTGTGTGCAGCCACCCCACAGCCCTCCTGGCCTGCTTGGGTAAGGCAATCAGAGCTGTATGGAACATTTCTGAAACACAGACAACTACCCAGCCCAGTCTCCTGCAATCACACACAACCATGTGCACCAGCACACCCCAGAACATCGATCCAGTATCCAGAGCAGATATCCCTGTGCCGAAAAGGGAAAGGCTGAGATCCCTGGGGCTGCTTAGCCTGGCGAAGAGCAGAGCCAGAGGGGAGCTGCTCAATGCTGAGCAGGAGCTAAAGGGTGGGGGCAAGAGGCTGGGGCCAGACTCTGCTCAGTGGTGCCCAGGGCCAGGCCAAGGGACAATGGTCACAAACTGGAACCCAGGAGGTTCCTTCTGAACAAGTGGAGAAAGTTCTTTGCTTTGAGGGTGGCAGAGCCCTGGCCCAAGCTGCACAGGGAGGTTGTGGAGTCTCCTTCAGTAGAGAGATTCCAAACCCAGCTGGAGGTGATGCTTTGCAAGCTGCTGTGGGTGACCCTGCTTTAGCAGGGGGCTTGGACTAGATGATCCCCAGAGGTCCCTTCCAACCCCAACCATGCTGCGTGTCTGTGCAATTCCATGAAGAGGGACACAAGGCCACAGAACAGCCCAGGCAGAAAATAAGTGAGGTTACGAGCTGAAAGGCTGACCCTCAGTTGTGGACAACTCCACACTCCCACCCCAGTACAATCAACATAAACAGAGAATACCTGGCCCAGGATTTTTCTTTCCCTTCATAACATGAGCTGCAGCTCTTACCTCCAGCAGTCCTGCAGACAGCCCTCTTACACAACCAGGGCTTGCACAATCCTTGAAGGCACTTCATCAACTTGCTCCTCCAAAGCTTGGAGTGAGGAGAGATGCTAGAACTGACCCGTGAGAGCAAGCCAAGAGACGTATTTCACAAGCAACTGCGCAGCAAGATCCAGCATACTTACCAGCACAGCAAAGACAGACCAACCTACTCCCCAAGATGGTTACTAAACCTTTACTAAGCCTTCCCAGCAGACTTGCACAGGCACTGCCAGAGCCAGAGTTTCCAAGGAGGAAGATCCAGCCCCATCTTTACCTCCAAACCTCCCCATCTCCTACTCCATACAAGAACAGAAAGGAAAGTTAGTCACCACTTCTACATTATTCCTTGCAAAGGAACAACTAGAGACCCAGAAGTGGCTGGAAACTACACAAGAATACTACAATAACCTGCCACCATAGGTCAAACTCAGCCACTCTTGGGACTTGTAGCCCTAGAGAAGCCACCAGAGATACAAATGATCCTCCCTCCACTCTTTCTGGATTCCATGAGCAATCAGCAGCACACAATTGATTTGCATGTTTACCTGGGGAGAAGCAGCTAGACATTCCAAGCAGTCTATAATTATTTGTTCTCATATATGAGATTTCAAACAAGCCAATCTTGGCAGAGGTGCACCTGTCACTGCAGGACTCGTGACTCACTCTCAACAACAGCCTGGATAATATAATCTCACCACTCAGATCAAATGATCACATTGGGAAAGCAACTTATGCAAGTTCTATGAATTGTGGTTTTACAGGCAGAAGAGCCCACGTCAGGGCACAGAACAAAGTTCAGTGTCAGCAGAGGTGACTGCCAGGTGGCTTGCTTTTATTCCAGAGGAAAGGGATAGGAAGATGGCAGGAGCACAGATCTCAGCAGGCAAGCCTTTTCCCTGGTCCTTCAAGACTGAGCAAACACATTTTCTTTGGATGCATCCCAACAGCCAAAGGAGAGAGGAAGGATCAAATGGGATGTCAGTCCAGACACAGCTCCACATTGCACTTTTGCTGCAGGTGAAGTGGGTAAGGAAAGCATGGCTCCCAGCTCCCAGTCTGTCAGTCACCCTCCCCAAACCCAACCACACCCCCAGCCACTCCGCAAGTTGTGACACTCCAAACAAAGAGGTTACCTTGCACCCACAGTTCTGCAAGCAAGCTCTGGTGGGGCCTGTGAGCTCCAGCACGAAGGGTGGTGAGCAGCAGTGAAAGCCTCCCTCAAGACAAGGAGTTTTGGTCCTATGGCTCTGTCAAGCTCCTCCAGCTGCTTTGGAAGAGGGAAAATAAAAGCTGGAGAAGGCAGTAAGGCACTCATTTGCTTATCCCCAGTTACCTAGAAGGCACCACCCTGGAGATTACCAATCGAACAGGAGGCAACTGCAGTGATGACAAAGCAAGAGGTTTCACTCATCACAATTAGAGCAGGACTAACTAAGGGAGGGCTGAGTGATACTACCTCCTCCTTCCTGCCCACTCTTCCCCTTACTTTCCAAGGCTTTCACACCAGAAGGTTAAAAGTAAGTACTCAGTTGTGTCAGGGTTTTTTTCCTGTAGCACCAGCATCCTCCCTGCTCCTTCCCTGCCTCATTGAAAAGTGTTTTGCAAATCTAGTTCTCATGCACCATCACATCCACGTGCAACACAGAGGGCTCTCCAAATCAGACACACTGTGCCATGCACACTTTGCTTCAGTGCCATCAACCAGCAAAAGATGCATCCAAAAGGAAATGAAAGCTGTACTGGGACAATGCCAGGCTCCCCAGGAGGGATCTTGTTCACCAGCCATTCCCTGAAAAAACACTGCTCTCCTCATCTGCAGCAGGTTAACCTTCAAGTTTGCTTTGCACGTGCACAACAGCTCATTGGGATTCCTCAGACAAATGTTATCCTGGCTGCATTGCAACAGCCAAAGAAGAGGCTAAAGAACAAATGGGATGTCAGTCCAGACACAGTTCCATAGGCTGCTTTTGCTGTGGGTGAACTGGCTAAAGAAACCATCACTCCCAGCACAGAAATACTGGAAGAAAGCAGTCCTCTTCTACCCAGCAAAAGGGATGTGTGCATCAGTGCACCCCACTAAGCACAGCTCTGCTGGCTAACAAAAACCAGGCAGCTCCTCACTAGGGCCCACACCAAGCACAAAGCACCATGGAAGAAGGGATGTCCTCACCAATGCTAGCACGGTCCCACTGTCAGAATTTAGAAACCGAGGCTTGGTCCTTTCTTGTGCTTTTGCAGCTTCTCAGCTGGCTATGTTCCTGCTTTTAAAAAACAGCTGTAGAAGTACAAACCCATTCCAGTTTTCCAGCCTTACTCTGATCAGGCAGAACTCAGTAATCTTCCTTCTCTAGACCCATTTCACTAAGCATTACTATTTCCTTGTGCACTCTGAGAGCTAACCCAAACTAACCCATGGTCTCCACACTGACAGACCAAAGCACACATCAAGCTGCAGCAGCCATGCTTGCTCATGCAAGTAAGACAACTTGCTAAGAATCAACTTCATGCTGATGACTAATTTCCAACGCTGAAGTCCAGGTGTCTCCACCCCATCAGCTTTCATATTCCCCAACAGAGGGTTTCCACTATTTCCTTTGACCAGCACATTCCCTAAGGGAATAACTTCACTCTCCAAAGCAATTCCACCAGAAAACGACAGGGGCAAACAGTCTTCCAACATCCCAGAAACTAATAAACAGGCAGAACAGCAAATGAGTCACTTAACTGTCAGGAATAACATTCTGCAGAGGAGTACCAGAAAAATAACGTCATTGAAGGCTTTTAACCAGAGCAACAGCCTGGGATGGGGTAAGTATAAGCAGCCCTTCTGCACTGTGGAAGTGAAGTAAGGGAGGGCATCACCCTGGAGCCACCCTCCTACCAGGCTGTCCATCCTGCCTCACATCCCATGTGGTGGAAGCCTGCCACCAGTGTGCTGGATGGCCCTCAGGGAACCAGGCATGAGAGAAGCACTCCCCGCAACAGCCCAAATAACAGAGGACCCACTCACACCAGTCCTCCAGTAACAGCAGAGCAGTCACGCTGGACCCCTCAAATAACAGGGGGCTTTAGTCATCCTAGCCTCCCTAAAATAAGACGGTCCAGTCACATCAACTTCCCCTCAAATAACAGGGGGAGCATTCACACCAGCCCTCCTACACAGAGAACCCTAGTCACAACAGTTCTCCCAGTCACAGGGGGCCTGTCACACCAATGCCCCATATAACAAGGAGTGGCCTCCATTCATCCCAGACATCCCTCCCCTCTTATTAGAGGATGCCAGTCCTCCTCTCTCCATCAGAGAGATCCCAGGTGTCAAAGCTCGCCTCCCCTCAGTGATCACAGAAGACTCCTGAGCCCAGTCTCCTCTCAACTACAGGGGACTCCCAGTCCCAGCCCCCCTCAGTCACCGGGGACCCCCAGGCCCGGCCCTCCTCAGCCACAGGAGGCCCCCAGGCCCGGCCCCCCTCAGCTACGGGCCCCCCGGGCTCGGCCTCCCTCAGCCACAGAGCACGCTCAGACCTGACCCTCCTCAGCCACAGGAGACCCTCCAGGCCCAGCCCCACTCAGTCACAGGGATCCCTCGGCCCAGACCCCCGCAGCCACAGTGATCCTCGGGCCCGGCCCCCTCAGGCACAAGGGATTCCCCGAGCTGGCCTTCCCTCAGGAACAGGGACTCCTAGGCTCTGCCTCGCCTCACCCACACGGCCCCCCCCAGCCACAGGAACCCCCAGGCCCAGTCCCACCCTCAACCACAGGGGATCACCAGACCCGCCCCTCCTCACCCACAGGGCCCCCTGGTTCCCCTGAGGCACAAGGACCTTAGCCCGACCCTGGCACCCACCGCTCGGCTCGACTCGGCCCGTCGAACGCTGGCGGTACCGCCAGCCCCAGCGCGGGCAGCACGTAGGGCGGAGCGCACCACTGCGGCAAGCCGCGAGAGGGGGAACACGCTCCGCCCCCAATGCCCACCAATGGGCTGCAAGCGAGCCCTGTTCTGAAGCTCCCCCTCCGGTGGCAGGGTCTTGGTACAGCCCCAGAGCCTAGCCCGGTGGTTCTTAAATGGACAGGAGCAGCGAGGAGCGGGCGGAAAGGGAGAGGGGCGGGGTCAAAGGTCAAGGGGTTAGGGATGGGGCTCAGGGAGCGGTCAGGGATGCCAGGGTCAGAGGTCAGGGTAGGGTGAGGGTGCAGAGATCCTAGTAGGGTGCATGCAGGGGGTCCGAGGACAAAGTGGGGGTCAGGGGT
>VWZO01014375.1:809-12890 GCA_013396975.1 Bucco capensis
GTTGGAGTCAGCAGAATTAAGGAAAGTTCAAAAGTTTACCTGAGGAAGAGGAGCAAAAAGATGACCCCTGAGACTGAAGTAACAGGAAGTACTACCAGGAATCTCCCCAAAATGATGACTCCATCCCTGACTCCACCCTAACTCTGCCTGCTATGAATATTATAATTAGATGTTGCAATAATATGAATATGCATGTAAAGATGATGTTATCTCTTGTAGAAATTGTATAAATAGCCTGGCTTTTCACTGACTGCTTTGGAACTTTTTTTGTTTGGTATTAGTCAGAAGTTCCCCAATGTTGACTGAAACAAATACCTCGTTGTTTAAAGGCTAAAACTTGTCTCTGAGCAGTTCCATTGTGCCTTTTGGGACATAAATTCAGCATCAGCCAGACTGAGCCCTTAGCTACAAAGAAATGTTTTTTTACAAGTACTGTTTTTCAGATGATATAATTAAATGTCAGAAGAAAACCTTCATGGTTTTTTGTTTGTTTTAGTTTTTTAATTTTTTTTTTCTCTGTCTTCCAGCTTCATTTACTCCAAGGCTTCTCAGGTCACTGTTTAGAGATGATGATGCAGGAAGGTTTATATAACTTTGGCATAATTATGTGTTTAATTAAGTGTGAGTTATGGCAGCTAAATTAACTATAATTTCCTTTACTGTGTCTGATGGACATGCATGCATAGTGAAATATTATAAATGTTGATTTAAATCTAGTTATTTATTAAACTTAATGACTCTTAGTTGTTATACCACCAATGTCTTGAAAATGTAGACACTAAACTTTCTCCAGATAAATTCGTATTATAGGCCTACTCATATTAAAGTGCAACTGTAGTGGAGGCAAGATGACTTTAGCTGATTATGCGTAAATTTTTCTCTCAATACCATCTACTATTTTCCTAGTCTACTTCTCTTAGGGATACTGCTAAAATGCTTTCTGGAAAATTATCCCATGAAGATGGGAGGTGTACTGAGTTGGATGCTGGTGTTTTCTCCTAAGTAACAAGAGATAGGAGAAGAAGAAATGGACTCAAGTTGCACCAAGGGAGGTTAGGAGTGGACATTAGGAAGAACTTCTTCACCAAAGGAGTTATTGAGCATTGGAACAAGTTGTCCAGGGAGGTGATGGAGTCACCATCCCTGGAAGTATTTAGAAGATGTAGATGTAGCAGTGAGGGACATGATTTAGTGGTGTACTTGGCAGTGTTAGGTTTACAGTTGAACTTAAGGATCTTAAAAGTCTTTTCCAACCTAAATGATTCTATAATGTTATGATTCTATAATGCTTTGATTCAACATCTGTTGCAGGTATTAAGAAAATATCAAGGATCACTGGTCCTTTTGCATTTATAATTATAGGGTAGGAATACTTTTTGGGGTCAGAGGGAATGTCACAAAAATGAGAAAATACGAGTCGTACTAAAAATCCAAAGACCTACAGCCCCTCTCATTGATGCTGGCCAGATATGAATATGTGGGTAGGGCAAAAGTATAAAGTTAGCATGTAGTAGTACTTTCGTGTGGAAGTACTCTGGCAATGTAAAATTCCAGGGATCCTTGAAGGACCGTAACTTGCATTGAGGAGCTTTTGAAACATTTCCTTCAGTGGTTTTGTAATCCATGTAAGCTACTATCATCCACAAAATTCTGCAGCAATGAACTCTACAACTAGGTGGGGTTTGTATGTTAAAAATAACCTATTTTTCTTCTTTTTGAATCTGATATTTGTTGGTTTTATTAGATGATTCCTGTTTCTCTTATTGAAAAACACAGTGAATTATAGATCCTCTATATCATTCATGCTTTCATAGGCAACTCTCATATCTACTATCAGCAAAGAGACCTAACATTGCTCGTTCCTCATAGAGAAAACATTTTCTCCCTTTGATCATCCTTCAACATCTTCTTATCTTTTCTACGTTTACAATATCTTGTCAGAGGAAGAATGTGGTAAGAACTGCAATAAAACATTCAGTACAAGGACTTGACATACAGTAGCATAGTATTTTTTTGTCATTTTTCTGATAATTCTTTATTTTTTTAATTGACTAAATACTGAGCTAATGTTCTCCCACAACTACCTATTATAATTACAAGATCTCATTTGTGAATAGTCATGTCTCATCATTGCATCATCTCACACTAATCTATAGTGATTTTTTCTGCTAATATATTGTCCAGTCATTTACAGTTGCAATGTGTCCATTTCTAATGACTGGCCCTTTAGTTTACTGGTCTTAAACTCAAAAAACAATCACAAATAAGTTCTCTTACTTCATCGTTCATCTCCTTTTCCAGATCAAAACTCAGATCATGAAGGAGTCCACTTTTGGTCTGCCTAAGATTATTGAATATTTACTCCTGTCACTGATTTTCTGTCTTTTGCCCAGGTGCGTACTTTCTATTTTATACTATGGCATCCTAGTTTCCTTATTTTTGATCACACACTCTGTCAAACACATTTTGAATATCTAAGTAGACCACAAAATTTGGACTTTCCTTCATCTACTTGTAAAATTCGCGAATGTCTTGATTCATAGCAAGTAAATGACATTCCTGAAGGTGATCAGATCTTTCTGTTCTTGTGGACAACCAGATTACCACACCCTCCATAAACTGGCCAAAATGACAAATGTTCATTACTTCTATAATTCTTTGTAATGAAGAAATTGATACATCATAGAATTATAGAATGTTTGGGGTTGGAAGGGATCTTAAACTTTGTCTAGTTCCAATCTCCCCTTCCCATGGTCACATTCCATTAGGTCAGGTTGCTCAAAGCCCAGTCCAACCTGACCACTTCCACTGCCCACTTCCAGGAAGAAGGTATCCACAATTTCTCTAGGCAACTTCTTCCAATATCTCAACTCCCTCATAGTGAAGAACTTCATCCTTACATCTAATCTAAATCTACTCTATTTTGGTTTAAAGCTATTACACCTTGTCCTATCACATGCCCTTGCAAAAAGTCTATTTCCACCTTTACTGTAGGTCTCTCTCTCAGGTATTGGAAGGCGGCTATAAGACTCCCAGAGCCTTCTCTTCACCAGGCTGAATAACCCCAATTGTCTTAGCCTTTCCTCATACGAGAGGTGTTCCATCCCTCTGATCATCTTTGTGGCCCTCATCTGGACCTGCTTCAATAGATTCATTTCTTTCCTGTACTAAGGACTCCAGAGCTGGATACAGCACTGCAGATGAGGTCTCATCAGAGCAGAGTAGAGGGTCAGAATCACCTCCCTCAACCTGTTGGCCACACTTCTTTTAATGCAGACCAGGAAACTGTTAGCAAATTCATCAAGAGAGATGCATACTGGAGATACCTATTATGATGGAGACATAAATACAAATATACCAAAACTCCTGTGTAAAGTTTGTCAATGCTGTTGTGACTTCCAACACTTTTCAGAAGTTATTGATCAACTAATTTATTGGATTTTCTGTGCTTTTTGTGACCTAACAGCTGCAGAACACACTACTTTATAGTCCTATAATCTGTTTGGAACATAAAAGAATATCTTCTAGATTTAACTGTTGGATTTCATTTGGTATTTTAATGAATATTAAGTAATTAGGAATGGTCTGTTTCCCTCAAAAAGACAGATACAAGATAAGCTTTTTGAAAGTTTCCACACAGAGTATTTAAATATGAGTGCAAGCATATTTAGTGTTTTGCTTCAAATACTTAATCAAAGTACTGTTTTGCAAGCATTAATAGAATGTTTAGTAGTATCTTGCCAAGTATATGTTTGAAATATATATGATCTCTAGTTTGTAACCAAAAATGAAAGGAAGAGTATTTGTCGTATTTATTTCCAAAGTTGTTTTTTTTTTTAATTTTTCACTGTTTACTGAGGTTGGCATCAACTTTAAAACAATGAAGTTTTCTCAAAGGTTAAATGTTCTGCTTGAAAATTTTCTATGGAAAAAAAAAGGAGAAAGTTACATTCAGAAAAAAACATTAGTTTAAAAACTGTCATTTTGATTTCATACTTGACTATATTCCTTTAAAATAAAAACAAAAATATTTTTAAAGAAGAGAAAACAAAATAAATTCTTTATAAAGTAATTCATCTGGCTTAGCATGTTGCTTTTGTTATAATTTAAATCTGCAGTTATGTGGAAAGTTACTTTACAGCCAATTGAACCAGATTAGAACAGAGCTCAAATAATCCTCCAAAAAATTGGAGAGACAATAGAGAAGTCCATGACAATTTGGTGGAAAAAAAAATGTATTCACATGTCTCCTTATATTTGCTGCTATCTCCTTATGTTTACTGTTTATGTAATCTTTTTGATACAATAGATAACACTGTTATGAATAAGTGGAATTGTTTTAGTTTGAACATCTATCTGCTCATCTTGCTGTGAATAGATTATTCTTGGATGATTTCTGTGCTATTAAAGTGAGTCTGATAACAATAATACAGTGTTTGAAGGCTTATGGTAACTTTTATAGTCAGATCTCTAGTTCACTCATTTGATAAAAAGTAAGGAAGCCTAAAGCTTTTTGTTTATACCAGATGTTACTAACTAGCTTTCTAAAAAAGTTCATTGATTTTTCATTGGATTTAGTGATAGGCCAGAAGAAAGTATATACTTTCTCCCAAATGTTGGATAAATCTAGAGGGACACTGTCAAATATTTTTACTTACATTAGAATAAAGGCAAAGGAGGCTGAATCAGCCTGGAACAATTATTAGATTAAATTTTCTCCACCATTCACAATTAACCTAGTGAACAGCATGTAGCCCTTAACAGGTGTTCTTGTAGTAACTCCAGTAGGAGCAGATTATAAGAAGTTCTGACAGAGAATAATGCAGCAAATTTGATTCTTTCTCGTCAAACTTTGTGTGATAAGAAGAATTTAAAAAAAAACAACCAAAACCAAAACAAACCCGAAACATTATAGGGAATCTAATTCAAATGTGATAGAGTCACACCCAACAGTGAGTGAGCTAAATTAACTCTAGACTCTTGAAAGACAGTCATGTGATTGATAAATAATTTGGCCTGGGAACAGTATTACATCTGGTTGAAGGAAAAAATGGTGGAAATGTGACACCTTGTATCAGTGAATAAGTAAAAAACCACCTGCATATGAAGGTCTGGTAGCTGGTGGATATTTATCTGATGATGTGCAGTGTGAGGATTTTGTTGATTTAGGTGCTTTTTTTATTCTCTGGGGTTTTTTTAGTCTGCCTACACAGTTCATCCCATCAACCATGAAATTTTGCTATTTTTGTTGTTATCATAAGATCTTGTACAAACCTTCTTTCAAAATATTCCTTTTTTTAAAAAAAAAACATTAAAAAAATCAGTTTGTTGCAACAGACTCCAAGAACTCTGTTTTCTAAGGGTCCAGGAGTTGCAATAGTTTTGATATGTTTCTGAATTTTTAAGCATTCATAAGGTCTGTCTTGTGAGTCTAAGTTCCACTTGAAATGCAATATTAACATATTTTCTCTTAGTTTGGTCCTGTGGAATTTTTGTCAAAAGAATGTATTGAAAATTAATTTGGATTAAACAATACAAGGATCTTGTTTATTATGTATTGCATTTTGTTAAATTTCATACAATTCCACATGGCTAGGTTTAGCAGGTACTACTTGGGAAGTCAGTATTCTATTTTACATTTCTTCACTTTGAATTGTCTGGGAGTTTCACCATCCAATTACTATTGTAAGAGTGTACAAAAGACATTGGGATAGTGGTGTTGATGCCCTTCTTCCTTTCAATATCTGAAACTTCTTGTTTGTATCTTTTACTATATGACCTTACACTTCACTAAGTTGTTATGATTCATCTGTGGCACATAAGAGCATGGGAGAACATTGTGGACTGTTCCGTGGCACCATGGAATATTAAGGACTGGACTTAGTTGCTTAAATTATCCAATTCCTAACATAAATTAGATATGATAATTAATTATGTCTTCCTCAATATATTTTTATGATTTGTCTGTACAGGTGACTCTATGTTTGTATGTCCACTTTCACTAGGCTGAGATATTTGCACAGTTAAATGGTATGTATTTGTACAGTAAAATGGTATTTGCACATTAATAGCTATAATGCTGAACGAGATTTTTTTTCCTTCTCTAAAATAAGAAAATAAAACTCCAGTGATATGGCAAGGGGTTAAATTAATAGTATATTATATAAATTTTCATTTTTACTACTTATATAATAATTTTAGAAGTATGCTTATATATTGTTATATACTACCACAATGTATACTATTATTTTATTTAATAAAGCATACAGTGTTAAATTTTGAACATTAGGTTCAGATTATGCTGAACAATTAAAAATAACTTGCTCAAATATAGTGACAGACAGGTATTTCCACATAATTATTATTCAGAAATAAGTATTGTAATGCACATCAAAACTATTAATAGAGTCTTATTTGACATTTGCTGATGTATTTAAGGAGTGAAGGAGCTGTGTATGTCTGTTTTTTCTTTCTGGAAGCCCACACTAATTCTTACTGAATTATATAGAATCATAGAATGTCCTGAGTTGGAAGGGACCCACAAGGATCATTGAGTCTAACTCCTGTGTATTCACGGTACAACCCCAAAAGTCACACCATGCATTTAAGAGCATTTTTAGAGAGCTTTTTGAGTTCTATCAGGCTTGGTGCCGTAAGTGCTTCCCCTGGGAGACTGTTCCAGTTCTCCATCACCATCTGGGTGAAGAACCTTCTCCTAATAGCTAAGCTAAACCTCTACTGGCACAGATTTATGCCATATCCTTGGATACTCTCGCTGGTCAGCAGAGAGAAGAAATCAGCTCCTGCAACTTTGCTTCGCCTCATGAGGAAGCTGTGCACCATGATGAGGTCTCCCCTCAGTCTCCTCTTCCCAGGCAGAATAAAACAAGGGACTTCAGATGCTCCTCATACAGCTTCCCCTAAAGAGCATTCACCATCTTTGTGGCCCTCCTTTGGATGCTCTCCAACAACTTAATTTCCTTCTTTTATTGTGGTGTCCAAAACTGTACACAACACTCAAGGTGTGGCCGCACCAGTGCAGAGTAGAGTGGGACTACCACCTCCCTTAACTGGCTAGCAATGCAGTGATTGATGCATCCCAAGACACAGTTGGCCCTTCTCGCTGCCAGGGCACACCGTTGACACACTGATTTTACGTTTAAAAAAATGTAAAAAATATATCAAAGTGTTGCCTGGACCTGTTTAACCAAAATCTTATTTTTAATAAAGAGGTAAAACCCAGCTGTGTTACAGCCTATATTACCTTCTGTCCTAATATCTACTCAGTTAATATGTAGGTTGTCACTAATTTCAATGTTGCTGCAGAGAGAAAAAAATAATGGAAGACTGCCTTTTAGCTATTTATGTATTTAATGGATGAATTTTGTTTGTTTGTTCGTATTACATTGTATTGAAGGACAATTGGAGATGAGGAAGAAAGAAAAAATTAGATCAGTTTCACTACATAATCATGAAGATTAACTCTTTGTATGGCATTTTACAAAGGTGATGATCTAAGATGTTTCCTATTATTCTCAGAGTTGTTTTCTAATAAGGAATAGAAAAATTGCTTAGTTAATGAAAGCATTATTGAGTGAAATAAAGAACAAATCTATAATCTTCTCCAGTTTCTTAATATATCAATTGATTTAACTTGGTATCAAGTCAATAAAGATTTGGTGTCCACAGCACTAAAATAGCTTGCATAATGCTATATTCAACTTTCAATTCCATTGAGTTTAATCACTGTCTCAAGGAGAAGAAATATCTGTTCAAATAGGAATGCAGCACTGCACATTTTCAAGGACTGTAATATTTTCAATATCTGTTGATTTAATGTCTGTAAAAAGTTAAGAGAAACAGAGGAGGGATTACCTTTCAGATGTGTTTCTTCCACAATAAAAAAGTAAATACATACCCTATGACATCCCGCTTTTGCTCTGAAACGTTACTCTGGTTTCTCTTTATTAGACTTTTCCAAGCTATCATAAAACTCAGTATATTGGATAGAAGGTGTGCTAATTTTACTGACACTTTGTGAGCCTTCAGCCTGAGAGCTTTAAAGGAGATTAGATTACCCTCAGATAGTTGCAGTACAACACACAGTAGTTTGTCACCAACTTATTTCTCTTTGGAAAAGAACCGTGCTTCAAAATGATTGTCTAAACATCTTTTTACCTTTTATCCATTGCTGTTACAGATCACCTCTGATGATGCAATTATGATTTAAACTAGAGAACTACAGAACAAACTCAGTTTTTGAAACCAGTTCTTTGTGTTTGGGTGCATTAATTGTGCTAGCATGTTTTTAGAGTAAAGTAATTCAAGTTTAGACAAAATAGTAGTTCGTCTTTCTAGAACAGAATATCATTAGTTAAATTCAAAAACAATCCAAAATTTCTCTTGAATATGACAACTGTAGGAAGTAGCATTTTTGAGCAAGCAAACAGTTTTATAACGTGATCATCTTCTGTTGAGCACAAGCACTTCAGATTGAGTTAAACAGATGGAAAACACTGCAGCATGGAAGCACTAGCAGCTGACTGTGCTATCGTCAGAGAAATTTCATATTCTTTTCAAGACTGGAATTGATGGCCAGAGCAGGCAGGCAAGAATCAACATAGTTGTAAAACCTGGTTTATTTCTTAAAAATAAATACAAAAATATAAATATAAAACATTGGCAGATAGAATTTGATGAAATGAAGTTGCACAAACTTTTTTTTTTTTAAACCAGCTGCATATTACACTTATTAACACAACGTGTACATTTTGTTTTAGTTTTAATATACAGAACAGGACATACTGAATTTTTTCTTCTTTGCCATCTTAAAAGCTGCACTTGCAAGGACAGGACATGTACCTGACAGAAGCGGCTTGTACATGAGGTTGATTAAGGGATTATCACCCTGTTCAAATTTCTGAAGGTAATGTACTGTTTATTTTACTTACTAAAATGAACAACACTGAATTTCCACAGTCTTGGCTCTTGGAAGGTAATTAAATAAAATGCTGTATATATATGCCAAGTGACACCCTGCTAGAAAGAATGAATGACATTAATGGATAAATTAAGAACAAATTTTAAAAGGAAATCATTGTGCTGAGTGGCAGGAAAATTTTCCTGCATGTTAAATACTGTTGAGTGCAGAAGGTGTCTGTAAAATTACTTCCGCTCAAAGGAAACAAATATGTGGTCTACTGTGGGTTAAGAAATGTCTTTGTCACTTTCTCCTCCACCGTACATTTCAGCTAGCTTATTAAACTGAGGTCCCCATTCTCGGAGGTAATCATAGTTTTGGTCTCCTTCAGTAGTACCAGACTCTAAGGAGCTCAAGGATTCAGCTATTGAATCATTTCCTTCATAGGCATAGGTTGCAAGTGAATCATACGGCGGTGCAGAAGGATCAGTATCATGCTCTTTAAGCCTTTGGTTAATGAAATCTCTGACGTCTGTGTTATCTGATGCTGAAGGAGTCCTCCGTGGTACAAATAACGTTTCAGGGATAATGTCTTGTCGAAGCTTCTTATCTTCAATAGCTGCGGGATTCCTCAGTGTGCCAATATCAAAGGCTTGAGTGTCTTCCTCTCCACCGCCTTCATCGTTATAACTCACAATGTTGTCTCTGATGTCCTCTTTAGAGAGGATTAAAGGCTCCTTCTTTCTCTGCCTCTTTAGAGCAGCAAAAAGCACCACTATAACTTAAAGACAGAAACAAAGAATGGGTAAAGATCTCTATTTAACATTTTCTTAGCAGCAAATCCACCAAGCAGAGCTTTATTTCAGCTACAATTCAGCAATTCATTTCTGTCTGATAAATGGATAAACTTCTCTGTGTTATGGTAGCACAGTAAGGTCCGGATCAAAATGAGCTATTTTGCACACAGGTGTGCTCTGCTGACAGACCACAAGCATCTCTATATGCTCCTTAATGAGTTTTAAAATAGCCAGTTCTATTCTAAAGGTCTTTTTCCCTTTTTTAATCTCAAAGTATACAGATAAAAACTGGTTTTGAAGTGAATTATAGGTCATTAACAATAGTCTGACAACTACAAAATGGAGGTTTTACAATTTTTTTTTATTACAGCACAGAAAGCTATGAATAGGCAGTGCTTTAATATAGTAAAAAACATTATTTGCTGCCACATTTTGTGCCTGTTGACTCTAGATAGTTATTTTAATAAAAAAGAGACATTCTCTCAAAAACAACAACAAAAAAGAAAGAAATGAAAATTAATTTTTGATTATGCTATTACTCCTCTCTGATCTTCTTTATCAGACAACTTAATGACATTAAAAAATTACCTTCTGGTTGCACACTGATAGTTTTAACAGTCTGGGATTTTAATTGTTATTTACAGTGCCCAATTTCCAGACAAACGGGTTTTCCCTTTTTTTTAATTTATTTTTCTTTTTTTTAGGTTGGAGTTGAATTATTCTTGCAAAATTCATTATCATTAATTTTACCAATCTGCATAGTTTCTTACCTAGCAGGATAATGATGCAGAGGAGAATGGCAACCAATGCCCCTGTGCTGAGGCCAGCAGGCAGGAGCAAGGCCTCAGCGTTGCAGGACTGCATATTCCCTCGGCTGTCACAGGCACACACTCGAATGGTCAGCGTGCCAGTGCTGCTCTGGATTGGGTAGTCATTATCTGATATCACCACTGGTAGAAGGTAAGTACTTATTTCATGTCGACTAAAGCCATTCCTTCTTGTCAAAATTCTGGCCGTGTTATCTAGATTGATTAAAATATACTGTTGAAGAGTATATGAATATAAAAGGTATCATTTATAGTACATGCAAACCATTACTTGTGGCATTTTGAAACTGTTTCTGATATCATAATGATACCTCTCTTTTTCTAATAACATTTCCATTTGATAGAAAGCTATTTATAATTTTTAGGTACATCTGGCCTGCTCTTCTGGGTCTCTGCACCACTTTTGAGTGTGATTTGAAAAGAGGATTTCTCAAAGCCTAAAATGTTTTATAGATTAATGCATGCAGTGCCAGAGACAGTTCCATTTCAGGGCTGAAGCCCTGAAATAAAGTGGCCATCTGAGAAAAAAATAACCTTCCACTTCATGCTGTTCAACATGCACCCTGTTCTGAAACATTCTTTCTATGGATGTTCTGTGACAACACCCACAGGAATCCCATCTGGAAGCTCATTATCAGTGGATCTGCTATGACAACACCCACACGAATGCTATCTGTAAACTCAGGATGAGATTTTCCACACCAAAACACTTTCAACACACTGTAGACAATGAATTATGTACCTTAGAACCTGGAGTAGATTTTGGGGGGGTAAAAATTGCCTTAGGGTTTCAGAAAATGTGAAAGGGGGTAGGTATTCCTGCACAGGTTTAAGAAGTGAACTAACTAAGTTATATTTGTAGCAGATAACTCTTAGTTCTATGCAGTATATTTCAGCATCAGAAGCTGTTCACTGAGTGGCCAGAGAGCTGGAAAGAAAGAGAAGGAATGAACAACAGAGAGGCATTACTTCTTCTGTTGTTAGGGTCAAAACACTAGAGTGTGAGCCAACACTAGAGTTGCTAACTTTCTAGAAAAAATAGAGATAACATATAGATATAGTCTTCATTAAAAGGAAAATTTAATTTTCATCATATTTGTGATAGGTTTCAAGATAATCCTGAGGTGAGTGGCTAGCTATATTGCCAGCCAAGTCCAGGCTGAATCAAACCAACTAATGTGGGAAAAGAAGAAAATAATTACAGACGGAAAAGAAATAGAAAGGTCTATACCTCTAGACACTCAGTATCTAGTCATCAGGACATAGTATTTGTTTCATGGTGGGGTTTTGTTTTTGTTCTTGTTTTGTTGTTGTTTTGTTTGTTTCATTTAACACCTCTGAAGTTAAGAAACCAGAAGGTGGGGACCAGGGCAGTGAAGTCCCTCCCACTGTATGTGAAAGTCAGGTTCATGACCTCCTGAGGAACCTGAACATATATAAGTCTATGGGACCTGATGAGATGCACACCAGAGTCCTAAAAGAATTGGCTGATGTAGTCAACAAGCCACTCTCAATAATATTTGAGATGTCCTGGCAG
>VWZO01014375.1:14439-40812 GCA_013396975.1 Bucco capensis
TCCAGTACTTAAAGGGAACTTACAAGAAGGCTGGAGAGGGCCTGTTTGCAAAGGTCTGGAATGAAAGGACAAGGGGCAATGGTTTTAAACTGGAGAGGAGGAGGTTTAAATTGGACATTAGGAAGAAGTTCCTCACCACAAGGGTGGTGGAACACTGGAACAGGTTGCCCAGGGAGGGAGAGGGCTTGTTTGCAAAGGCCTATAGTGGAAGGACAAGGGGCAATGGCTTTAAATTGGAGATGAGTCGATTTAGACTTGATATTAGGAAAAAGTTCTGTACCATGAGGGTGGTGGAACACTGGAACAGGTTGCCCAGGGAGGTGGTTGGGGCCCTATCCCAGGGGACATTCAAGGTGAGGCTTCACAGGGCTCTGGGCAACCTGATCTAGACGGGGATGTCCCTGCCCACTGCAGGGGAGTTGGACTAGATGACCTCCAGAGGTCCCTTCCAACCCAAATGATTCTATGATTCTATGATTTTCTCTTTTTGGTTGATTGGTTGGTTTTGTTGTTTTTCCTTTTTTTTTATTTGTTTTTGTTTGTTTGTTTGTTGGGGTATTTTTGTTGTTGTTCATAGCCTCCATGATGTGAAATATGAAATTTTCCTTTATTTCATCCCTTCATTGATTTGGGGTATTTGTATGGTAGTGGTTTTCACTCAAAAAATTATGTGTCTGATAGATCTTTAAATATATCTGCTACTGGGGATTTTATAAGGTACACAAGCTGTTTGATTTCAATACTTTCCTTTCTATTAGAATTTTTTATGCTGGTTTTTTGCAGCCTATTACTTCCTGAAAACTTCATCAGAAAGAGATTATTCCCTTTGCCTTTATACCTTTAACACATTTGAAGGCTGATACCATGTGACCTCTTGTTTATTTTCTTCTGTAATCTAAAGCCTCATAATGAAGGCCAACATGGTTGCATAGTTCCCCTTTACCTATAGAGTCAGAATCATTGTTTTAATCAATGGTGAGAAAGAAGCAAAACAGAAACCAGGGGAATCAGAACTCTGTGGCAAAAGGCTAAAGTGAAAAACACAAACTTGTCAGCTGAAGCAATTTTTTAAACATTTTTTTGTCCTTCACTCAAGCATTTCATCTAGCTATTCACCCCAAACCAACACTTCTACTGATTTTCTTTATAATTTGTTTTATCACATTTTTACCATGCTAATTTTTGCCTCTCTTACACAGATAAAAATGTGGAGGTCCTAAACCACAAACATTGAGGTAAAATTATGGATTCTCTACATATTGGTAGACATCAAAAGCAAATATATTTCAGGAATGTATGCAAGACAGAAAAGATAAAACTCCTTCCTCGCAACAGGCATGAATCTTACCTTCATTATCCTGAACAGTGAAGTTAGGATTAACAGCAGCTAAACTGAAGAAAAATTTTTGTCCACCAAGAGGGTCATCTTTATCTACTGCACTTATGGTTTGAATAAGCTGCAGGGAAAAAAACCAAGAAAACAACAACAAAAAAAATCCAAATGCACCTAGGTTTTTCATATGTTTGTCTGATTACTGTAAGAAGACCTGAAATGTTTTGTTAAGACAACTTCATATTCAAACTATTAACATATTGACTTCATCTGTAGAACAAATGTTAAAAAATGTACTATATAAGTTTTTCCAGCGAAAGTATTAATACATTTCATGTAGTGGTACATGTACACATATAAAATGACCAGCTTTTGTCTTAGTCATCTTGTTTTTCTTTTTTTTCAATACATATTTATATATTTTTGTAACTACACAGAGGACAAAATATGTCAAAAATAGTTTTATCTGTAGACTAGGTTGGTTTTATTCTTTATCTCTTATCCATCATTTTAAATTTAAACCCACACCTATGACAGGAATTCAGATTATGTTTTATATGTTTGAGATAAAAATGGTATTTTATGAAATGCATGTTTCTGATAGGGAAGTTAAGGTTACAAATTAAATTTCAAAACAAAAAAAAGTTTCTAAAATAAAAATAAAAGCATCTGTTTCTAAAACAAGATTTTTATATTTATTAGTATAACAAATACAAAAGTATTATTTCTAAGATGAGTAATGCCAATTAGATTTCATATATCTGTTTAAAATCTTGATAAACATTTGTAGCATAATTCTGAGTGTCCGTACTCATACCTACTTTTTTTTTATGATTTACGGGGATTATTCACTGACTATAGCACTGCTGACCAGTGTCCCTTAGCAGAAAAACAGCAAGAAAAGATCTCCTATTAACTCCTATTAATTCCGTCATCCATCATTTGTTGTAGTAGTTGAAGTTCTTTAGGAAATTGTTTGATCAAATACTGGCTTGTAAGATAGAAGGGGAGAGAACAGGTTGCCCTGTTGCAGGGGAGAGGCTGTGGATCCCCCGTCCCTGCCAGTGTTCAAGGCCAGGCTGGATGTGGCCTTGCGCAACCTGGTCTAGTGTGCAGCATCTCTGCCCATGGCAGCGGGGTTGGAGCTAGATGATCTCTAAGGTCCCTTCCAACCTGGGCCATTCTATGATTCTATGATCTGTGTTGCCAATTGGTAATTGGTAGTTGTCTTTATCTCTACCTGCTCTCTTTTTTATCTTTTTTCCCCCTCTTTTGTTGAGGAGGGAGGGAGTGGCTGGGTGGGCACCTGGCTGATATTCAATCAACTCATGCCTTCTATTCTTTTGGCAGGTCATTTACAAAGGGAGAAGAAGGGCTTCTCTTCTGACCATTACTATAAGAAAAATAAATATGCAGAAAAATGATACTCAGCTTCCATGTAAAATCTCTATAAATCAGGACTGATTTTCTACTTTCTACACTGATTCCTGTCTTTTATATGAGAAGATCTTTGGTGGCTGGCTGCTGAACTGCCAGATGCATAACAGCTAGAACTGACAAAGCCAGTGGGAATTCATCTGCCCACATGTCCAGCTCCTGGCTCTTCTCATCTCGAGGTGGAGGACAGCTGAACTTCTTTGCGTACAGGGCTGCAGCAGTCTTAGCATTTTTCTCCTTTGCTTGTTTCTTCCCCTCATCCCCTTTGATTCATCTTCTGAGTCAAACCTGTATAGCTCACATGAATGTCAGTATCTCCTTTATGCCTCATACCAATATCATCCTCATTTCTTGGGGAGTCGAAAGAACATCAGCCACCGAAATGGCATTCTGCCACAGGTTCTGCTTATTTGTAGCTTAAGTTTTTTGGAACAGAGTATTCCCATTTCCTGGAAGGTCAAGGAATGGTCTGACATTAGCAGTAATAAGAAGCAGGAAAACAATCATAGGCCCTTCGAGTCACACAGGCTCCAAAAATCACATTTCATAAAAATTGTAGAATCATAGACTGATTTGGACTGGAAGGGGCCATTAAAGGTCAGCTAGTTCAACTCTCCTGCAATGAGCCTGGACATCTTTACCTAGATCAGAGCCTTCTCCAACCTGACCTTGAATATTTCTAGAGATGGAGCACCTACTGCCTCTCTGGGCAACCTGTTCCTGTGTTTTACTGCCCTTATAAAGGTAAAAATTTTTCCTTTTATCTAGTCTAAATCTCCCCAGCTTCAGTTTATAACCATTACCCCTGTCCTGTCACAACAGGCCTTCCTAAAAAGTCTGTCCCCACCTTTCTTATAGGCTCTCTTTAAGTACTGAAAGGCCACGTATAAGGTCTCCTCTCGCTCTTGCTATATATATGCATAAATGTGTATGTCTGTGTATATGTATATACACACACATCAATACATATTATATAAAGTGCTTGTGTCTCTATATAACTGTATATATGTGTACATATATATTTTGTATATACTTCTATCTAAACTAAGTAAACAGAAATTTAAAGGGGAAATAAATAAAACAAAAAGTATAATATATTAAAATATTTGTCAGTATGAGATAGGAAATATTTAAATGAATTCAATTAGAATTTGTATCTGATGAAGTATAATTGTTTCAGTGATCTAATGGAAGTTTTAAATTTGGTCATGGATAAAATCTATGGAAACCTGAAAGGAAACAAAAACAGCATACGTGTAGGAGGAATTAAACTTAGAGAACCATGCTCAGTTTGGATTGATTAGATTCAGTCTCTCAGGACAGACTAAATTCCAAAATAACATCTTATTTATTATCTACACTAAGCAAGAGGAATATAATTATATTCAGATAGATTATTTATATTATCCTGCCCTACATTTTTATCTCTTTCTGTGAATTATTTTCTTTAAACAAACATTAGCAACTCAGATTTTTTTAAAAAATGTTTATATTCATAAACCTTTTAGTAAATTTGGCACTTTTTTCTGATAAAGGAGACTCTACCTAGCTCGGCAACTATTTAAATAAACATTTATGGATACATACACTTCAGTTTCTTATTTATTAGTCATAAATTACTAGTGTGAGTTTTTTCAACTTTTTAACTGACAGCATTTTTTTGAAAATAAACTGAAAACCAGTGTAAAGCAGAAGTAACTTTCATACTTACTTTTAAATTGTACTTACCTCAGTATTCTAGACATTTCAGAAAAACAGAGTTCCTCAAAATATTTTTATGTTAAAATATAACTGTCTATTAAGCATTTTCTATACCCTCTATAGTTAGTAAACTGAACAGAACAGATAATAAAACATCAAACAGGTGAGATTTGTGGATTAACACATTTAGATTATTTATTTTTTAGTCTGGATGCTTTTTGTGAAACTGTCAAAGTATTTTACTTTTCCAATTCTTAATGCATATCTAATATTGAAAATTAATAAAATACTATTTTAGCATTTATGGAAGACACTGCAACTGTCAAAAATTCTAGATGTTTAGCCAGTGATTTCTATTTGTGTAACAGCTTGAATTCTCTGATAGATCTCATAGCATTCAAATGCCCTTGCTCAGTTTCTTTGGCTATTTTATGCATTATAAACTTACAACTTAAATCCTCTGTTTTAATTTCCAACTGATGCTACTTCAGAAAAAAGAATGGCAATCTAAATATGAAATTTGTATTGTAACTGGAATGCCATACCTGTAAGACTCAAAGAGTTAAGATAAACTGGCACTTCTCCCATGTTCTATTCAAAGATGCTAAAATGATTGCTCTGAGGATACCTGCTAACATTTTAAAGGATTTATTATTGGCTGACTGTGCTCTGGGACATGCTGTACTGTAATAAGAAACCATTTTTTTAACACTTGTAATAAGAAGCTGCCTACTAGGAACTGGATATTTGTATATTCATTTAGTCAGTCATATTACTGCTATCATTTCACTTTAATTGAAGTACACGTTCTGTAGTATCTAAGAGGCAAATCAAAATACTATGCTACTAGTTCAAAAAAAGTATGTTTTTTTATTTTCTTTTACAAAAGTTTTCACTGCCATAATAAAAGGTAAGTCTAACAACTGGGGAAAAAAAGTGAGAGAAGTAGATGTCTGCAGCTACCATCAGCATGGTTTGAAATAGATCTGAATTTTGGTATCTGAAAGTTACTGAAAACATAAATCACACATTTTAGTAGTTACATATAACATTTTACTTTGTGAAGATAATGGTAAAACTATTTATGACCATGTCTCTTGGACATATCTGGTCATGATTTAACAGTAGTACAGATTTAGGCAAAGAAAAGTGGTAATTCACACACTGCTGCCATTGTAATAAATTGGTATTTTACTCTAAGTCTCATACACAGAGGTACTTTGTTTTCATTTCTAATATTTCAAAAGTTATTCTGGACACAATTTCTCCCAAGCAACAGGCAAGAATGGATCCACAGTTTAATGTTGTAGCAATAATAAATATATTGGGATATATTTATCAAAGGCATACCTGTCCAGCTCTTGCATTTTCACAGACAAAAGTATCATAAAATACAGCAAACTGTGGGGCATTGTCATTAACATCCAAAATTCTTACATAGACAGGAACACGAGTAGTATCTTTGGGGTTGTCTGTGAGGAGAGAGGAATAACGGGTTTATTTTCCTACTAAATATTTTCTGTTTTATTCCAAATTACATGAGCAATAGACATGCAAGATTAGGTGTGAAATTGGTAAAAATTTACCATACAAACTGATACCAGGTTAAAATCAGGCCTCTTGCAAAATAAGGATATTTTGCTTGGAGTGAAAAAGAAAGTATTGATATCTAGCGAACAATTAAGATTTTAGATTAAAATAGGGTCTGCAACTGCTTATAATCTATGGAAACATATTATATGAAATGTACACCCATGACTAAAATCACAAAATTGATTATTTGTTGAGCTCAGGAGTATTCTGCTGTAAGGTTTTGATTTTTAATTTAAAAATTGGGATCTGCTGTTTTACACAGAAAAGATGTAACTGACTTTGTGTATGCCTGTTTTGAAAATTTTTCAAGACACTCTTTCCTCTCTTGGGCCTTCTTAAATAGGGAGAAATTCTAACAAAGCCAATGAAAGTATACCCCCCCAAAAAATCTCATAAAGAATTGATTAGAATCACAGTTTTGATGTTTAAATTACCTTAAAAAATATGAATGTAGATTTTCAGACCTTAGATTAAGAAACAAAGTTAAAACATCCCCCTTGCCAAATTCCAGAACCATGTTATTATTTAGAGTACCTTTTCATTAGTGTGGGTTAATTCAGGATTACAAGAGTCTCTATTATCACTTGTTGATCTAGTTGCCATACTAAGAATCTGAAATAATGCCTGGGAGTAAAAAAGTGCAGCCATTTCTTGGAATTCTCCTGGATGATAGCTAAATATTATATGATTTTATAGCTTTAATGGAATGGGATAAGTAACAATAAAGATGATTGAAAATTACTGGTTTTTTTTTTCCTTTTAAGCTGCTTCAAATAAAGCATAAGTGTTTAGAAGCTGCTAGCATTAAGTTCTCTTGTTATTAATAACACCTTTGCTAAAGAGCATTATATAACTCTTTGACAACCTGAATTGTTTAAAATGGCAGGTTTAGGGCACTGGTTTTTATAGCCTTTTGCTTTTTTGTACTAACTTTCCAAAAAAGTTATATTCTTAACACTGCTTTCACATTTTGTCATGCTTCACAGAGAAGAGTTTTGAAGATTTAGAGACCTAAATCTCCCACATTCACTTATTTCTCCAAAATCAACATACCTCTTTGGAGAATTCTAGCTACTTCAACTGGGTCTAGAATGTAAATTTGCCCAAAGTATGCTGACAAGGAAATAAGTTTAGCAATATGATATAGTCATATAAGGATACTGTTTTTCATTATATATACTTCCGAAAAGTTTTCTTGCAATATTGGACAGTACTGTGAAGGATTGTTAGCTCAGGACAATGCAACACAAAAGCAAAAGGAAAAGGTTTTTTAAAAAGTACAGCTACTGGTTGTCCTCAGTACAACCAGCCTATTCTGGAATACAGAAATGAGGACAGGCAGGCAAAGATTGGTTAATATGCTGGACACACTGTTCCATTTAGATAATTTCAGTGTAGTTCTTGACAGTCATGTTTCACTGTAGATCAGCATTTTTTTAATTGATATAGAATTAACCCTAAAAACCCCAGTGTGTTTGAAAACAAGCGATCGTCAGCTGATTTCAAAAATCAGACCTTTGTGTCCCTTAGAAAATTTTCGGTTGGGTGGTAATGCAGCAAGTTTAGAAGGATCTCTGCTTTCTTCTTTGTACTTTTAACATGAAAATATCTACAGAGAGCTGATTTAAATAGTCCAAGAAATGCTATAGCTTAGGGACCAAATTGAACCTAACTTGGAAAATGTATTGATTCCAAGAGCTGTAGGTGTAGATACTATAGTAAGAGATAATGAAATGATTTCTAAGGAAATGAAAATAATAGAGAAAAAAGCATAGATTGCCATCCTGAACTGTGCTACTTTAACACCAAAATCATGTCATTGCCACAAAGGAAGAAAACAGGATTACTCCAGTGTTTATTATTTAATTGAATAATATTTCCAAAGTAACTTGGACATTAAAGGTCAGTTGTGAAAGTAGGTGAGGAAAAAAGCAATGAGGAGACAGCTGTTGTTAGCTACCCTCAATTTACTTTCCCAGAATATCTAATAGAAAGTGACAGGGAGGAAGGGAGTTTTTTTTCTCATGAAGTCACAGCCGTAAATTTGCAGGCTAAGGCAAACTAAAAGGAAAGAGACGAAATTGGCTTACTGATCTCAGCTGCTATGATGCTAAGATTGTGCCATTGTGATATCTCACGGTCAAGTGGCTTAGATGTGTAGATTGACCCATTTCCAGAATGAATATTAAATATCCTGTCAAGGTCTGTGTGACGATCCAGAGAAAACCTAAATATGATAAAAAAAGAAAAAGTATTGTCAAAATGATAGAAAATTGAAGAAAGCATATGTTTCACAAGTCTATAGAGGTTTTGCATTCTATATGTTACATTACAAGGTTACTTTGGAGAAGACACATATTTAGTTTCTATAAACATTTATAAAATTCTCAAGGTTTGTTTGATAGAATGAGAAATAAAAATTGCAAGAATTTCATAAATGTGATACCATAGCGTAACATTTGATCATCTGAGCTTTTATATACATACATGAGAGTCATAAAAAATAAGTCAGGATTTCAGTATAATAATTAAGGAATTGTTTTAATCCAAAAAGGGAAATTTTTGATGTATTGTTCCTTCAGACTGAGACTGACAGCTGATTTATGAGCTTTTTAAATGTATTGTTATAAGCTCAGCTTCTATACTTGAGAGTGTATTAGTTTACTAGAGATTAAGTAAGAAAAGTCTCTTTAAAAGCAGGCTCACATGCAGAACTTTCATTTTCATGAATATACTGTTATTAAAGGACCTTCTGTGTTGCTATAGCTGCAATATTTCTGCAGGTAAAATTTCTAACAGACTATGTCAGAATGTCAAACTGGAATCAGGAAACTGATATTTCCTCCATTTTCTTTAATATTTAACTCTAACTTCAGAGTTGGGATTGAACCTTTGATGTGGAACTAAATACAGGATTTCGCAAAGTAAAGAACATTAATCTACCTGATAAAAAAATAAATTAAAAAAAATTCTTACAGTAGACTTCTACAGTGCGATAGAAGTAATTGTTCATGTTTCTATGAACTTTTATGAGTGATCTAAACAGTTCATGAAGTGTATTTATTTTTACTTACAGAACTTAACTAAATTGAAAAGAAGGGATAAAAATATATGCTTATCTCATGTCTATTACCAAATGGTTCAAGCACAGTCTGAAAATCACTTGGGGTCTTCTGTGGCCCCTGGTGGGATAACTGTGCCGACAGCAAGAGGGAGCATTAAACTGACTCTCCACAGTAAAGTGTGGGGAGTGATACCCATGTTCCTATAATCCTTGTATGGGTAGGATGTGCTCATTAGCCTTCTGGCAGTCATCCTCATCGTCGTGGCTAGGCTTCGTGAACAAAGATCCAGGGAGGGCTCCATCCACGCTCCTCATCAGCGCCTTGTACAAGCGCACTGATAAAAAGAGGATAGCGGATAGCACCCTTGAGCCTGCGCAATGGATTTTTTTTAGGTGAGACACAGCATGCGCAGAGCTGGACCCACCCTTTAGTCCCAAGGTTCATCTGCCAGGGCCTAGCAAGCTTGGACGCTGGCAGCGAAGTCTTTAGGATGGAGGTTTAACCTCTTAGATGGAAGGCCTAATAGGGCTAAATGAGCTCCATCTGCCCAGGTTCGGANCAAATGGTACAGAATTTTTAGTGAAACAATGTGTATTAGATATTAGCCAGATAAGTGATTATCATTTACTGAAAAAGTGAAGATAGCTAGGATGGTGTCAAAATAAGTTCTTCATTAAAACTACTTTCATAGATAAGAAAAATCAGATGCTTTTCATAAAAACCAAATAGTTTTAAATAGAATTTTTATTTTAAAATAAACAGATAACTCTACTACCTGAATATATATTTTTTTAATAGCAATATTAGTGTATTATTTTCCTGGGTTTGGTTAGGACAGAGTTACATCTGCACAAGAGCAGGGAGAAGCCACACCCAGGACAGACAACTGAACCAGCCAATGGAATATTCCATACCACACTAATGCCATGCCTACAGGGCACTGGAGGAGTTGAAGCTGAGCTGGGGCAAGAATCATAGAATCATAGATGGTTTGGGTTGGAAGGGATGTCTGCAGGTCATCTAGTCCAACCCCCCTGCAGTGGGCAGGGACATCCCCAACTAGATCAGGCTGCTAAGAGCCCTGTCAAGCCTCACCTTGAATGCCTCCAGGTGATGCTGAATTTATGTCCCAAAAGACACAATGAAACTGCTCAGAGACAAGTTTTAGCCTTTAAACAGCGAAGTATTTATTTCAGTCAACATTGGGGAACTTCCGACTAACGCCGGACAAAAAAAGTTCCAAAGCAGTCAGTGAAAAGCCAGGCTATTTATACAATTTCTACAAGAGATAACATCATCTTTACATGCATATTCATATTATTGCAACATCTAATTATAATATTCATAGCAGGCAGAGTTAGGGTGGAGTCAGGGATGGAGTCATCATTTTGGGGAGATTCCTGATGGTACTTCCTGTTACTTCAGTCTCTGGGGTCATCTTTTTGCTCCTCTTCCTCAGGTAAACTTTTGAACTTTCCTTAATTCTGCTGACTCCAACATATATTTGGCAAGAGTTTCTGGGCTCCTGCCTTTCTCTTTCCCCTTATCTCTCTGTGTTCCTCCCTTATGTCTATTTATGTATGTGTTAGCATTTTTTTTGCTTCTTATTTTCCTGTGTTCTTACTTTATGTTCTTTTTGTGTCAGTGTGTTGCATTCTTTGGCAAAGTGTTACCTTCAGCCAGCCCTTGAATCTTGGTTCTTCATTTCTTAGCCCAGAGCATGCATTCTGAGTTAACTCTTCAGGTCTTGCTCTGTTTCACAGGGATGGGGCCCCAACCACCTCCCTGGGCAACCTGTTCCAGTGTTCCACCACCCTCATGGTGAGGAACTTCTTTCTAATATCCAACTTAAATCTACTCTTCTCCAATTTAAAATCATTGCCCCTTGTCCTTTCATTACAGGCCTTTTAAACAGGCCCAAGGCATGGAGAGGAAAGACCAGCTGGCTGTTTCTTTCTTCCTGTTTAGTTTTCTTGTTTAATCTTGCTGTTTTCTTCATTCCCTGTCTTGTTCTATCAATGTTTTCTCAGCCCACGAGGATTTGGCTTTTTTTCTCCATATTCTCCTTCCCCTCTCACGAGAGCGAAGGGGCCAGGGGGAAGCATGCAAGCAGATTTCGCATGGCTTGTCTGCTGACTGGGTCTTAAACCACAACAGTTGTACAAATTGCCCTAATTTTAAAACATGACAACTTTCAAAATACTTTAAATGTTAGCTGGTCACTTCTGGGGTAAACACGTAGTACTTTGTATTTATTTGTAAGAAGTTGTCCTGGATTTGGCTGGGATAGACTAAATTTTCTTCCTAGTAGCTGGTACAGTGCTGTGTTTTTGATTTAGCATGAGATCAGTGCTAATAACACACTGGTATTTTAGTTGTTACGTAGCATTAATCTAAGTTAACGATTTTTCAGTTTCCCATGCTCTGCCAAAAAACAGGTGCACAAGAAGCTGAGAGGGATCGGGACAGCTGACCTGAACTAGCCAAAGGGATATTTCATACCATTCTCTGTATACAAAGTTGCCTGGAGAGAAGGGTAGCTGATCAGGCATCAGTCAGCAGGTGGTGAGCAATTGTACTGTGCATTACTTTTATTTTGGGGGTTTTTATTTCTCACTCTTTTTGTTATATTCCTTTTCATTACTCTTATCCTCATTATTAGTAATTTTAATTATTAAAATTCTTAGTTCAACCCATGAGATTTACTTTTTTTATTTCCAGTTCTCCTCCCCATCTGATTAGGAGGGAGGACAGTGAGTGAGCAGCTGCATGCTGCTTTGTTAAACCTTGATAGCTAGAAGCGTGTAAATACTTTTAGTGAATATATAAGGTTGGTTTGGAAGTTGAGGAAGTTGGGAGAATGAAATAATCAGCAGGACACAGAAAAATTATATGAAATATTCTTTAGGTTGCTACCTACACAGTGTCGTAACAGTGTTGATACCTGCCACAGTGCTTGAATTCATTAAGTTGTGTCAGAGCCAAAGTGAGCAAAATCACAGAATCACAGAATATTAATGGTTGGAAAGGACCTCCCAGATCACCAAGTCCAACCAAAAAAAAAAAACCCCCAAGCAACAAACAAACAAAAAAACCCCCACCAAACCACCAAAACCAAAACACAAACAATCACAACCTCCCCTACATGCCTGTCACTAGAGCATGTCCTGGAGCACCATGTGTACATTTTTCTTAAATACCTCCAGGAATGATGATTCAACCACCTCCCTGGGAAGGCTGTTCCAGTGCCTCACCACTCTTTCTGTAAAGAATTTCTTCCTAATATCCAGTCTAAACCCCCCCGTCACAACTTCAGACCATTCCCTCTGATGCTGTCATTAGTTACTAAGGAGAAGAGGCCAACACCCACCTCTCTACAACCTCCTTTCAGGTAGTTGTAGAGGACAATGAGGTCCCCCCTCAGCCTCCTTTACTCCAAACATACTCAGCTCCCTCAGCCTCTCCTCATACAACTTGTTCTCTAAACCCCTCACAAGCCTGGTAGCTCTCCTCTGAACACGCTCCAACATCTCAATGTCTTTCCTATAATGAGGGGCCCAAATAAGAAAATAAGAAAATGTAACTAGTAAAATTGTCAGTTGTCTCATACAATTAGAATGGATAAAGATGCAATGCTAAGTTTTATATATATAGTCATAAATTTTAGATGCTTGGTGTTGTCTCCTTTCTTTTCCATGCACACTAGTCACCGCAGGAAAAAAATATATTCCGTTTCATTTCCTAATCCAGTTTTAGCACTTGGGCTTCATTAAGGACTATGTGGCAACTGATCTCAAAGTCAGTAAATAAGGTTACTCTGCCAGAATGTAATTTTTGTACTTTGTTTGGTATTTCACTTGGACAGTGCTGCCTTCCCTGTTTCTTAAAGTGCATGTATTATACAAAAACAATCAAAAAAACCCATACCAAAATATATTTTACTACATTCAGGTAGATGTGACATAGCATGTAACATATAGTAGTATCCACAGAGAAGATTTTTAAAGATACTAATGTTGCAATGTCTAATTTCTTAGGGTGTTTGAGCACACACAAAACTAAAGTTATCCTGTATAGCCATCAGTCTGGCAACTCTGCAAAGCAGAGGGCACCAACCAGAGCAGGTGACATCAGCACTGCATACTTTCCAAGACTTACCAGAGGATGTACCAGAAAGCTCTCTACCCTTCCTGGGCCTTTGACTGATTTGAGTTTTTCACAATGTGAAGCAAGCAACAGCCCTGAATAGCCTACTTGAAATCCATGTGTAATTTTAGAAGTTTTCTGAGATTTGAAGGACTAGAAGACATTCCTGTGTCTCTTGTGTGAGTCCCTGTTCCCTGAAGTGTTTGGAGGCTTACAGATAGCATCATTCTCAATCCTGTCTAACTCTGGGATACCACTAAACAGAAAAAAAATATTAACATCTTCCTCTTGTGCACAACATGTATGTGAAAAGTCACGCTATGTTATTATTTCTCTTAATTTCTTTAGTAAATGATGTATTTACAGAGGCTGAGTTATTACCTTATTGGACTTGAGGCTGAATCAGGATCCCTTGCCATTACTGTTCCTATTATTGTTCCCAACTCAATATCTTCATGCACCTCAAAAAGGTAAGAAGATCTGCTGAAGACAGGAGGTTCATCTACATCTTCTACAGAGATTTTCACAATAGTTGTATCTTTGAAGGGCCCAAGATAATAAAAACGTGGATCCACATGGGTATTCTCAGCTTCTACTTTCAAACTGTAAAGTCGTCTCATCTCATAGTCCAGTGGCTAAAAATGAAAATGATTATAAAGTTTATTAACTTACATTATATAATGACAGATGTTGTCTTATGTACATAATGTAAACTGAGAAGGTCTCAAGCCTTGCCAGATCTTGCCCTGGGTTGGAGGAACTTCAGGGCAGTTCAAATTTTCCACACCACAAACGTCATTTTCTCTAGTAAGAAGTTTCCATTGTTTTTAGAGAAAATTTATCTTCCTAAATATGATTTGAATTTTCATAGCACCAGTGACAAATCATTTTCAGTGCAAATTTACCAATTACTTGGTGAATTTTGCAGCTGTTTCACAAGAACATGGATTTGAAACAATCATATAAACATTTAAAATACTTGAAATACAGACTTGAAATACTGAAATTCCAGAACACGGTATTTAATACTAGTATTTCTCAGGAAATATCATAAATCCTTGGATGCTCTAAATGGCCTGAGTATCCTTATTGTCAAACAAATGCAGCTGGCCTTACATATCAGCAAAATGATAAGGGGGGTTTGTCTGTTGAAGTTCTCTATATCTAGCTTAATCTTTTTTCCTTCTTATTCAATTTACTTCATCCAACTTCAGAGATATTTTTTGCAAAATATATTTGATATTTTGTCAACAGTTCCTTTTTCAAGTGGAAAGATGAAAGGTTCAGGGTTATAATTAGAAAGCATTTTGGATAGAAAAGAACCTCTATTCGCTCAAACTTTTCTGTCATAGATGAAAAGTGTTAGCTAATTAATGATACCAAAGAAATGAGCAAGTTGAGAATTTACTTTTCTGACATAAAGTCTTCATTAACTCCCATAAAATCTCAGGGAGATATCAAACTGGTGGTTTTCATTCAACAAAATGGGTGATAGAAGACATGTTTTTTCTGCCTAACTGCTTTTAAATACTAATTAAGGTTCATGAAAGATGACAGAGTTAGAGCCTAGAAATTTAAATACTCTGTTTAAGAGCAGAAAGTTTCCCCACTGCCCAGAAAGGAGAGTATCTATGAATACAATTGAGAAATGCAAAACATTGCTGCTATTTAACGTAGAACTGAGATTATTGATGTGCCTATGAAGTGCAACATGCTGCTGTTAAAGGATGCTGGCTTCAAGCCTAGAAACAAAGATGCCATGTTAGTCCTGCTATATTCTAATCAGCTGGCTAGATTTGCCATAAGGTGTACCACACAAAAATGTGGTTAACTTGCTACTAGTATATTCATGTTCAATTTGGACACCTCTTCAGGCTACACTGCAAAACATGGATATGCAAAGTGTGGATTATACAGGTATTAAAAGATAACACCAGTAATGAACAAAACTGTTGCCCAAATACATGAAATTGTGGAAAAGCAACTGTATTGTCTGCTAGAATTTATATAGAAAAATTTGTATAGAAAAAGGTATTTTGTTGAATGTATTAAATTCAGACCTGGTGCTCAGGAAAGGAACACTAGCTATTTGCAGTTATACAACACTGAAAACAGAAATCAGTGTTGTTAAAAACCAAAACAATAAAGAATATTTTAATATATGACCAAACAGCATATCTTCTTCCTTCCTAGTTAATGCTGACCACTGTGCTATCAAAATAAACTATTTATTTATCTATATGAGAGAGCATCTTGAAAACTCAAAATTCGTCAGATTGTTAGACAAAATGAGAATATCTTGTTCATTAGTATTTATTGGTGAAGTTTTTTGAGCTTGATATAGTTATTTCAAGACTCTACGGATTTAATATAATAGCACTTTGTGTAAAAAAATCTGAAGCAAGCAAGAAAGGAGCATTTCAAGAGAAGCCTTCACAAACTTTAAGGAAAAGGAAAACTATTGAGCCCCAAACTTTGCATTTTCATTCCTTCCTAGATATAATACAATTCTCACTATAAACATAGAAAAACATAGAAATGATAAAGACACACACTTTGCAGAACTTTTTTTTCCCTTTGTTGCCATTATCAAGAGATATGGAAATAGATTTTACAGTGGTGTCAAATTCATTATTCTACATGTAAGGAGTTTTGTTTTAAAAGCTAATATAAACAGTGCTTTACACTAGAATTGCTGCCTGAATTCTAGAAACACATCTTAGAATTCCAAAGGCAAGGACTGAGAGACTTCTGGAAGGGAAATTGTTGAGGAGCAGGAGAATGGCACTTTTCATTGTGAGATTTCAGACCTCTAAAAGTGCTCTGACATGCAAGTCAGAGGGTAGAATTAACATTTGCTTTTAAAAAGGGAAGCTTTCATTATTCGCTGCTCATGTGTTAAACAGCTGACTTGTTGGAAACAGGAAAAAAAGACTGTAGCTTGCAATTCAGCTTCTGTGAGTGTGTTTGCATTCTGGAACACACTGGTCACCTAAGTTAATAAGAATCTGCTAAACTTGGAAAACCTCTGTCTCTCAGTAGTGAGTGAACTGTGTATTGCTTGCTGAAAAAGATAGGTTACGTGAATACTAAAGAAGTCTGTATTAGAAATCACAAAGACTACCACTAACACATTGAGGATGATCCAGTTTTTAGGTGCTTTGTTGACAATAATGCTTTAAATCTACACTGCATCTCAGTTCCACCTGTTATTTCCAGCTCATCTTAAAAGGAAATTGTATCTTTTAGTCACTGATGGAGGATGTTAAGCAATTAGAACATCGTATCACATGATCTAAGCACTGTTTTTCAATGAACATTTGTGGCATAACATCAACGCCAAAAGCATTTTGTGAATGTTGTTAATAGATACCTTCCGCACAGTTATGATCCCTTCCTGTGTGTCTTTCTGTGTCACAATATCAAACATATCTGTCCCATCACCATCTACAATTCTGTACTCTACTTCTGCATTTTTTCCAATGTCTGCATCTGTGGCTTTGATGCTGCCAATGGCTGTCCCAACTGGGGAGGACTCAGGAATGCGAAGGTGGATGGTACCTGTCAAAGAGACAAAGAGCCACTCAGGAGTCCCACAAGCCATTACATATTCGTTCGGGCATTTGAGACTTTCCTTCTACAGAACTGGTATTTTCCGTTCCATGTTATTATAGTTATGTTCAGTCACATTTTAGTATTTCAATCGTTTTATCAAGGTCATTTTAATTAATAATAAATCTGTGCACTTTACTATGTCAGCACATAATCCCTCTATAATAATCTGTTAAAAAAACCCACAACATAATTAAAAATTGCCTGTGCTTCCATTTAGTATTTATTCAGTATTATGTGAAACTGTGGTGAAAGACCAATAATGTCAGCTGCTCTCCACATTTTGTTTCTGTAAAGTTTAAAACTACATCTACAAGCTATGCCTTCTGGATGCTATTTTGACTTCCACTGTCCAATACTCAACTCATTCATTTAGTCTACAAAATGGTAAGAGCTCATATCTTGACTTGCTAATATGAGAGTCAAAACAGAGAGTGGAAGTAACCAGATATCTATCACCTTAAAGGTAATTTTATTTCTAACCTATCCATTTATAGAAATCTTCACTGTAATATGTGATGTTTTGGTTTTTTGTTTTGTTTTGTCAGGATTTTTTTTGTTGGTTTTGGTTTGTTTGTTTTTTGAAAGTATGACAAAATAAAATATGTACAATTTTCTATAATTTTGAGTTTCTTGTGGGACAAGTTTAATCTGTTGTAAAACATTTTATTGAAACATGTAGTTGTAATATGCTGAGTCCTGGAAAACATAATGGAACTTTTTACATTTTTCCTGGTAATTTATAAATCTGATACGAATATAATTGTGTCATGAACCTAATACACATCTGATTTTTATTAATGGAACAGAATAAAAATAATCTAACTTAATCAGTATCTATTCCATTAGTCTCATTGAATGCTATTAAAACTGAGAATCATTATAATGTCTATTGAGATTAAATATAAAGATTTTTTAAAAAGTCAATGGCTATTTTCACTCCCTTTTTTCTAGTAAAATGAGTAAGCTTTATGAATATTGTAGTTTTCATTTCCAGTGAAACATACACTTGTATATATCAAAGCTGCTGACAGAAAGTAGAGATAAAAATAAAACAAAAACAACAAAAAGCCCCATAAGAGCAAAACAAAAATTTTCTTCAAAGCAAAGGTCAAATCTAATTTACACTGATATTAATAGAAAAATGCAGAGTTATTTATGGGATGCTACCTCAGATCCTCATTTGACTCAAATAAGACTGCCAGATAAGTAATGTAAAAATGGTTTAGAAAATTGATTTGGTCATTCTAATTATTAATTTAAAACACAGTTTAAGGAAAAATAGGAAAAAATATAAAGAAAGACATAAATATATGTTTGCTGCATATATCACAGAATCACACAGAATCACAAAATCTTAGGGGTTGTAAGGGACCTCTGAAGATCATCTAGTCCCACCCCATTGCCACAGCAGGTTCACCTAGAGCAGTTTGCACAGGATGGCATCCAGGTACATTTTGAAAGTCTCCAGAGACGGAGATTTCATCAGCTCCCTGGGCAGTCTGTTCCAGTGCTCTACCACCTTCAAAGTAAAGAAATTCCTCCTTATGATTACATGGAACTTCCTATGTTTGTGTTTGTGTCCATTACCTCTCATTCTGTTGCTGGGTACCACTGAAAAAAGACCGGTCACATCCTCCTGACACCCACTCTTTAAGTACTTAGAAATGTTGATGAGATACCCATCAGTCTTTTTTTATTCAGGCTAAAGAAACCCAACTCTCTCAGCCTTTCCCCACTAGAGAGATATTCATGTCCCCCAATAATTTCTGTAGCCCTTCTCTGTACCCTCTCCAGAAGTTCGTCTGTCCTCCTTGAACAGGGGAGATCAGAACTGAACACAGTACTCTAGATGTGGCCTAACCAGGGAAGAGTAGAGGGGAACAGTAACCTCCACGACCTGCTGGCCACACTCTTCTTGATGCCATTAGCCTTCTTAGCCACAAGGGCACATTGCTGGCTCATGGTCATCCTCCTGTCCCAGGACACCTAGGTCTTTTTCCACAGAGCTGCTTTCTGGCAGATCAGTCTTCAGCCTGTACTGGTTATTCCTACATTATCCTACACTTGCCCTTGTTGAATTTCCTAAGATTTTTCTCTGACCAGCTCTCCAGCCTGTCCAGGTCATGCTGAATGGCAGCACAGCCTTCTGGTGTGTCAGTCACTACTCACAGTTTTTTATCATCAGCAAACTTGCTGAGGGTATACTCTATTCCTTCTTCCAGGTCATTGATGAATACATGGAAAAGGACTGAACCCAGTACTGACCCATGGGGAATACCACTATCTATAGGCCTCCAAATGGACTCAATGTCATTAATTATAACCCTCTGAGCTCTGTCCTTCAGGCAGCTTTCAGTCCACCTTACTGTCCATTCACCTAACCCACACTTCCTAAGCTTGCCTATGAGGATACTGTGGGATACAACATTAAAAAAAAAGTTAAATGCCATGTAGTTTACTTTTGGAAATTTTCTATTACATTCTGTAGCACTGTAACTGCAAAAGTACAAATCTGCTTGATTCTCCTCAAGTAATTTCTTTCCCACTTTCTTCATGATTAAATATTTAAGTAGATACTACAATTCAAACATTTCTGCATATCTAGAATTTCTACATGTTTTATTTTCCAGTGGAAGAGGATGTAGGATTAAGCAATAGGTAAGGGAAAAGAAAAAATATTATTTTAATGCTCTTATGAATCCACTTACCACCCCTCCCACAGTATTGGAAAGTATTCCAGGTTTGCTGCAATTATATTTGACCATGTAACTCTTTTCCAAACAAACAATGCTGAAACATTTAATACATTGCTTTTATAACAGTGAATAAATCAGCACATAAGCCTTTTGTTCATGTGTGCCACATAATCTAGATTTACTCTAAATTAAATGAGATGGTAATTGCTTAACTCTTTAGTTTGAAGCTCTTACAGTACAAGGCAACTATTAAATGCAGCTTACTCTGGGGGAATCGAGGTGGATTGTCGTTGACATCAATTAAAGTGATGTTTACTGTGGTGGTCCCTGATAATCCACCCATCTGGCCTCCCATGTCCTTTGCCTGGATAACTACTTGATACTGCTCCCTGTTCTCTCTGTTCATATTTGGCAAAGCAGTTCTGATGATGCCTTAAAAATAGAAAGAAAGAAAAAACTGTTAAAAATCTCTTTATTTTTGATGTGCAGCAATCTGCTGCATCTTCTTGTACTTGTCTGTTAAATACACTTCTAAGATACTAAAGTTTTAAAGTATGAATTTCTGTTCATAAGCTTTATAGTCTTCATTACAGACTGTCTGTTGAACAAATTTCAGTTCTACATCACAGCTCCCTTTCCAGTTGTGGTGGATTGACCCTGGCTAGATGCCAGGTTCCAAACAAATCACTCTATCACTCCCCTCCTATGCTGGACAGGAGGAAGACAACATAGCAAGATGCTTCTGGGTCGAAATAAGGACAGGGAGATCATTCACCAATTACTATCACAGGCAAAACAGACTCGACCTGGGGAAAAATTAGTTTATTACCAATCAAATCAGAGTAGGATAATGAGAAATACAAACCAAATCTTAAAACTTCTTCTTCACACCCCTCCCCCCCTTGCCAGCCTCAACTTCACATCCAATTTTCTCTACCTCTTCCCCTTGAGCAGCACAGGGGGACAGGGAGTGAGGGTTGTGATCAGTTCTCAAACACGGTGTCTCTGTCGCTCCTTCCTCCTCAGTGGCAGGACTCCTCATGCACTTCCCCTGCTCCAGCGTAGGGTCCCTCTTAGGGGAAACTGTCCTCCATGAACTTCTCCAGCGTAAGTCTTTCACATGGGCTGCAATTCTTCATGAACTGCTCCAGCACAGTGTGCTGGACTGGATGGGTTTCTTCAGGAACAGACTGCTCCAGTGTGGGTCCCCCATGGGGTCACAAGTCCTGCCACCAAATCAGCCCCAGCATGGGCTCCTCTATCCACAGATCCATAGGTCCATAGGTCCTGCCAGAAGCCTGCTCCAGCACAGGCTTTCCATGGGGTCACAGCATCCTTCATGCATATCCACCTTCTGCAGCATGGGGTCCTCCATGGGCTGAAGGTGGTTATCTTCTCCACCATTAACCTCCATGGGCTGCATCAGGGATAGCCTTCCTCACCATGTTCTTTACCATGGGCTGCAGGAGAATCTCTGCTCCAGTGCCTGGAACACTTCCTCCCATTCCTTCTTCACTGACCTTGTTTTCTGCAGAGTTGTATTCTCTCACATACTCTTTTCTCCAGCAGCAGTCCCTCTAGGGCAGCTTTTCCCCCCTCTTTCTTATATATGTTATCACAGAGGCACCACCACTGTCACCGGCAGGCCCATCTTGGAGCTGGCTGGCATTTGCTTTATTTGACATAGGGGAAGCTTCTCACAGATGCCACATCTGTAGCCCCTCTGCTACCAAAACCTTGCCATGCAAACCCAATACATCACTTTACACACCTTACATTTCATGCTAAAAATGATTCAAGATATTTATGCAAAAATTCTATGTGTAGAATTAATTATCCAAGTAGAAACATTAAGAAAACAAACAAATAAACAAAACACACACACAAAAATGCCTAACATTTTCTAGGACACAAAGTTTTATTCATATCTTTATCAGAATTGTTGTTACTTAGATCTGTGAGCTATCAATAGTACCACTGTAAAGTCACTTAAGCCTCATAGTGTCGGCTGTAATAACTCTAAGTTCCTATATTATTATAAGAATTGTAGATTATGAGGAAAAGAGGCAAGAAATATTTCATTTTTTTTAATTATTTTTAGGTTATCTAAGGTTCTTTAGATGAAAGAAAAATCTTTAGTTTATAATAAATTAAAATTATGACATTTTCCTGACCTGTTTCTGGTTCCACAGAGAAATAAGGCTGTCCCTGTAGTATGCTGTAAATTATTCTAGCACTGTTTCCATAGGAAGGGTCATCAGCATCAGTAGCTGTAACTTGCACCACAGAAGTACCTGAAATATATGAAGTCAACTTAATTTCACATGGGAGTAGGTGGAGGTCTAAGAGCATCAATATTTATTCAAACAGTTCCCAAAGAAAATCTCAGCTAATGTCAACTGTACTTTTCGAATGTATTGATGATCTCATAGTCAAATTCAGGTGCATTCCTTCCTATTTCAGGATCTCATTCTACATAAAATGAACCTAAACTTCCCTAATTCCACAAGCTTGATGGACATAATTAGTAGAAATAAAATGTAGTTATGATAGACATGAATTTTTATCCAGCTATAATAATTTCATACTTATGTACTCATTCCCTCTTTTCAGAAAACTTATTTTAGTACAATAAATATCTGCTTTCCATCACCTAGAACAGATTTTTTTTTTTTTTTGGTCCAATGATGTCAACATCATATGAAACTACACACAAATGAACATGACAGGAAAAGATGATTAAGTAGGTCGCTGGAACTTGGGAAAAACTAATCATCAGTTCTCCCGAACTTCTAAGTGTTAATGCAGAGGGATACTACCAAAAGAAATATGCCACATGGACTTTGAAATCTACTGGTTATTCAGACTCAAGACAATTTTCTAATCTTAAAGACCATCTCTAAAGTTTTGTAGAATATACCAGCTCTTCAAAACCATGAAATACTTACCATTGCCTCTGCCATTTCTTGCTGAATCAAAATAGTTTCAACATCCTGTTCAATTCTTACTTCACAGAAATAAAGTATCAACAAAGATATCCCCTATTGTACCTCCATAAAGTACAGGTATTATTTTAAGTATATAGGAAAGATGTAAAAAAACCAAACAAACAAGGAAAAGAAAACAGATCATCATATGCACGGGGCTATTCTGAGGACCAGAAGACTTTCAAACCTATTTCTCCTTTCATCCCAATTCTTTTCCTCCACCAAACACTGCCAATTGTTGTGAAATAAAGCACCTTTAATTCCAAGACACTTGGCACAACTATTTATTCCATCTCATATTTATCCCAACATAAATAGAAAGGCAAATAGAAGTAAATGCTAAGCTTCCTAAGTTTGTTTGGACTTTCACAAGATAATGACAAATCTGCTTTTAACAAGTCAGTTATTCACTTATGTGAACAATTGTACCAATATCAATGGAATGAGCATACTTCTTTAACTCTTAAATCAGAGATGAGTTCTCAGAAATGTTCAGTTTTCAATTGATTTAAAACAGAAACACTTGTTTCACTGAGTCCCTAAAAGTATTTGTACCTCAGAAAGAAGGCACAATAGGAAAATTCCTAGTTATATTACTATGATATTAAAATAGAAAGAATCATTGATTTAACAAAACAAAGCCTCAAATACAATATAAAATTTAAAAAAGAAAAAAATTGCTACAGAAGTAAAATGAAAAATTTATGGCTAGGCTTCATGAACGAAGATCCAGGCAGGGCTCCACCCACACTCCTCATCAGCGCCTTTTACAAGCGTGCTGATAAAAAGAGGATAGCGGATAGCACCCCCAAGCCTGTGCAATGGATTTTTTTTAGGTGAGACACAGCATGCATAGAGCTAGACCCACCCTTTAGTCCTAAGGTTCATCTGCCAGGGCCTAGCAAGCTTGGATGCTGGCAGCGAAGTCCTTAGGACAGAGGTTTTATTAGAGTGTCCTTCTCTTAGATGGAAGGCCTTACAGGGCTAAACGAGCTCCATCTGCCCGGGTTTGGAATCAAAGTTGTCCTTCTCCTAGGATGACTGCCAGAAGGCTAATGAGCACATCCTACCCATACAAGGATTATAGGAACATGGGTTTCACTCCCCACACTTTACCGTGGGGAATGAGTTTAATGCTCCCTCTGCTATTGGCACAGTTATCGCAACAGGGGCCACAGAAGACCCCATGTGATTTTCAGACTGTGCGTGAAAATGAAAAATAAGATAAAATTATACACACTTCCCACAGTACTAATGATTGCTTCGGTGACCATTAGATTAGATTAGGGCTGAAACTGAAAATCTGAACGTATTTATATATAAGAATGCAGGGGTGGTAGAGCTATCTTAAAAAACTTCGTATCTTTCTGATTCATAACTGTCTGTATCTCCAGCCACACTGAATTCCATTTGCAGATATATGGGTGTATAATTATTCTGCTAGAAGATACAGAGGCCTTTTTTGTTGAATACAGTTAAGTTTTGAGGACCATTGCCTTGATTCTGAAATAAACTTTTTGTACTATCATAGTATGGAGCAAATTGCAGTGCTAGAATGTGTACTTGCTTCTAAGGAATATTTGCTCTGAAATAGGAAAGAAGTGTTTTGTAGAAGAAAGTTAAGAACAAATCACGCTCAGTAACTAAAGTGCTGCAAATAAAATAAAAAATGCCAAACCACCAAGTACACTGATAAACATGATATCATCCATGTTGATTTCCCTCTTGATGTTATCCAAGTTTACAAATCTTACATTTTATATCCATTAAAACCGAAAACAGTCATGATCAAAGCATCTGTCACAACAGCACAATGTATTAGCCAGAAAAGTTTACATTGCTGATGCCTAAAGATTTTACTGTGTTCTGTAGATTTTTAGGATGTTTAGAATTATGTGAAGCTTCCTGGATTGTTCACATATTAGAAGCCATTAGGCCTGTTCCTAAGGTACTATCTTGGACTTTCCCATGCCTCACCAAGAACAGGTTGTTTTGAAGAAGCCATCTGCAGATAGCCTGAAGACAAAACAGAAGAAGAGGGCCAAGCCCCACGTGGGCCCTCTCCGAGGGGCAGAGCTGAAGACCATCAGGGGTGGGCTATTGGAAGAGCTAGTGCCAGGGCTGGCTATAGATATCAATATGTTAATAACTAATAAAATGTATAAAAGGGGTAATCCCTTGGGGCGGCGCGTGCACGTCCATATACAAGATCTCAAAGGTGTGGAAGCTTCCAATTAAATCATAGAATCATAGAATCATAGAATCATAGAAGCATGGAATGGCCAGGTTGGAAGGGACCCTAAAGATCATCTAGTTCCAACCTCCCCGCACTGAGCAGGGATGCCAATCACTAGACCAGGTCACCCAGGGCCGCATCCAGCCTGGCCTTGAACACTGCCAGGGATGGGGCATCCACAACCTCTCTAGGCAACTTGTTCCAGTGCCTAACCACTCTCCGGGTAAAGAACTTCCTCATAATCTCCAATCTAAATTTCCCTTCATTCAGTTTATAGCCATTCCCCCTTGTCCTATCACAGTCTGACCGCTTAAAAAGTCTCTCCCCTTCTGTCCTATAATCTCCCTTTAGGTACTGGAAAACTGCTATAAGNGTAACTCTACCTTTCTCCATTAACCTTGTACTGCGTGTCTACTCTTTTGGGGGTGCGGCAATATTGCAAACCATGAAAAGTGATATTTTTGTCTGTATTACCTGCAGCTGAATCATTTTTTGTTTCGAATTTTCACATTTCCTTCATATATTCAGATCAGCAGTATTTATTAATACATCAATTGCATCAGATTTTTTTTTCATTTTAGTTCAAAAGTATGCAAAATCAACTTTGAGGATAATTTGGCAGAAAACTGAAGAACACGTTTGATTTAAAATAAATTTCAAAATTTCCATTTGCAATGTAATAAAAAACGTGTATAGTAGTTACTGCTGCCTCAGTTATGAGTATCAGAATGCACATATATTAATTAATGCTATTTTAATGCACCTACATGAAACAGGAGAAATCATATCACCTATCTTTCTCTCTAGCTACAATGAACTTGGGTGCATATATCCCCAATAATATCTCTCAGATACTTCTTCTGAACTCTGTAGATTTTATACTGTTCCCTTTAAAGTAAGTGGGAAGAGACTTGGGCTTCTTAATTCATCAGTGTTACACAGTGCAATTTACTTAGTGGATTGTGCTCAGGGTGGTATACAGCCCCTTACCCAAAAGTAAGGATGAACTATACTTTTAAATGTTGTTTCGGAAGTTACCACAGTGATCTTGGTCCTTGCTCATAAGAGGAAGAGAGACATACTCTCTAGGCTTCTACTGAGGGATCAGTGATTCCTATAAAAAACTTGACTGCTCGCCTTTGTAGTACCTTGTAGTACAGGACATTTTAGGATGGAGGAAATCCTGCATAGAAACTGATGTGAATCTATTTATATAGTCACATAATAATGACAAACAGTAGTTGTAATGGATTAGTAATGCGGGGAAAATTACTTTAGTAATAAATGAACTATCTAGAGAGACTTCTTACACTTGATTTTTTTTTAAGTGGGAATTTATTCAAAGGGAGGGAAAATAGTGAAACTAGAGAGATGGGAGGAGTTAAACTGACATTGTTCGGTAACAGACCTGGAACATCTCAAACCTCTCTCAGCATTCTACACAATTATTTTTAACAAACGCCTGTGTGTTTCAGGTTATTTTGTGTTATAGAGTATGTAAATGGAGGAGATCTAATGTTTCACAAGCAGACACATGTGGGGGTCAGTTGTGCAGCATTGAGGG
>VWZO01014376.1:3323-29673 GCA_013396975.1 Bucco capensis
TCTAGGATTCTATGAAGGCAGAGAGGCACAACACACCAGTGTCCTGTCCTATGGGTAGCCAGTGAAGCCACATCAGCTCTTCATCACCTTGTGACAGGAGATGCTGCCATCCAGAACTCACATATTGCCTACATCACTCCTGAAAACTACCTTTAAGCCTCATGCAATAATTCCAGAGGAGAAGGAAAGAACTCTTCTGAGCAAGTTGTACCACTGCACTATTAAGTTGGATACTTACACAAGGAAGGATTTATCCTGAGGGAAGAACACTAAATGCTCAGAAGGACAGAATTTACCCGGCATGTACAAGATAAAACATTTAATTGCAGACTGAAGGACATGAAGAACAATATCCAACAGAATAAGCACACTATGTAAAGATTTGTTCACACTGCTGAGCAAGATACAAGTAGGAAAACATAGATGAAAGCAAGGCACAAGAATTTTAATAGTAAAGGTCTAGCCAGAGCACAGGACAGTTGGCAACAGACAGTATAATGATGGAAAATGAGGAGAATGTGCCCTTCCTTTGATATAGCAAACGTGCCCAGCATTGGCAGACTGAGACCTGACACAAAGGTTCCTTCTGCAGCAATGCCTATGTCCTATCTTCTGCCTGTGCAGGTTTTCTCCCCATTCCTATGCTGCTATCTGTTGACACTGCAGAGGGTCATGGGTAAGCTGGTTTCCTCTGTGCCTGCATAAGTGCCTAGGAGGCTTTGTGACATGCCAAAATAGCATGTCCCACTGACAGGTTTTATAAATTGTATTGATTGCTTTGCAAGATTCAAGTGCAACAAGCAAAGCGAAGAGGAGTTACAAACCTCAGATATATCAGATTTACCCACTGAATGCCAGTATTTGCTATACAGTCACCTCTGGGAGAACCTCTAGATGACTTAGACTTATGACTTAGACCCAACATGAATCTTTGCTACTGGAAGTCTATGCCAAGCACTTGGCTGATGGATCTTCAACCCTTCACCTAGACAAGACGTCAAGTAGGACACTAAGGCAATGACTCAGCTGCTGTGAACTCTGATTCCCAGCTCAGAAAGCATCAAGAAGTCACCAAGGCAGACTGGGCTTATCTCTCTCAAGCAGTCTCTTTAACAGTGAGGTTTCCAGCCAACATGAAGAAGGTAAGAAGACAACTTCTGTTATTCATGTCATTAATTGTTGTTATTGCTATTCCAAGAACCACTCCAGAGGCTAACTCCATCAGGAAATCAGCAATCTTTGAATTTAAAGAGATGGGAAGTGGCACCCAGCAGCTTTCAAGATGAATTATAATCATTTAGGGGTGTAGGATGTCATCCTGTTCCTGAAGTGAAGGTTTAGTGGGGAGGTGCCAGCCTCTCTCCACTGCTAGGTCAGTCCCATCTGTAGTATCTCCACTGTTAGCTGAGCCAGCATTCCCAAGCATTCAAAGAGACCTTGGGATTTAGTGCTGGGTCAAACATGTACAAGGTACTTCCACTGAATAGCCTTGACATTTCAAACTTCTTTGAGAACAGAAGGCAGCTGCTGAGATTTCACTTTTAGCCATCCAACTTTTTTGTTTATTTTCTGAAAGATTTCCAAACTATTTCTGTCCTGCACCTGGTTTTACTCTTTCTGTGTAACTAGCAAAAGAGTCAACAATCAAGAAACACTGTAGTGAATTGCACTGTAAGATGTTTTTCCTGTTCAGCTGGGTTCTGAAACACTTACATGGCAAATAAATTAACAGTCAAAACAATAGCCCAGTGATTCTGAGGGGTCCTGCCATTTAAGAGAGTTGGTAATAAAGAATATACACAACACTAACTTCTTTGCTGCCTGCATGTAACAGAACATATGACTGAAGTTAACCATGTGGGAATGTGCACATAGAATCACAGAACTGTCAGTGTTGGAAGGGACCTTCAAGCTCCTCTAGTTCCAAGCCCCCTGCCATGGGCAAGGACATCTCCCACTAGAGCAGCTTGCTCCCACCCCCAGCCAGCCTGGCCTGCAACACTGCCAGGGATGGGGCTTGAAACTTCCAGGGATGGGGCTTAATTCCCACCTATTTGTTCCCTTTTGAAGTTTACCTTCCTCACCTATCTTTGATTCCTATATGCTAAATGTACTGAGAAATTCTGAGTTTTGTGCCTCTTTGCGGGTCTTCTCTAAAGACTCTCCTCATCTCTGAGGTTCTTTTTAACAGTAATCCTAGGTTTTAGATCTGTTTGCACTGGAATTTCTGGATTCTCTTCCAGTTACCCAGCTCCTTAAAGGCATTTGGGTTTTTGGCTTCAAGATCCAATCAGACACTGTAGGTTTTCAGCCTGTATGCACCGACCCGAGGGAGATGTGCTGGGACACAAAGCCCTGCCCCTGTCCATTTTGGGGGAAGTGTCCCAGGTGCTGAAAGGACAAACTGCAATGACCCAGCAGGTGACTTGGCCCAGAGCATCTCTCCTCCCTGCACGAAAGGAAACTCACTTGTATGAGTATTTGTATGTCTCTTTGCATGCTCTGCAGCCATGGTCTTCATTAGACTAGTCCTTCACAGGCAATCTACCTTCTGTTGTGTTTTAATCCTGTGTCTTTTTTCCCCTGCAGCTTTTGGGACAAGGATGGAATCTATTCAGAGAGGTGATTTTGCCACTGCACTCTGCTCTGCTCACACCTCCTCTGCAATANGATACCTATACTTGATACAAAACCCCAGGGCAATAAATATAAACTAGCAAAAACAAATCCTGCCCATTTTTGCTTAACCAAGCTTTTAATGAATCTTCTTGCAAGTAGCTGATTTTGGTTGGCTGTTAGGCAGAAGTTGTTGGCCAGGAGGGTGCTGAGCCACTGTGCCAGGTTGGCCAGAGAGGTGGTGGCAGCCCCAGCCCTGGCAGTGTTGCAGGCCAGGCTGGCTGGGGCTGGGAGCAAGCTGCTCTAGTGCCAGATGTCCCTGCCCATGGCAGGCACAGGGATTGGGGCTAGAGGAGCTTGAAGGTCCCTTCCAACCCTGACAAGTCTAGGATTCTGTATGTAAAAAGTGCTTTAACGTATTTTATGCAAGCAATCAATATTCCAAACTTTCTTAATCTCATTCCAATTCCTTATCATCCAGTTTAATGCATTTGTTTGGGGATTAGGCTCTCTTTTCAACCACCAGCAGTTTGGAGCAAGCTGCCCTATTTCCACTCAAGCTGAGGGGAGCCCTAGGTTGTAAAGTTGTCTCACTGATTTCAAGAGAGCTCTTTGGTGGAGAAGAGGTGATGCAAGCCAGCCCTCTGATTCCATTCAATGCTGTACTTGGAAATTGGAAGTGATGTGTATTTCCACACACAGCCCCATATTACTTTAAAAGAAGAGGCAAAATACACTGTAGATGCTGCAGTTCTCCACTGTTAGGTGGGAGCACACTGTGGATCTGGATTTGGCACAGACCTGAGTGTATTTTGCATATTTCAAAGAATCTGCAACCACAAGCCATCGACAGATAGAAAGAAAGAAGGTACCTGCTTCTAATCACTGCAATATGTCTTTTCTACTTTCCTAATGACACAACAAAAACCCACCAGACTAATCAGCAGGTAACAGAAGAGCTGAGTTAATTATGTCTGATATCAAGGAGAAACTGACCAAATGTTATGCACAATCCCACTCCTTGTAGGTCTTCTTTATTTTTGCCATGTTGGGCTCCTGCAATAATTCAAGTAAACTGAAGTGTATGGTCATCTAACATTTGCCTCATAGGTCAACATGTAGTTTCTGTCATTTTTCTCTCCAAGTCTGGTGTCTGTTCATCTTGAACATCTCACAAAGAAGCAAGCATAGTCATTTCATCATGTAACTTCTGATTCAGCATTAGTCTGTTCTTAGCTTAAGCAAGCTAACCCAGCAGGATTCCAATCCCAAACTTTTCCTACACTCTGTGCTGCAGGAACCAAACAGATTAGCTGAAAGGTCCTGTGCCCTGTGTTGCTAGAGCAAATTTCACCCCACAGCCCTTAAGTGGTCAGAGGGGCAAAGCTGAATAGAAGATGGGGTATTTATGTCTTAAAAAGCATAGAACTTTGCAAAATTAAAACATTCCATGTGTTTGCAATCTACATCAGCAAAGAATAAGAGCAAGGAAGGAGAGGAAGCCCAGGCAGTCACATGAGCTGGCAGAGAACATCTTGGGACTAACTAGGGCTCCCCAGGTGTTTTTCAAGCACAAGATACTGGAGCTTGCATACTGGTGGATGTCTATTGAAGTGTCCACAAGCAGCCCTAATGTCCATAGGCCTGTAGCAGACAAGGCCAACATTTGGCAAAAGACTGATTGGTTTGACCAAAATGCATGAAATAGATTCCTTGCAGAGAGATGCAAGTCCTCCTACTCTCTGCACATTTGTTTCTGGCAGTGGATTGACGGGTGTCTGCTGAGGAGAAAGGCCATGAAGAGAAGCTTTTTTCTTTGCCTTTACCTCCTTTTCATGACACTTACAGAAACACAATGTGTTTGAGGTTTTCACCCCACTCCCCTTATGTATACTTGATTTAAATCCACCAATAGGCTGAAGGGATTTAAAGGGAAGGGAGAAGCATACTGAGGAAGTCTCATTTGCTCAGGTTGTCAGGTAAACACTAGGAAGACTCAATGCATAAACCAGGGCAAACAGCCTGTAGAACATCACAGTATCACAGTATAGATTAGGGGTTGGAAGGGAGCTAGAAAGATCATCTAGTGCAACCCCCCTGCCAGAGCAGGATCACCTAGACCAGCTCACACAGCAATGTGTCCAGGCAGCTCTGCAATGGCTCCAGACAAGGAGACTCCACAGCCTCCTGGGCAGCCTGGGCCAGTGCTCTGGCACCTGAACTGCAAACAAGTTTTTCCTCAGGTTAATACTAAACCTCCTGTGATCCAACTTACAAATTTGTCTGCCTTTAAATTTGTCAGATTTCATTCCTGTTCCTACCAGTAAAGCATCCTTCAAAGACAACTGCATGACTTGTGTACATTACCAGAAATACAACCACAACTTGCAGCTAATTCCCAGAAGAGGTTTGGCAAGTGCTGGAAACTTGCCTAGTGCCACTGGGACATGCAGGTCACCTGCCATGCTCTCACATCAGGAGATCAGGATAAACCTTTAACCATCTGCACTTTGGGTGAAAACACTTGGGCTTGAAAGCAGTACAGTTGCTTTCTGCAAAAGCCTGTGACATCTGTATGAACTGAGAACAACTCTGTTGTATGTTCCTGGCTGCAATGATTTGCTAGAAAACGTGCAAAAAAGATCACAGAAGAGCAGACTGAAATGAACTTGCCTAAAACCTCAAGCTACCCTGAAACAGCTCTACAAAGCTCTGCAGTCCAGATCCATCTTTTACTCCAGGATTATGCTAAGTCATCTAAATGGAGTACAGTTTGTTCATATTTCTGAAGCTGTTATATAAATAAGCCATTTTCCTTTATTGGAGCTGATCTCTTTTAAAATATACACTCACAAATGTGAACAACAAGCTTACCTCCCTCCTGCTATCATTAAACAACAAAGAGCAGCACGACTGTTAATCAAAAGCAGACTCCAATATAAAATCCTCCCAAAACCAGACTGGCTCACTTAAGACATATATCCCTGACAAGTTTCCAACTGCTGCACTATCCTACTGCAAACTCCATTAAAAACACAGCTATTCCCACAGCCATCCCATGCTTCCTTTGCTACTGACACTCTGCTACCAGCGAGTTGGTTAGGATAGCTTTGTAGATTAGTTCTGCAAAATAATGCCTTTCCATCTTTTCCTTAGGACATAGCTAGCAGAGGCAAGTCTCCATCCAGCAACCAGAACTGAGAAGGGACACACTGGGAAGCTTTAAAACAAAACAAAGCAAAGGTGCAAAACCAGTCCCTTATCTCTCTTGCTTGTTGGCTAAGACCCTTCAAGGCAAAGAAACTGTCTTTAACTGTCTTTAACCCTAGGCTGGGCTGCAGCAAGAGAAGCATGGCCAGCAGGGGCAGGGAGATGATTCTCCCCTCTGCTCCACTCTGGGGACACCTCACCTGGAGTAATGCATCCAGTTCTGGAGCTCCCAGCACAAGAAAGAGCTGGAGGTGCTGGAAGGTGTCCAGAGCAGAGCCATGAGGATGCTCAGAGGCTGGAGCACCTCTCCTATGTGGAAAGGCTGAGACAGCTGGGGTTAGTCAGTCTGGAGAAGAGAAGGCTCACAGAACACCTTCGTGTGGCCTTCCAGGATCTACAGGGGCTACAAGAGGGCTGGGGAAGGACTTGTTAGGATGTCAGGCAGTGCTAGGACTAGGAGGAATGGATCCAAGCTTGAGGAGGGGAGATTGAGGTTGGCTGTTAGGCAGAAGTTGTTGGCCAGGAGGGTGCTGAGCCACTGTGCCAGGTTGCCCAGAGAGGTGGTGGCAGCCCCAGCCCTGGCAGTGTTGCAGGCCAGGCTGGCTGGGGCTGGGAGCAAGCTGCTCTAGTGCCAGGTGTCCCTGCCCATGGCAGGCACAGGGGTTGGGGCTAGAGGAGCTTGAAGGTCCCTTCCTACCCTGACAATTCTCTGATTAATAAATTAGCAATGAATGCTTGAGGACAATTTCATTCTTCAAAACCTTCTGAAACACACTAATTCAGCTGTCCCATAGAAGTGTGGGCAACACGTGGTTTCTTTTTCTTGTGGTGATGACAGTGGTTTCTTCTTCCTTGTACTCATTACAGCTGCTCTGCACCAACAGAGAGACATTTTCTGAATTGGGTTCTGCCTTCTCTGTTGATTTTTGGAGATCTCCTGACATCATAAGGATGCCAGATATGTGGTTTGCTCATGTTGGGGCTTTTTGGTGTTGTTTTCTTTTTAAAGAAGAGTTTTACATACAGGCAAAAAAGATGGAAAAAGTAATAATGTCTTGTAACCACATTTATATTTGGAATAAAAGCTGTGTTAACTCTTAACACAACTTTGTCCTCATGAGAGATACAGCCTTGCCAGCCCTGGATAAGCTCTTAACCTCTAAAATAATGCTCTGTCATAATAATTGCAGCTACCATAGCAAATCCCAAATCCCTAGGGTACCTCCAAAATACATCAAAAGGCCCTATTAAGCACAAGATTGAGGTTCCCATAGGGGCTCTCCTCAACACCAAAGAGTGGGAATGGCTGTAGTTTTGCACACAAGTGAACCCAAACAAGTGAACCCAAACAAGTGAACCCAAAGGACCACCAGCACTGGCTAGACAAGTTTCTAAATTTGAAAAGTCCTGGAAAATTTTAAGTAAAAGCATAGTCAAAAATGTCACATATGCTGATGGATTTATACCTCTGCTTTTTGTCAGCCACATTTCATGGGCCTAGAACAGTAATCTGCAGAGTGCTATTGTGGTCAGTTGATCACAGGCTGAAAAGCACTGAGGAAAGGCTATCAGTTCACAGTAGGCCAAAAAAGTACCCAATCCACACAGGTTCAATTTGCATGCAAGAAAACATCCCAGCAACTTGTGATTCGAGACAGATCTGGATATCTCCTGCCAAGTGCAAAGGATACCTCTGAGGGCTCAAGGTCCCTAAATGCTGGAAGCTGAAGAGCCTCCCCAGCTAGACAGAGTCCAATCTCTTCCAGGAACAGGTTGATGGAACTCTAAATGCTAATTCACAGTATCACAGAATGTTAGGGGTTGGAAGGGACCTAGAAAGATCATCTAGTCCAACCCCCCTGCCAGAGCAGGATCACCTAGACCAGCTCACACAGCAATGTGTCCAGGCAGCTCTGCAATGGCTCCAGACAAGGAGACTCCACAGCCTCCTGGGCAGCCTGGGCCAGTGCTCTGGCACCCTCACTGCAAACAAGTTTCTCCTCAGGTTAATATTAAACCTTCTGTGGTCCAGCTTGCTCCCATTCCCTCTTGTCCTAACATTGGATGCCACTGAGCAGAGCCTGGCTCTCTCCTCCTGACACTCACCCTTAACATATTTCTAACCATTCCNAGTCATGCCACAGAGCTCCTATCATCAAGTAACATCCCAGTAACACCTAGTAGCCTCTTGGCTGGACCGTGCAAGTAGAGGTTCCCTTCTGCACTGCTGCATCTCCTTCCTTAGAGGTTGGAGCAAGAGCTGCAATACAGCATTTTCTGCAGCTGGGGCTGGAGATCCAAGGCAGACTCCAAAGTGTGACCACATCCCTGATCAGCAGATATACCCTCAAGTCCCAAGTATGAGTGCCAGCCATTCCTCCAAGCTTTGCAGACTTTCTGGGAAAGAGTAATTCTAGTTCTAACAGGGATTTTCCTTGAACACTTTTCCCAAATGGCTTATAGATAAGAATTCTATGCAGATGTATGCACCACAAAAACCAGCTCAGTGAATGGTTTCCTGTAGCATCTAAAACCCACGTGTAAAAAAAACCACCCACTTCTGAGCAGTAAGGGCTCAGAAGCCAGAGTTTCAGCCCCTTAGATCTGAGGGGCTGTGGGATCATAACACTGTCAGAAATCTACATTAGTTCAGATGGCAAAGTGGAAGAGGGAGGATAGAGTTCAGCTTAGGATCTCTCAAGAAGACTTTAAATTTTCCTCTGAAATAGAGCACCATTTTTTTCCTTAATCTTGCCTCAAAGCTGCTATAGTACAGTATAATTAATTTCACTTGCCTCAAGTTTTCTTTCATCCCTGGTTTTCTTATCAGTTTTATATCCCTGCAATACTATTCTGTACCTGGGTCTAAATGACATGACAATTGTCTGGCCATACTGCACAGGATGAAATCAACCCAAAAAAGGGAATGATGTCTTTTATATCATCATACTGTGAAGAGGAACAAAAGCAAGAAAAACTAAACACACACATACCAAAAAAACCCCAAACTTTATCTTCTTTATTAGTGGTGGATAGGCTAATCAAATCATGCAATATTTCTAACCAAGCCTGTTACTGGAGCTCATCAAACTAAACAAGCAGAACTTGGATGGCAAAGTAAGCTTACAAGAGGGAAGTTCCTTAAGTCAGAATCATCAAGATTTGGCTTCTGCAGCATTACTTTCTGTTCTGCTGGCTTACAGCATAGTAAAAGTACAAATAAGGCAGAACAGAAAGCCTAAAAGGCAGTAAGAAGAATAACACAACTTATAAGGTACACTCTGCTCATCTAACAATTCCCAGCATCCCATAAACACCAAAAAGCAATTCAGCCAGTGACCTTCAAAAAAACTGGATTCCTTTATTCAGGGACTGCATATTCAAGGTCAAAGTCTCACCAGACTTTAGTCTGCAAGAGTGGCAAATCAACTCTTCAGCTGTTCCTCCTGTAATGCCAGGAGACAGCTGAGATCTGCTCAAATCAAATTACATCTCTGATTATGCAAAACACTAGGGGCTCTGCATTTCCCAACACCAAGGCTACTTCAGAGTGCAGCTTGAAGATATCTGCCCTAAGATTTCTGAGAACAGGCAAGTAAAACAACCAGAGCAAAAAATAGTTCATTAGCCTCCTCATATTTGGTAAAGAATACTTCATGACAAATTAGATATAGGAATGAGCCAAGGGCTGAGTATCAACACTAAGAAGTAGTTTGTAAAATAGATCTCATACCGTCAGGGAGTTGTTTACAGGACAAAGCATCATCAAGATCTCTGGCAGTTGATGGGTCGATGGTGAAAATGCATTCTTTCCTATCCAAGGGAAAGAGAAGAAAAGGAAAATTTATCTTCCAGCCATGCAGAAGGTAGCAAAACAAAGAGACCATCAGAGACATCCAGACAAAAAAAAAGGGGGCTAGACAAGTGAATTTCCTTGGGTCTTGTATTTTTCTTTCAGGCTTAACTGCTTGCTCTTAATAGCTTTCATCTCATTACTGATTTTCCTCCACAAAAACTAAAACCATTTAGCCCATCAAGTCCACTCCAAAGAAACAAGCAGGAAAAAGTCTTGATGCCTTGCAGCTAGAGTAAGAATGTTCCTAACTGCAGAGCTAAATGGAACATAAATAATGCCCATCCCTACACATAAAAGTCACTATCACAGCATCTGAAACCCCACAAGCACAGCTAACATGGAGCGCTGAAACATTTGCAAACCAAACTGAATGGTAACAAAATTGACTGAGTGCTTTGGTCTCAGTAAAGCCATCCAGGAGGTGTAGTATTTTAGAACATTTATATATATATAACAGTTGTCTTCTCTGGAGATATTCAAAAGCCATCTGGATACAATCCTGGGAAACCTGTTCCAGGTAAAGCTGCTTTAGCAGGGGAACTGGATCTCCACAGGTCCCTTTTGCAACCTCTACCATTCTGTGATCTACACTGCCTGTTATGCACCAAAGGGAAAAGTAGATTCAGTAGAAAACATTATGAAAGTTATGGAAAGAAAGAACTCCAAAATGAGCTGATTAAGTCTAGCAAACCAACTTGATGCTTAGGTAAAACTGAATACCCTTTCCTGTATGCTGTCCTAGGAAGTACCTGGAATATGAAGCCCTGTGGGAGTGGGTGGCAGGAATACCAAGAACACACCAAGGCTTCTGAAATACAAGGTGGAAGTTCCACACTGAAAAGTTCTGGAGCCCTCAATACAGAAAGGCCATGGAGCTGCTGGAGCAGGTCCAGAGGAGGTCACAAGAATGCTCAGGGGCTGGAACACCTCTGCTCTGAGGACAGGCTGAGGGAGCTGGGATTGTTCAGCCTGGAGAAGAGAAGGCTTCGGGGAAACCTCCTAGTGACTTTCCAGTCCCTAAAGGGAACTTCCAAGAAGGCTGCAGAGGGCCTGTTTGCAAAGGCCTGGAGGGAAAGGACAAGGGGCAATGGTTTTAAATTGGAGAAGAGTAGATTTAAACTGGACATTAGAAAGAAGTTCCTCCCCACGAGGGTGGTGGAACATTGGTACAGGTTGCCCAGGGAGGTGGTTGAGTTCCCATCCCTGGAGGCATTGCAGGTGAGGCTTGCCAGGGCTCTGGGCAAGCTGCTCTAGTTGGGGATGTCCCTGCCCACTGCAGGGGGGTTGGACTAGATGACCTCCAGAGGTGCCTTCCAACCCAAACCATTCTAGGATTCTAGAACTGTGTCGTGAGAACACACATTACTTTTCTTATAGCATAACCAGCAGACTTGGAACTAGCAAGTCTTAGTCTTTTTGCACTGGTGCTTGCAGAGTAAGAGCAATGTCTCTATCTTCTCAGGCCTACCACTTGAGCACTTAAATGCTCTGGCTGCTATGTGTTGGTGTCAGACAGCTGGCAGCACGTATAGAATTCCACCAGGCACACTGAATAGACATTTTCAAAGACATAAAAATCAGTAAAGCACTTCACTGCCTTCTGAGACTTGGAAAATCTTTCCAAATATGCCAGCTTTCAGATTGGATAGCAAAGCTGCCTTAATCCCCAGATGCATGTTAGTTTCTGATCCTTTGCATGCATCTAAACAAATTAGACTGTGACACTGAAAGACATCAAATCTTTTCAACTACACTGGGGACTTTGATCTCTTGCTGCCTAGCCATGCAGCACCAGGAATCAATCCATTTTTAAAGGCTTGCAAACAACCTTACTTCCATCATTATCTATTCCTTAAAAATTCACCTAAGAATGGAACTTCAGGATACCTGCACTACAAGGGACTGTGCAACTTTCTTTAGGGTGCAGATACATGTCTACTATAAAGAGGATGGAGGCAGGTATGTGTGCCAGCCTGCATGTAGTGACACACGAGGTCCCAGTAACACACAGGGTATAAAAACAACAGCATCCAGGCACTGTGACTCCCTCCCCAGTCACATCTAGTCAATCTTCCTTTAAGTTACTTCATTTAAAAGAGCAAACAGCACTGAGGAGACACTAAAGGCTTGCTTTATCTGACAAGTGAGGAAGAAAAAGGTTTAAGAGTTTCTTCAAAGAGAATGTGTCAGGGAAATAGACAGTTTATCCCAGATGTTTGGGGCCTGCAACCACAAGCATCTGCCACCTATTGCAAATTACAGCTCCAGGCAGTCCAAAAATTAGCAGATTGGTTTCAACAAAGTGCATATTTGCAGTCTGCCCTGGGAAGCAGTGAGCGTAAATACACGGGTGCCAAATTCTGAACACATGCATACAATGGCAGCAACTAACAGGCTGCTTTGCTGAGATGTGTTTGGCCAGTCAACAAGTACTGCAGAGGTGAGCAGTGGCCCCAGTTCAGAGAGTCCAAAGCTGCAGGGCTGGCAGGGCAGCCCCAGCCTCCCTGGGCAGTGCTTTGTGCACAGCCTGCTGCCCTTGGGGATGTGCTGGCTAGGCTCTGAGCAGGCTCCCAGCAGGCAAACTGCAGGCACAGACACAGCTTACCATCTGACACACTTAAACTCACAGAGGCAAAGCTGAAGAGGCATCCAGACAAATAGCCAGTTAGCATTTCTCACCAGCACTGCCATGTGTAATACAGCTGGGATGTTTTACCACCACACTCAGATCCACTTCTCCTTTAAAACTACTCAAGGGACTTGGACTTGTAGCTTGTCACAGGCAGTTTATTCTGGGCACAGACAGCAAGGTGAGGTAACAAAGTCACTGAGCAAAATTACACAAGGAATGATACTCCCTGGCATGAGGACTCTGCAGCAGGATTTGCACAGCTAATGGCCAGGTAGGCAGTGGGACGAGAGAAGCTGATTTGCAAGCAGAGCTCAAAGTTCACAGCAGTGAGATAATCCTGGCACACAAGAGTACACCTCACTCAAGTTTTTGAAGCAAATTCCACTCACTAGTAATTGCATTATTAAGTGTGATGAATTCTATTTCTGGTTTTCAGTTTTTATTACTGACTATATTACTGACTATAGGAATCGGGGCTGGCATGTGGGAAAGAAAACAATCCATGCACTGATGGGACCACAGTGCTAAGCCTGAGGGCAGCACCCTGCACACATGCTCCTCCAGGGCAAGGTCTTTGAGGAAGGCATGTTCTCAGCTATCTCCTTCTGCTTTTCCTCCAGCCCTTCTAGTATCATCTTTTATCTCCAGCACACTGCAGAGGGTTGCCTCTCATCCAGAGAGAATGGGTGCAAGGCAATTAAAAGCCAGGGGAGGAAAGGCTGGCTGTGGGCAGCTTGCCCACTGCTCTGCCAGCTATCCCCTCCCCTGGCATCTGTCCCAGCCACTGCTGGACAAAACCCCTGGGAGCACCCTGGAGGCAGCTGACAAAAACCATCTGGGTGAAGAAGTAACATTGCTCCCAGCTATGTGTCAAGTCTACCCTGTGAAGAGGAAGGAGCCATCCAAATTCCTCCCCTGACCAGGCTGTCTGGCTGTACAATACCCCCAAAGGCTGTGGCACAAGGGATCTTGGAGAGATCAGACCACATTTCTGACCATAACCAATAACAAAAACAACCTGCACTAGGTTGTATCACTAAACCTCAAGGCAACTGTACTTTTTATGCACCTGCTAACAAAGACATTGCTTAAGCACAAGCAAATAGCCCAGCTACATGCATGCATATTTGGACTGACCACAGGTAAATATAAATTGGCTGCTCTCTGCAGCTCCTGAGGGTCACTGAGGTAACCTTGTGGGTTAAGAGGCTTGATCATCCCCCTCCTTTTTCTTTAAAAGCCCTGAGGGAGCCATCTCTCATTGCCATTACACCTAATAAAAATCTGGTTTATTCATTAGAAATTATCAAAATATATTTGGTCAAAGTAATGAGATGTTTCAAGTCTACGCCTTCCAACTTACACACAACTTGGCAAGTCACAGGGAACTGGTTTAGAAGACACAGAGTTAAGAGATTTTCTGGGCTTCATGCTGAAAAGAACTAGAGATAAACATGTGACTTTAAGAAACCCATAGCACTAATCAAAAACAAACTTCATAGAATCCTAGAATGGTTTGGGTTGGAAGGAACCTCTGGAGGTCATCTAGTCCAANCTTTGTCCCAAACATATGTTTAATGCAGGTTTGCAGGGACAGATTTGCTCAAGCATGGAGTTTCTGTCAATGAAAGAACAAAATTTTTTCTCCCTCCTCATGGCCAGAGGTTTCACACAGCAGAGCAAGGCAATACCTGCAAGAGTTTGGGAGCATCAGTGCAACAGCTCACAATGAGAATGGTGGAGCTGCAAGCAAGAGCCAGGAAAGCACATGGCACACAGAGTGCCCAGACCCTGCCAGCCCTCAGCAGTGCTGACCCAGTCACCTCTAGCCCCCAGGCAGGGACAAGAGCAGTGCTAAAGCCAAAGTTTACATGCTGGCTCTGTCTGCCATCATGCAGATCAACCACCTGGGAAAAAAACTGCAGAAGAGAGCACTTAGTTTATTAGACACTAACAACAGCGTCAACATACACAGGCTGCTACATCAATCCTAATTTAAGGAAAGCTAATTAAATGCAGTTTCTCTTTGTAGAGCTTAAGGAAGACTAATTAAAGCAGACAAGCATATCTGCAGAGCAGTTAGTCTTTTTACCTTTAGCAGGGCCTAAAATAAATGGCAAGTGCAGCAGTAGAGGTAAGACAAGCAGTCTGTTGGTGAGCTGGAATTACTGTCATGGTAATTAAAGCGTTCACAGATCAGAGGACTGGAACAGCAGTTTGTTTTCCTTTGTGCAAATACATGGATCTACGCAAAGGTATTTGCGAGAATCAGCAGAGAAAATACCATACAGCTGGTGCTGCAAAGTTTGGTATAATATATCCATGTCTGCCAGTTAAACTGTTGAGAATTCAACATGTTAGTCAGTTTAGCCATAGAACATCAACGTCTACACCACAAACAGATTACAACTCCCAGTGGTCAAGGCTCCATCTTCACTCAAATGGAAGGCTATTTGGATGCCTTTGTAAGCAATGGGCTCAGGTTATATCACAGTATCACACAGTATCACAGTATGTCAGGGGTTGGAAGGGACCTAGAAAGATCATCTAGTGCAACCCCCCTGCCAGAGCAGGAGCACCTAGACCAGCTCACACAGCAATGTGTCCAGGCAGCTCTGCAATATCTCCAGACAAGGAGACTCCACAGCCTCCTGGGCAGCCTGGGCCAGTGCTCTGGCACCTGCACTGCAAACAAGTTCCTCCTCAGGTTAATACCAAACCTCCTGTGATCCAACTTGCTCCCATTCCCTCTTGTCCTACCATTGGATGCCATTGAGCAGAGCCTGGCTCTCTCCTCCTCACACTCACCCTTCACATATTTGTAAACATTCCTGAGGTCTCCTCTCAGTCTCCTCTTGTCCAGGCTGAAGAGACCCAGCTCTCTCAGCCTGTCCTCCTAGGGCACATGCTCCACTCCTTTCAGGATCTTGCTGGCCCTGGGCTGGACTCTCTCCAGCAGTTCCCTATCCTTCTGGAGCTGAGGGGCCCACAACTGGACACAGCATTCCAGGGGAGGCCTCCCCAGGGCACAGGAGAGGGGAGAAGAACCTCTCTGGCTCTGCTGGCCACGCTCCTCTTAATGCATCCTAGGATGCCATTGGCCTCTTGGCCACAAGGGCACATTGCTGCCTCATGGGCATCCTCCTAGCCACCAGCACTCCTAGAGCTTTTTCCCCAGGGCTGTTTTCCAACACATCAGTTCCCAATATGACAGGCAAGGTTTCTGGCATGGCCAGTGGCTGGGCAAAGGTTAGGTGTGACCAGTGCGATTTGCTGTATAAGCAGCTTGGTGCTGCTAACAGCAAAAAGCAAGTTTGTAGACAACGGAGACAAAGCAGCACCCTGCAGCCATGCAGATCCTCCTAACAGAACTGGGCAGCCTTCTGTACCAGCAGCATGCAGATGAGTCAACTGGCCAGGGGAGGCATGGAGCTGAGATTTTTCACCACTCTTAACAAATGTCAACAACCATGAAATAAGCATTCAGGGAACTGCATGTACCCACCAGAGCATCAGAAAACCCTCGGTGAAGCAAGATATTGTTGCTACCACTTCAAGTGACCATTCACAGGAGGCAGAGTCCTAAAGAAGCAAGTATGAACCAGCTATTCAGGAGCCAGGAAAAGAAGAGATGGAGATAAAATAGCCCAGGCGCTGTGAGCACAAATCAGCTGGGAAGCCTAACAGTGTCTACACCACTTGCCCTCCTGGCCCTGACTACAGACACCACCAATTCAAGCCAGTCAGACTGAAGTCCAAACTTTGCCATTTGCCTGAACTTGGACTGCTCAGGGCTGAGGTCACGGGCAGAATTTAGACTGTCAAATCTCACAAGAAAGAAAGAGCAAGCTGGGTGCCTCTGCAAGCAAGCCAGAGCACTTAAGGAAGAGGCTAAGCAGGGAACAAGCAAAGGTCTCCCAAAAGGAAATACAGATACAGGGGCTTGAAATAGAATAGAATCATTTCAGTTGTAAAGGACCAACAATTATCATCTGCTCCAACTGCCTGACCAATTCAGGGCTTATCAAGTTAAAGCATGCCACTTTGCTCTGGTGAGACCTCATCTGGAATACTGNGAGCATTGTCCAAATACCTCTTAAACACTGTCAGACTTGGGGCATCATCAACCACCTTTCTAGGAAGCCTGTTCTGGTGTCTGACCATCCTCTTGGTAAAGAAATGTTTCTTAATGTCCAGTTTAATATTCCCCTGGTGTAGCTCTGAACCATTCCCATCCCTGGATATCAGGGAGAACAGGATCAGCACCTCTCTCTCCACATCCCCTCCTCAGGAAGGTGACAGAATAAAGGTGCCTAAACTTAATTACCTTATTTACCTCCTCACCTTGACTCTCTCCCCAGGGCAACTTTCAGACTGAAGCAGTCTCCTGCAATGGTTACTGGTCATTCACAAAAAAACCCCAACACATCCAAAACAACTACAAAAGAGAACAAAGAACATACCAAAAGCCACAGCACTAGCACTCACTAGCCTGGAAAAGGTGCCTGAAAGCTGCTGCCTGTGAATTCCCTGCACACAAACACTGCATGACTGAATACTCAGGCAGCTCAGTGGCTACCCACATGCTGCCCATCCTGCCCTGCCCCAGGCTCAGTGCTCACAGCCCACAGTCCCTCCACTCATCCAATGGCCCCTGAAGCACCAAACTAAATCTTTTGCTCTTTGCAAAGATCAGACTGCTGCAGCATTTTGTTTATTCAAATTTAGGCAGTGCAAACGTTCCTTAAACTTGAGTATGTCTCTGCTTAGGAGTGACTGCATGTCTAGACACTAGCAATGCACTGACATTCTTCTAGGCACTCCTGAGAGTGTCCTTTTCTCTCCACTTTGTGAGTAGATACAATAGCCTGGTGGGAGTGAAAGCTCAGCCTCCTGGTTTACCCTTATTAGCTGCAGTTCAAAGCTGGCATTTTAAAATTAAGCACAGCAAAGGCCCTTCTACAATCTTTAATCTCTTCAGGTCATTTCTAAGACCCAGCTGAGCTCCACCTTGCAAAAGTTAAACAGACATCATTTCTCAGAGTGGCAAACACTTCTTTTAACTTGGGAACAGGCAGCCTAAAGCTGTCAACTCACTCCAGTGAATGCTACTAACCTTTTTTTTCCCTCCACACAATAGTCCAATTGTTATGGCAACCACAAAAATCAATCACAAGTAAACCCAGCTCAACCACAGTGCCTGCACAGGTTTGTTAGAAAGTGCCAATAAGCATGGGACCAATTCCACTGATGTTCATCACTCAGATGGAGATGAAGTACTCTTTCTTAGAGAGAAATTACACAGAACAATCACTGCTTCAACATTTTAGAGCCTTTAACATCCCACTCCTAAAGACATCTGTTACATGTAGTGTCTACCACATTTGTCACACTTGATGCTGACAGATTTTAGTTAAAACCCCAGAGTGGCTCCTTCCTTCCAAGACAGATTCCTAAAAGGAACATATTAAAAAAACATGCATGCAATAGAAATACCCTGACAAATCTCTGAGGGCTGCCCTGGAACACACCAACAAAGGCACTTGACACATCACAAAACTCTTTGTGCATGGTGCATGAATTTTAAAATGAAACTGAATTATAGAATAACTGGAAGCAAAAACTGTCCCCCTCCAAACACTAATTGTTATAAGCCCCACAAAAATCCAGCACAGCATTCAAAGCCCAACTTTCTACATCAAGTCAGTAGTGTTCTTTTTTAGTGCTCTGTGTTTATGTTTTAGCTAATGCCCTGTTCTGGTTCAGAAAACAGCCCTTGGTCCAAGAGACCAGCTGACAGTGAATTCTGATCTATTCTACATCAACAACAATAAACACATTTGCTCCAAGGATTGCTCACTGGATTGCTGAACAAGAATCAATTATTCCTTCTATACATTTATGGCTTCCAAGCAAGGAGGAAGGTGGCAAAAAAGAGCACTGCAGTCTTGTGGCCTACCTAAATGGCTTGGAAAGTCACCATTTATAGAAAGGAGATCAGTTTCTGAGAGACCAGCAGCCCCAGCAGTATTTCCTACAAGACATGCTGTAATTGTGCCACAAATATAATGAGGTCTGTGTCCCAGCACTACCCACACAAGAAGGGAGAGTGTAATTGAAAATGCACTTGCATTATATAAACTACTTTAATCAGAGATGCACAGAGCTAGAAATGGAAGAGACATTAGGTCATCCAACCCCTGTAGGTCAGAGCTGGACTGCTCATGAGAATACATTTGCAAGGACTTTCTCCAGTACAGAATTAAGCACCCTTAGGGATGGAGTTTCCAACACTTTCTTTAGCAGTCTAAGCTATAGTCTATTTTAGGTTGGACAGGAAAGGTTTCCTCTTTTGTTCTACCTCACTTTTCCTCCTAACACCCCTTTGAATCCTCCTAACACCCCCTTGTATCCTCCTACCACCCCTTTGTATCCTCCTACCACCTTAAATCATTCTCATGTTGGCATTATTTTAACTGTCAACTACAATATCTTTCACAAACTTCCAATTTCACACATTGAACACTTGCAAACCAACCCTTCATCTCTCAGAATATTTTTGTTAAGTCTTTTCTGGACTGCCCCACTTCTAACCCGTGCTGTGGTATCTCCAGTACAACCATGCCTGTGTGCCATCTATATTATGATTTTCTTTTCCCCTTTACAGAGTGAGAAGCTGAGAAAAACCTGGGAACAAGGATCCAATCAGCCCAAAACTTCAGGGCAGATGGACAGGTCAAGGCTGCCAGTGTGGCTATGTACAGCAGCCACTGGTAACAGCAGCATCTGACAGCAAAGCCCATGCATCATTTAGTACTAAACAGTGTCACCACAACTGCTGTAGCTATAGNTGGAGCCCTGAGGAAAATGTTCTTTGTATCAATCAGCCTGTCCTAGACATCAGTGATCAGCCCTGAAATACCTAACCCTAACCCTACCACAGCAGAGATCTACTGCCTCACCTACTGAAGGAAATCTGGGTTTCTTCACCTACAGCATCAGAGGCAGAGAGCTGGGCTGACACCAGGACTTGCTTCCTTCATCTGGACACATTGCTGTGTGAGCTGGTCTAGGTGTTCCTGCTCTGGCAGGGGGGTTGCACTAGATGATTTTCCTAGGGCCCTTCCAACCCCTGACATACTGTGATCTCCTATCTACCCCTGTGCTATGTGACCTGCAGCAAGAGAAGGGCACCAGCAAAACCCTGTGGTATTAAGGAAAGTGGCAGTATTTGGCACATCTGAACTGGGCCACTAAACATATATAAACATGAGAGGAAAGGGCACATAGTGCTCAGCAAAAAGCCACCTTGTGATCCAGTGGAATCCAGTCAGAAATAGACACATTCTCAAATTGATTTAAGATTTGATCCTCATCTCACTCTGTCATTCTTTCCATAAAATAAGCAGCCAGGCAGGAACAAGACTGTATGTATAACAACCTAGTCACAAAAGCTACGACTGTTTTCCACAACTAAACAGATTCTTAAGGAAGCAAGTTTAGTTTTGATGGCCTAAAAGAGCAGAACACAATAATCCTGTTCTACTACACACCAGCGCTTCTGCTTGGAGCTGCCCTTCCAATGACCCCAAGTGCCTTCCTGTGAACAGAAACACCCACAAAGTTGCCAGTGTGTCTGTGTACAGCAGCCACTGCTAACAACAGCATCTGAGGGCAAAGCCCATGCATCATTTTAGACAAAACAGTGTCACCACAACTGCTGTAGCTATAGTGTACTAAAAAACGCTATGAAAACAGAGAGGTGAGCCTAGAGAAGCCAACCAGAAGCATGGAGATGAATCACATCACTCTGACAGCAGCACCATATTTATTCAGAGTTTTACTTACTCAGCTAATGGGTGAGGATGGAGCTAACAGGAGCTCTCCTCACTGATCCAAAAAGGGTAACATTTTCCACACTGCCTGGGCAACAAAAGTAGCCAGATCAGGTACAGCCATCATCACTACTTTGTGGAATCAATCCTGTTAGAGAAGGACTAGATCTGATATCCTTAGAGTAATCCTGGTGAGGCCTCCCCTGGAATGCTGTGTCCAGTTGTGGGCCCCTCAGCTCCAGAAGGATAGGGAGCTGCTGGAGAGAGTCCAGCACAGGGCCAGCAAGATCCTGAAAGGAGTGGAGCATGTGCCCTAGGAGGACAGGCTGAGAGAGCTGGGTCTCTTCAGCCTGGACAAGAGGAGACTGAGAGGAGACCTCAGCAATGCTTAGAAATATGTGAAGGGTGAGTGTGAGGAGGAGAGAGCCAGGCTCTGCTCAATGGCATCCAATGGCAGGACAAGAGGGAATGGGAGCAAGTTGGACCACAGAAGGTTTAGTATTAACACGAGGAGAAACTTCTTTCCAATAAGGGTGAGGGAGCACTGGCCCAGGCTGCCCAGGAGGCTGTGGAGTCTCCTTATCTGGAGCCATTGCAGAGCTGCCTGGACACATTGCTGTGTGAGCTGGTCTAGGTGCTCCTGCTGTGGCAGGGGGGTTGCTCTAGATGATCTTTCTAGGTCCCTTCCAACCCCTAACATACTGTGATCCTTTGTATGCCTTCTATCTCCCTATACAGAACATTCAATTAGTCACAGAAAAACTCAATGAGAGGGGAGAGATCATAATCTGTATCTGTTTGTGTCTCCACTTCATGCCAAAGTCAGAGTCAGGTCAGTATCAGTGTTGCTTATGTATTTACTAAACAAGCCATTGCTCAGTTTCCCTCAGAAAGCAGAGCATTTTTACATATCCTATTATAGCTGGCTAAGTCTTGCTCTACTTAACACTTATCTTTTTGTAGTGGAAACTATCCAGGAAACAAGCTATTTAGTGATGTTTTCTCTGACTTGCACTCGTTTCTAACTAAAGTTGTCCACCTGCCTAGAAAAGACATCTCTTTCAGAGGCTGGCTGCTTCCCTCCAACACCCCTTGCACAGCTCAAGGCTGCCATTTTTACCATCACCTCTAATTTTATCAGCCAATAATCTTCTCAGGCATCTACAGCACAGAGCATGCTGTCAAACCTTTACTCTAAGCACTGCTTATCCCTGTCACCAGCTGTTAACACTCCTCAAGAAATAAATAGCAGGCAGAATTGCAGGGCAGGTACTGTCTGTCCTCCTGCCTGTGCCTCAGAGCTTTCCTCCAGTGTGGACTGAGCAACAGAGCAGAGCATCTCTACTCTTCCTCCCTTATCAAACAAAGGAAGGATGCCACATTTCTGAATGGGCAGCCAAAATTACAACTTACCCATCAATAACTGGGATAGCTTTCAGGTCAGTTGCAATTGGAGTCACACGCTGAAATATCAAGAAGCAAATTTAAACTGAAAGCTCTGTTGCATTAGAGCTCTTTGCCTGCAAGAGCAAAGTTCATTAAGGCTGCCCTGGCAAGGGAGCATTAACTGTCTCCTCCTGCCAGTACAGTGGATCTCTGCTGTTCTCCAGTCTGACCCCCTGCAGGCCTTTTAGCCTCCTGGGAGGAAAAGACACCTATGCTGCCACTCAGAGGGACCTCAACAGAGAAACAGGCTGATGGGAATCTCAGGAAGCTCAAATTGAAAAGCAGAGTCTTGCACATGGGGAGGAATAACCTCATGCACCAGTACAGGCTGGGAACTAACCAGCTGGGAAGCAGCTTGCCAGAAAACGAGCTGGGGTCCTGATGGGCAAGTTGAACATGAACCAACAACATCATCTGGAATACTGTGTCCAGTTCTGGAGCCCTCAACACAGAAAGGACATGGAGCTGATGGAGCAGGTCCACAGGAGGCCACGAGAATGCTCAGGGGCTGGAACACCTCTGCTCTGAGGACAGGCTGAGGGAGCTGGGATTGTTCAGCCTGGAGAAGAGAAGGCTTCAGGGAACCTACTAGTGACTTTCCAGGACCTAAAGGGAACTTCCAAGAAGGCTGCAGAGGGCCTGTTTGCAAAGGCCTGGACTTGTTTGCAAAGGCCTTGAAAGGACAAGGGGCAATGGTTTTAAATTAGAGAAGAGTAGATTTAGACTGGATATCAGAAAGAAGTTCCTCCCCATGAGGGTGGTAGAACACTGGCCCAGGTTGCCCAGAGAGGTGGTTGAGTTCCCATCCCTGGAGGCATTGCAGGTGAGGCTTGCCAGGGCTCTGGGCAAGCTGCTCTAGTTGGGGATGTCCCTGGCCACTGCAGGGGGGTTGGACTAGATGAGCTCCAGAGGTCCCTTCCAACCCAAACCATTCTAGGATTCTAGAAACATGCCATTGTAGAAAAGGTAGCCAACAGCCTCCTGTGCTCCATTAGGAAGAGTGCTACCAGCAGGTCAACCTTTCACCTCTACTTGGCACTGGTGAAACCACATCTGGTCCACTGCTGAGTTCCCAAGTACCAGGAAGACATCAACATACTGGTGCAAGTTTGCTGAAGGGCCTCTATCAGGATTAACAGAAAGGAGTATCCAACCTGTAAGGAGAGGCTGAGAGCGCTGGAGTGTCCACCTATGAGAAGGCTCAGGCAGGGAGGTCCTACCAATGTGAAAATATACTTGACAGCAGAGAGTAAAAAGAGCCAGACTCTACCCTACCCAGCCACAGGACCAGAGGCAATGGGCATAAAATACAGGAGATTCCATTTAAAGGTAAAAAATGCCCACCTTTTTGCTGTAGGGGCAATTATAGAATCCTAGAACAGTTCCAGCTGGAAGAGACCTTGAAGATCATCAGTGCAGCCTTTGTCCTAGCCCTAGCAACCTGCTAAATGATGCCTCCCAATGCAACATCCACCTGGCTCTTAAACACCTCCAGGGATGGGGACTCAAGCACCTCCCTGGGCAGCCTGTTCCAATGGCTCACAACCCTTGCAGCAAAGAAATTCCTCCTCCTGTCTAGCCTGAACCTCCCCTGGGACAATTTCCATCCATTTCCCCTTGTCCTATCACTCTCCACCAGGGAGAACAGACCAGTCCCTGCCTCTCTACAACCTCCCTTCAGGTAGTTCAAGAGGAGATCTCCCCTCAGTCTCCTCTTTACCAGGCTAAACAGGCCCAGATCCCTCAGTCTTTCCTCCTCAGGCTTATGTTCTAAGCCCTTTAGCAGCTTGGGAGCCTCTGTCCCCTCTCCAGCACCTCCATGTCCCTCTTGTAGTGAGGGGCCCAAAACTGGATGCAGTACTGGAGGTGAGGCCTCCCCAAAGCTGAGGAAAGGGGCAGGATCACCTCCCTGCTCCTGCTGCCAACACTGTTCCTGCTCCAGGCCAGGATGCCATTGGCCTTCTTGTCCCCCTGGGCACACTGCTGGCTCCTGTTCAGCTGTCACTCAGCACCCCTAGGTCCCTCTGTGCCTGGCAGCTCTGCAGCCACTCCTTGAAACCCCAGAACTTGTTGCTCAGAGGGGTTTTGGAATCTCCAGCTTTGGAGATATCCATACCTCAAATGGACACAGCCCCAAGCAGCCTGCTCTAGCAGACCCTCCTTTGATACAAGAGGCCTGGGGTAGATGAACTCCAGTGAGTGCCTTTCAACCTCAACCATTTGGTGATTTCTCAGAGCTGCTCAGTTGAAGTCACTCAGTTTCTGTTCCTCAGACCACATCCATCTTGTAGATATTTCAGAGTTTCTTGCCACAGCACCCTTTGTCTGCTCAGTATTTTTAGCTCATTGTTTTGTATTTTGCCAGCTGAGAAACGGCAGTTTGTAATTTTACCTTCAGCTTCATATTTCTTCTTAAAAGTGAATACAATGTCCTGTTTATAATAATAAAATCACTAGTTGGCAGGATGACATCAAATGGAAAACGAGAAAGCAATTGGAAAATTTCGAGCAAGCAATTTTGTGTGCCAAGTTTCACATTTGTAATAGTCCAGCGGAGGTCAACAGGCTCACTTATTATTAGGCAAATAGTAAAGAAATAGATATCCTCAAGTTCTTCCAGGTTAGACTATACAAACCATCACTACCTGAACAGGCTCTAGCACTTTCCAAAAGAGTGATGTTATATATTTTCCACAGTAACACCAACAATGGGAGACAGGCAAAAGCAGAGCTGCTTTGCAAAGAACAGCCTTTCTTCTCTCTCCAATATTTAGGTTTTTGTTTCCCACTATGATTGGACTTTCCTGGCTTTAGTTTCTTGTCCCAGTTAAGCAGTAAGGGAAACAAAAAGATATGAATGAAATTAGAAACATTTGGAATGAGTCTTAGAAATAGCTTTTGGGTTTCTAGATTCCTGGCTACACTTCTTCCTCTTCCAGCCCTCCTCTCCTGCACCCATGTCTGAAATGTGCATTTCCTCCTTTGCCCTGACCCCTCTTCTGCTCCGGGGCCATCTTCTGTCTCACATCACTGAAAAACTAAGTGCAAAGCAAAGCAAACAAGGAAATGAAAATTACATGTTGAAACACTGAAAGAGACCGGAAAATGGTTGAAACTTTGCACCCATCAAAATTTGTCTCTATGACACTAAACCTCCAATGTTTCTCTAAAAGCAGAAACCAAACACTTCTCCAACTTCTCCTGAAAAAAATCTGAACTTCAGTCAACCTGAAGAATAAAATGAGAACTTTGGTCCTATCTTTGTTATCCAAATGTTATCACGTTTGGAGTCTCTGGAAGTTTCCTCAACTCTACTATTCTGATATTTTATGAAACTTGATGCTCTCTATAAAATACAACAGCAGTGTGCAATGCCAACACCTAATACTTGCACTATGCTTTTCTTTAGAAGTTTTTGGTGCTCTTCACAAACAAACAAGCAAGCTGAGAGTGCCTGTGAAGTGCTTGCCTCATTTTACAAAGAGATAAACCCATGCAGGTAAAAAGCAGATGTCCACAGCAAAACTGTAGCAGAACAGAGAGTTAAATCAGCTCAGCCATCATAGAATCATAGAACAGTTCCAGCTGGAAGAGACCTTGAAGATCATCAGTGCAGCCTTTGTCCTAGCCCTAGCAACCTGCTAAATGATGCCTNAAATATCCTTCCCTATTCTTGCCCAGCCTCAGCAGCTTGGTCGAACACATTATCTCACTTTCCTCTAAACCCACACTCACAAATGCCTCTGGAGCAGAACCTCCAGCTCTGTGCTCGATCCATTGACACACAAACAGACTTGACCACCCTTGGGACACTGGTTACCAGAACACAGAAGTTACCTTTTGAGGAGGAAAGGATCATTTCTGATGATTAAAGGAATAAAAGGAAAAATTATCTCAGGAAGAGGGAACAGCAGAAAACTCAAGACTTTGCTTGGGTCTCAGTTACACAACTAGAGAAGATTTACTAGAGGTGAACATATTTTAATCCCAACTCTAATACATGTTCACTCTAGCCAGATGAGCAATGTGTAAAATGCTACATCTATTAATTAAACTCATCTTTTTCTGGGTAGGTTTTCACTGTGAGAAAACAAAGAAGACATCTGTATTTTGCTTTCTGTAACCAGAAGTCTCATGTTACCTCTGTATGTGTTTAGACCACCGACTAGTTAGTGAGCAGTGTGCCAGTTGACATTAAAAGGATTAGTCAATTAAGCTCAAATAATTGTCTTTAAAACTATGACTGTTAAATGTTTATATTTGAGAGGATCAAAAGGAAATCTACTTTGTAGTGTGCACTGTGGTCAGGAAGGGGCAGAGAGGGATTTAAATGGCTTAACTGCAAAACTGTTATCACCTTGATAAGTCCCAGTGTAATAATTCAGCAATAAAAGCAAGAAATGCACTTAGAATTTGTTTCCAAAACTGATTTTCTGACTGGAGACAAGTCAAGCTCTTTATTTGCTTGAAAGAACTTGGTCAGAAGAAATAGAGAATGCTACTGAAACGTAGTCAAGAACACAAAAATAAGCACTTTCCAGTGACTTCTGAAGTGCAGAATTCAGTATCCTTTCTTTTTTTTCAGATACTTGAAGCCTACAGCCTGGGTCTGGTAGCTGAGTGTTACCACCAGTCAGCCAGCAGCATGATCTCCCCCTGAATTAGTCCATTGGATGGCAATGAAAATCCAGTAAAGCTGAAGTAGGAAGGAGGATGCAAGCTATCTATGTTGCAATCTATCTGCACTTGTGCAAG
>VWZO01014377.1:0-42587 GCA_013396975.1 Bucco capensis
ACTGCTTCCCTTGTCCACTGTTGACCACAGGATACTAGATTATTTGAACTTTCAGCTTAAGCTGGTGCAGCTGCTTTTTCTAACCTGGCTAATTCACTTTGTGCTTAGATTAAATGGAAATTAAATGTTTAACAGGTATTCTGTGATTAAAATGTAGGGATCTAGGACTACAGTCTCCCCTGGTTCACTTTTTTCGGACCCTGTTCTCATTGACAACTAAGCCTGACAGTCCCATTATAAGCATTTCAGACTAACTTTTCAAAGATGTTAGGCTGTTCATCCCATTGCTGCCAAGAGGATGTTTCAGAGCTTCATTTTCCAATGCTTAAAAACCATTCTTTAATTTCCAGTTGAAATTTATTCATGGCTATTTTATACCCATTTGTCCTTGTGCCAACTTTGTTCTGTAGCTTAAGTAGCTTTCTGCCTTCCTCAGTGTTTGCTTCTCCCACACACAGTGTGTCTACAGAGGACAATCAAGTTACCTCTTTACCACCATTTAGCTAAGGTGACAGAAGTATGATCTTTAAGAGTACTCATAGGATACCTCTCTGTTACCACAATGATTTTCTTAGCATCTTTTGCATGGTTCTTTTTGAGTACTGCACACAGCTGTTCAAGTGAACCTTGTATGAAAACATTCATGCTTTTCCTTCTCCACTGGTAGTGGCTTTCCTGAGACCTGATCTGTATTTTCCATGGTTGCCACCCTGCTGGGTCATGCCTGCCCTCATCCTCTAATGGGCTCATATATCCAAAATGTCCTTCTACTCACTTCTGAATTATGAGCCCCTGCTCATAACAGCAATCCTCATTAAACCCTAAATGCCTAACCTTGTGCTCTGACTATTACATTTCATCACACATCTATTGCTTCAGAATTCAAGAATATCCTGTTACTCCTGAAAGATGTTCCCAGTTCCCTGCTATTGGCAGCAGCTTCTGGCTTCACATGGTCAGCAGATTTTATTAGTATACTCTGACTTTTGTGCCAAGGTCATTAATGAAAAGATAAAATAAGATCAGTCTCAAAACATCCTTGAGGACTTCCAGACATAACTTCCCTCCAGACTAATATTTCCCCTTCCAGCACAACTCCTGTCATTGCCTCTTTAACCAGTTCCTTACTCATGTTGTAATTTTTACACTAATCCTCATGTTCTCCAGCTTGGCTAATAATTTCTATTGTGGCACTATATCAAGTGCTTTATTGAGGAAGAGATAACTTAGATCTACCACATCTCCCTTGTCCAAAAACATCAGTTCTCTTATTAAAGAAAGAGATCAAGTTTAGCTGGCTTGATCTGCTCTTGGTAAGTCCATTTTATCCCTTAAACCCATTTTATCTGTTTTACCTTTATATTTTTTTCCTTTCAGAATTTATTCTAAAGCAATGCAACTATCAATGTCAGTCTAGAGGGTTTGCACCTACCCAGAGCACATGTTGTAGGACATACAGAGAATATTGCTTATTGCCTATGCCAAAATGCTTACTATGAATTACAGTGCTTGAAAAGATATGTACTAGTTTGGTTCTACTTTATTTTATTGCAGTACTGTGTACAGCCATGGAATGAGATCTCTTCTGCTTAGAGCCAGAAACCCTCTGGTCCTTCCTTCATTGCTCTGCTTTTCCATCATGTGGTTGAGACATCACCTTAAAACTGTTAATGTAGATATATAATGTAGTGTCTTTTACAAGATAGATACTTGAGTGTGAGCTTTGGGAGGTCCTCTGTATGGAATTTTAACTTGCTTAGAGTGGTTTACTGTGTCCCAAACTCTAAACTCAGGGAAAGATTGACCAGTGTCTTTGTGCATCCCTGTACTCCTCCCAACAGCTGAGCGATTGCTGTCTAGGTAGAGTTAAAGAACCATTGAAGCATGACTGTGCTTTCACTGCTGAGATTTTTAGCCACTGAATTCCCATTCCATCTGTATTTGTATGCATTTCTTTTGCAGGTTTTTGTAATGTTGTTAAACTCTGACAGATTCATGATGAGAGAATGACATTAGGTAGGGATGTTGACCCGACATCAGTAAGAACTAGCTCTCCAATCTTTCTTAATCTCAGATGCTGTTAAGTTACACAATGAACAGCAGCTTGATGACAGAAAATATATATATATTTTTTTTTTGCTGCAGGATAATAATTGGCTCAGTATGGAAGTTAATAAGATTTTGTATGGGGATTGGTTTGTAAAGAGATTACATTTTAAGGAATCCTTGGGCATGGAGGTTTTTGTAGCTGTGTTTATTTAATCAGCTGTGGGAACTTGAAACTCCATAGCAGTAAGCCAGGCCAGAACACAGATCTTCTTGCTCCAGCAGAACATGACTGGAATAGAAAATCTTCTGTGGGGCTAGCAGGCTGGAGATTAGATCACATGGGGAAGAATCTTGCCTTCAGATGGTGGGGAGCAAGGATGTCTCAGTTCAGCTTTTCCAGCTGCAAATGTTACTGACCATCTCCCATTCAAACCAGTGTTCTGCTGACTCAGGCAGGTTGAGTTGCTTATCTGCACGTTGAAATGATGCAGAAGGTCAACAGATATCTGTGCATCCCTCACCTCTAGCTACTCACTCTCTAAGCTCCCTGGGGCAAACAGTCTTATCACAGAGCTTTAACATCTTTCTTGAAAGTCCTGATCTGAGTGGCAACCTTTACATTCCACTGCAATGCAAGACGTTGTTATCACTAAAAGAAATTAAGTTTTCTGTTGAAGCTGGTGGGAGAGAGGACAGGGGTGAAGCTTGTTTCAGGGAAAATAAGGAAGGGAGGGGAATTTGGCTGGAAATACTGACGTGGATATTCCAGCTAGATGCAGAAATTATCATCATCTGATGTAGGTAGAAGCACTGGAGTCTAGAGTGGGCATATGCTGCTTCTCTGACAAAAAGAGCTCTTGGGCAACACTTGCTCCATTACTTTGGATATCTGAGTGTTGCTTTAAATTTAATGGTCACTACAAATCAATGTAACAACAAAGCTAGAGGGCTAGTGGTCTTTTAAAATAACTGAGTCAGCTGCAGAGACTGGATCCTCTGCTGACATAAAACTCTCTAGTTCTGTCAAAGTCCACCATAAGCTGTCAGTTTAGACCAGATGGGAAGCCTGACCCAAAAGACTGAGGAGAGGAAGGTTACAAAAATTACTGAAGAAATTGACATTATTTCTCCGTCTCTCTTCTTTCCCCAGGGCAGCCATTGAGGCTCTTGCAGCTTTGCTGAAATCAAGTAAGCTTTTCTCTTCATTCTCTTTCTGAGTTTGACTTCTGTGCTGCTGGACAGAATGATCCTGTTGAACCTCATTCTCCCTTGGCATCCTCTTTTCCCTCAGTCCTGAAGAGCACTGCTTAGAAAAGACAGACAGTTATATAATAGTTTCCTCTATGTGTAGCTATGATTCTTGGAGCCCCACAGCTCTGTGGACACACAGCTTGATAGCAGGTGGTACCCAAAGTCCCGGGGAGCAAGCTGCTGAGGGAGCCAGACTAGATCCTTCTTCTGAGTATTGAGGGAACAGTGGTTGTCCTGGAACTTGGTACACTGGAAGAAATGAGAAACATCTTCATCCAGCAACAAATGCCTATTGCTTTGTTCCAGCATGGCTGGAGAGTGGGGCCAAGACCTGTCTGTCCTGTGGTGCTGTTTTACTGTGAGCTTACCTGCTAACGATGATGCTGTTGGCAGAGGCTTGGAAAACTTCCCTAGTTCAAACAAAGAGGTGACTTTATTCTTCCTTGTAAGCCTGTCAGGTCTGGTAAGGTGCAGACAGGGCTGAGCCCCAGTGCTTGCTGGGGTACATCCCTGGCAGGCTGTGCTTAACCCTTGCACCAGCTCGCTGGGGATGTCAAAGACCTTAACAGAGGTTCTCAGTTACAAACTGCTGCCCTGCCTCTTTCTGAAAGGAACATGCTACTCTGTTTTTTGCCTTTATACTATCCAAAAATACTTAGCTTTTTATTACCAGGATTTAATAAATCTTTGATTAAGAAAGAGCACTCTACTATTGCAGACAATCTACAGTAAATCACAACTTTGTATTGTCCTTCCCTCCCCTCTCTCCCTTTTTTTCTTCCCCTCTCCCTTTTCACAGTATTAGGGATAAATGCAGTTGTGAAAAATTGTAGGCCTGGAAGCAGTATTTAAATGAGTAAGTGCAATGGGATCATATCTGAGTTGCAGCAGCTCAAGTGATGAATTCTGAAATGATGCCTCAGTATCAGCCTTGCTACCTAGATTTAAAGGTCACATTGTTGCAACAAGGAAAGACCTTCTGGTTTGGGCACTAAATTTTAATAACTGAGGTGTGGGGCTATGCCACAGCTGCTTGCAATGCAAAAGCACAATTAGCCTTCTGAGTAGCAAGAAATTTACAGAGAAGGCTAGAAAAGTGGAACAAGAACTGAAAGTTCATCTGGCAGCTTGAGCTTTTTCTTGTGCTTCTGTGTTATGGTAAATACTAGGAATGGAAAGTGAAGTTCTTTTGTCCCAAGATATTTATAGGATAAGGTTTCTACTTGGAGGCTTGTTCTGGGTCTAGAGATGAGAACAGTATATGGAAGTGGAGGACTAATTACCAAAAAGCTGTGAAATGTAGTCTCCTGGGGAGCTGTAAAAACATATTGTGAAAGCTGGGGATGAAGCTGAGAATAATATAGGGAATCTAAAAGGATTGAATTCGGCTCCAAATTCTCCTAGCCCTTTTTCTCCTGGAGTGAGTTAAGTTTTTAAAGCCATAAACTTTTAGAAATGTTGTGTGTCACTCTTGCCAGCCCATTTATGCTGTGAAGGCATCTTGGTTGGCTCCTCCTTTTACGCTTTTTTGTGCTTTACGAAGCGCATGGAGCAGTTCCAGTACTGATCATTCTGGCTGTTTGTTTCAGCTGCTTTCACAGAAGGCATAAAAAAATGACCTCCAATGAGAATTTAGGGTATTGAGTAAAGCAATCTGTACCCTGTCACCCTGGTTGTTCACTGTGGTGTATGGATTAGTGTTCTCATACTCATTTGCACTGTTGACTACTGCAAACAAAGGCATTGCTTGGGAGAGACTTTTCTTTGTTTTGGGACTCTTTTCCCAGTTTGCTCTTTTGTGTCCTTTTCTCCTTGTTTTAAAACCAAACAACATTGTTGCAGAGATACCAGTGACTGCTTCCGCAGAAAAGTCATTTTTTTAGGGAAACACATTGTCTATTTTCAGCTGTTGTTCTTTTAAGTTGGGGTTTGAGAAAGAGTGCCAATGCTGTGCAACCAAAGAGAGCACCACAGCCTGCACTGGGTTTTCTGATGTTTTCTGTAGTCTGATGCTGAGTGGTCAAGAATATCTTCTGGTTTTCTCCTTGTCCTATGGCTCAGGACACAAGAAGCTCCAGGCTTCTGGAGCAGATTACTCTTCAGAGAGTTGGATACAAATGAGCAGGCTCTGTCTTTTGGGAGGTGTGGGTCAGGAGATGTGAAAAACAGCTCTGGTTATTCCAGAGAGAAATGCACCATGGCTGGAAAAGAGATGTATTCTTTTTTGTGCTTGCATCAGGACAGCTTTGTCGCCGTTAGCTTGTGCCCATGACCTTAGTGCCTTTGAATGGTGCAGGGGTTCTTATAAAGTTAAAAAATGAATCTGGTGAATGCTGTAGAACTTGAAAATAGCTTTGAAAAGAAGGGGTAGAACTGTACATAGCAAAACACNTAAATGCACCATGGCTGGAAGAGAGATGAATTCTTTTTTGTGATTGCATCAGGACAGCTTTGTCACAGTTAGCTTGTGCCCATGAAGAAGGGGTAGAACTGTACATAGCAAAACACCCAGAAGCCTGTTAGCATGTTTTAGATGGGATACAAACTAAATGGGGGCAGGAATCCTGGAATGTGCTTTTTGAGTCTTGCAGAAACCCCCTTGCTGGGAAATGGTGGTGAGATTGCTTTAACTGGAGGTGAAGGCTATAAAACAGGCAGGACAAGAACATACCCATTCTTGAGGGGCTCCCTGTAGGGCTGTCATATCTTTAAGCACTTCAGCCCAAAGTAGGTGTCCCTACTGCTTTTGGCAGCAAGCTGCAGCAGGAAAACACAGTAGTTTTAATGGGAGAAGGCAGATGGCAGTGTGTCTCCCTGATGGATTCCAAAACATCCATCTTCAGCTCCTCAGGCTTCCATCAGCTCTGCTTGAGTCTTTCTCCACCTGCAGAGCCAGGGGCTGGCTAGAGAATTTTTGGCTTCTATCTCTTTCGGAACAGAAGCTGATGCTAAGTGCCCACTTAACAGGTGCATAACTGCAAGAAGCAAGATCTGCCAGGAAAGAAGGCATCAGTGAAAGAAAAAATTACTGCCCCAGCTGTAGCTGGGAAATTGTTGCTGTTGTTTTTCAGTAGGGAAAGTATAAGATTGTCCAAAGAAATAAGTGATGGGACACTACAAACTTGTGCTTTATCCACAGCAGGGAAGAAATTCTTGGAAACTCAGTGCAAAACAAGACTGACCTTGGTTGTTCTGTTCCGTTGTACATGTTGGACATTCAATGATAGAGAGCTGGTGAATAATGGAGGAATAGAAGTTTAGGTCCCTTCTAACAACAGTGCTTCATCTTTCTAACAGTGGAAGCTGGTAGAGATGTTTCTTGCCTGATCATAACTCTGTCTCTCACTCCTGTCTTCTCACCTCTTTCCATGCAGCACAGAGCACTTTGACAATTCTTACATGCTACTCTCCCCATTGCTGTTCTCCACCTGCCACGTGCACTCGGCAAACAGCTTAGAGCAAGTCCTTCCTCCATTGCATTGCTAGTTTGTGTTTTTATTTTCTTTATCTGCTGCCTTCACCATGCTGTTGACTGGCTGAACTGCATTATTATACAGGCTGAATATGTTGCTCAGTAAACATCTATAATGGTGCCGAAGTGCCATGGAAGCATCAGGAGTTGTTTAAGAGAAGAGTAATCAACAGTCAGGCTTTCCAGTGTTACACTTGTCCATCCATCCTTCCTTCTTTAATTCCTACATGCTTACAACAGCCCCAGGAAGGGGATGAGTGGGTAGATAGTGACAGCTATCAGCTGAGGTGGGCTGAGGCACAGCATCCTTCTCAGAGTCTCTTCTGTCTGTCCCAGGGCATGCCTGCCAGTTTATTCAGTCTCCTTTCAGTTTTGTTCTACTGCTACATGTCTTGGTGTCTGAGGAACTCATCATTGAGCCCTCCTTTGCCTGCAGGAGGCCCAGATGTTGAGAGGACATAGCCCAGCTGGAGCCTGTTTGAACAGTGGTAGAAGGTGAGGGCTGCCCTCCATGTGCCTCTTAGCCGTGGGCTCTATTACTTTTAGTGAACTTCCCTCCCTGAATAAAACAGGCAAGCCATTCCTAATTTTGGGGCAGTGAAAGCCATCTGGGCATGTGCTCTGTAAGCACAGAGAGGTTTGTGTCCCAGTGGGATGGAAGGGACTAGCCAGGTCCCTTGAGCCACACGATGGCAATGATGTTCTAGGGATCCTCGCTCCTGATGGTGCTTAACCCAATATTTATTTTTGATGAGTAATTTGTTTATCAGCAGGTTATTTTAATCTGATTTGGGTTGTATTTGTTATTTCTGACTATCTGTACTTTCCAGAGTTAGCATGTCTTCAAGGGAATTAGCTAGAGCTGGTCTCAGAGGCATTTGCTCAGCAGATATTGAGGGAAAAGTTTAGGGAAAGGGGTAGGATCCTTGTTGCAATACTTGCCTAGTAAAATTGTCATGAACAATTTAAAGAGACAGGTAGTGGTGACCCCTTGGTTACACTGTTTTCATCAAGACAATTCTCTGTGCTAAAAGCAGTTATTGCTGAGGGCCTCTCACTCTATAGAGTTTCCTTCCTCCTTTTGTCTTCTTTATTCTCTTGCTTTGCTTTTTCACCCCCAGCCTTGCCTTTCCTTTACTCCTCATCTTCCATCAACTAACCTTTATTTAACCTCTCACCCACTCTCTTTTCTTCATCAAAGCAGAAGGATTATGTCTTGTGGCTGGTGGGATAAAATAATCAGTGTCATTCTTTTCCTTTTATGCTGGCATCAAGGAGGGGTAAGTAACTCTGTGAGAAGCAGAAAGCAGTGTTCTAGCACATAAGCAGATTATGGTTCCTGAAAGGCCTGCACCCTCTGTGGCTGAATTCACAAGACTTTGCAACAGATCTCTTGATGTAGGTCTTTAATCTTCTGTCAAAACGGCCCTGTGATAAAACCACATCAGTTCCTGTAGCCAGCAGGACAATGCCTGTGATTTGCCTAATATTTCACCAGGTACCCATTTCTCAGGAGCAGTTTAAGACTTTATTACCTGCCTCTGGATTCAAATTCTGTTACCACTCTGGTCTCAGATTTATCATCACAACCTTTTAGAGTGTTGTGATCAGAGCTGAATTTTACAGATAGGTTCTTTCACAATCTTCTCAACAAAGTTCTGTGACTCTCCTTTCTTCCTGAATTTCAGAAGGCAAATAGTCTTGATTCTATATTTATCTCTTTGAGAAAAGCCAGTCTAGGTTTTTGAATGTCCTTTATATTTCCTTCCCAAGGACTGTCTTCATTCATAGACATATCCCAAACTGGAAGTGGTTTGGTGCTCCAGAGAAAAAGGTTGGTTTCATCTCCTGGGGCATGACAGCTTCTCCCTGTATTGCTCCTCAGGGTAGGTATAACAGAACTGAAGTGCTGAGGAGCTGCACTGTTCTTTGTTGACATCCTTAACAGTGATTGCTTACTGCCTATGTCTTGGCATGGGCAGTATTTGTGCCTCCAGTGATGATCTGGCTTAAGAAAATTCAGTGGTTGAATTTGAGGAAGTTTTCCAATTCCAGTGTCCTTATTTGAACTCTTTCAAACCACTTTGGTCAGAAAAATCATGCTGGAAATTTTGTGCAAATGTCTGTTTTGGTTTTGCGTTTTTTTGCGGTTTTCCAGCTTTCTATTGTTACAACTAGAAGATGCTGTGAAACTGAAGAAATAAAGGAGAAAAATGAAAACCTTTTGAAAATCAGTTTCCTTCTCAGGTTAGTTCAAAAGTTTCAGAAGGTGTTGGCTTGCTTTTTCTTAATTTTTACATATGAGCAGTGTAGAAAAACAAATTAGAGAAGAATCCCCATATCACAATACAGTTTGTATGACTGCCACTGAATTAGTCAACATCTGGAACTAAATCAAACATTTTGGATTAGAAAGAATGAGCTGTTCTTGTACTGAAGCTAAGTAGAAGCTGATTGTGGCTGATTCCTGGTCTAGGAGCAGAATGTGGCACTTGTAGTTGTTAGTGAGCCCTGCCTGTGTTCTCTACCTTTGTGCCAGTGTTATTCATCTCTCTTTAATGTTTAAATAAATGCCTGGACTCTGAGGTTTACAGGGCACAATTATAGTAGTCTTCTGGCTTCCAACAAGGGCTGAGCTAATACTAGCTTCTTGCCAGAACTGTAGAGCTCAGTGGGTCTGAATTCATTCCAGCAGTTGATGGGTGACTAGGTTTCTCCATGGGGACAACTCATTCTGTTTCTATAGGGTACCCTCCTGCTTATCTCTAGCAAAAAATGACCTCTCAGTGATTAAATAAAATAGCTATTTTCTCTTTGCTTTAGGAGATATCTTGAATCTTTTATTCCCAAGAGGCAATCACTAGAGCAGAGTAGGGAAGTTAGAGATTTTGTTATTCTTTATGCTGCTTTAGGGGCCATAGGGTTAATTTAGCAGTGCTGCCTTATCTCCAAACTGTGGCAATGTATGTTCTTGGCATAATGAATCAGCTGAGTGGCATCAACAAAGAGATTTAAGCAGATAGACAGAAAGATAAATATCTCTTTGTTCTGCCTCGTAAGCAGTGCCTTGCTCATCATATTTCAGGTTGACTGTAATTCAGTTTTGTGATTAAATAGGCTGCATGTTTTCCAGTGGTCCCTGTGTTCCTGGCAAACACTTCAAAGGGGACTGGAATGTGGGAATGGCTTCAGAAATGTCCACAGAAACACTGGCAGTCACGAGATTTATCTACTAGACTGAAACCTTGGCTTTAGAGTTTGTCCTTGCCCCTCAAAACAAAATCAGAATTCTGTCAAAAGTGAGGATTTCAACTAACTTCAAGTTAGTATGGGATACAAAGATTATCCTATAAGCTTACTTATGTATCATAAATGCTCCATGGAAAAAATGCCACTTACCAAACCATCAGTGTCTATTGTCAAATGGGAGTTCTCACTGACAGCCTCACACAATGGGATTGACTTGAATTAGACCTACCTGCTGAGCATCTGCCTGGGCCAAAGTTCAGTTATTTCAGACAGGAGGAGTGCATCCATCACACAGACCAAGCATGACACAAAATAGGAAGGAATCACCATTCTTGGGATATTATGAAGTCTGTGTGACAGAGGAACTTCCATTTCCTCTGAACACTGGCTATTATCCAGGGAGAAGGGACTGATGAAAGAATAACAGCAAAAGGGTCAAAAGGCTTAGGATGTTATACCTCTTACCACCACAGATCATGTATACTCACTCCAGGAGGGAGTGGGTTCTTGCTGCCTACAAATCTGTGCAGTGCTGTTTGTACCTGTGTGATTCATTTCCACCATCTGTGTTTGTGCCAAAATATAGATAGATACCCATGCAGGTGCATCCCTAGATGGAGAGACCAACAGACACAGACAGGTGGGGAGGCCTCCTTTTTCCATTCTGCCTTCTGGAGATCTTGGCATACTTCTTCCTTCATTTATTCTCTACTTTATTGACTATGCAACTGAAAAAAAGGAAGGAAAAAAAATAAGAAAGCATCTGACAAGACAGGAGAGCAGAGTGGAATCAATGAAATCAGACAGGAGAAACAAAATGTGTGCTGGCTTTTTTTTTGCCCCTTCAGCAAGTAATTCTCATTGCTTCTGATCAAAGTGCTGAAGAAACTATAGTCCTGCCTCTTCCATCTCCTTACAGAACAGATTATTGTGGCTTCACTTTTCAAAGCAACAGTTCTGATCTTAACAGTGCTAAGTACTCCAGAAAATATGAGGAAAAAAACAGCAATGAGATTTTGCTCCGCTTCCTCTTTGTTTCACATCCAGTGCAACTGAGGAATGGGTTTGTTGTGTGTTTTGGTCTCCCTGGAGGTGGGATCCCAATGTAGAATCTTACCCTTGAAAGATGTGAGGAAGATGTCACCAACATATTTTATGAAAAATTCTTTTTTTCTTTTTTAAAATAAATTCCCCAGAAGCTGTCCCTACAGTACTTTCTAATATTTCCCTTGTCCTAGTGACATTGACACAGAAATCCTAGACTTCTAGCACTTAGTGCTAGAGGCTATAAATCCCTGGATCTAGTCCAGGTTCATCTGCCTCTGAACAGTTCAGGGAAGCTCTGAGCTCTGATCCAAATTGTCCCTACCTTACACTCCCTGACTCTCTTTGTCTTGTCATGTTTCATACACTTATTGACTTTTACAGAGCTTCCTGAGTAATTCTTCAAGGGAGATTGACTGATTTAAGGGGTTAGCCATCCTGCAGGTTAGTAAACATGACAGCTGGTTGAGGATTAACAGGAAATCATGAATAAAATCATTGGGATTGATAAGGGATTCTCAAGCAATTAAAGTTTTCTTGCAGAAAGTCAAATAGAAAAAAAAGACACAGTGAAGGTCAAAGGAGATGGACAACCTTCTACATATTGACAGCCACTGAGCTCTGAAGTATGAGATGTACTGGCAGAGTTAGTGTGAGATGGTTAACAACAAGGGGATAAAGTGCTAGAGAGAACTGCAGGCCAAGGTGTAGGAGAATAGGCAGAGCTCTGTAGGACTGCAGTAGCTGTGGGACCAGCAGGTCAGTGCGTAGGCATGTCAGAGTGGTGTGAAGATGCAGAGCAGGATTAAAAGGAGTTGGCAATCTGATCTAGGAGTGCTGTTTGTTTGTCTGCTCTGTGGTGTCAATGGCAGAGAAAATAGCAGGACAAGACTAGGTAGCAGAACTACCTTCCAATCCCTTTGCCAGGTAAGACTTCGCTGAGGTACTGCAAAGAGCAGACTGAGATGAGTCCAGGTGACTTCCTTCCCCTTTCCAATACCTCCATCCACTTCAATATTGGGATTGAGGTTTGATGCCTACTAGCTGCTTCCTGTTAACTCTCTCCATGACTTCCCTCATTACTGATTTTCTTCATACAGTGTCTTTATGTTCTCTTAACCTCTAGTTTTTTCTCCTGTCCTGTCACTGCCCACTGATGACTTTGACATTCCAGGTGTGAGGGGCTCTGGCACTTTGTTTAATGAACTGGAAATTAATTGGAGCCTACTAGCTCTGGAGAACCCATACCAAGAGCCATCTGTTGTGAGCTGCAAATGCTGATTGGTATTCAGGGAGATGAGCTCCAGTCTTATATAAGCTACCTGGCCCTTTGGTTGATTATGGAGCTCCTGACAGCGTCTAATGTGCATCACAGTGAGGAATGTCAGGACCAGTCAGGAAAATGTTTTGGCAGGGTTGGTTTGAAGGGAGGGAGCCTGGAGTCTGGTATGGCTTTTTGTATTTTCTGTGGGGCAGAGCAAGGAAGGCAGTAGGTGAAGCAATATGTTTTACAATACTCAGCAGAATTTATATTTTATCACAAGTTTCATCATCAGCTCCTTTCATTCTCATATCCTGGAGTTACGTGATTAAGGGAATATTGCAGCTTTCCTCTTCTATTTTTATAAAGCTTATTTTTTAAAAATATATTTTCTTAGTCATGCAGTAAAGCCTTTATACATTACCTCAATGTGACCTTTAAAATCTGAGAGGCAGAAAGTAACAGAAAAGAAGCCCCAAATGCTGTTTCTTGTGTTGGTCTTTTGCTAATTTTTGAGCACTGTGGGTTTCCATAATCATCTGATTCATGGTTTTCATTATATAGATATGTGTGGGAATGTATTTAGAAATTGGACATTATTTCCCTGGCTGGGAGAGGTTTGGACAGGTGCAATGTTTCTGAATGTGTTGATCTCAGAGAGGTGTTCTGTCAGGACCCAACTACATCACTACGTAAAGATGATCTGAGTTACTCTTAACTAATCTTACTGGTCTTTAGCTTTCCTTACTCCTCAGGAGCTTTTTAGCTTCTGGAACACTTATGGTGCTGCAGTTGGCATTAAGTTTATTCACACTTGGAAGGAGATATGCACTCTGCCTTTTTCACCACCCGTGGTTTGGTTCATCTGGAGGCTTCTGGAGCAAATTTCCCCACCTAGACAGTAGAAAGATTGTTTCACTTTTTTATTTGTTTTTTTCCATGTATAATTCTAAGAGTCTAGCTCACACTTAACAAGTAACATTCTAAATTGTAAGAAAAAAAACAAAGTAAAACAAAAACAACCAACCCCCAAATCCCACCACCACCAAAACCCCACCTCACTACCAACCAACCAGATTAAAAGGAGACTGTCAAGCAAGAGTGAGCAGGCATTGAAGCCTGAGTTTGAGCACTGAGTAGCCAAGTGATTATCAGAGAGTAATGGAAGAGTTTAATTCAGCCTTTTCTCTTTGTTTTCAGAGTCTAATAGCCGACAGGCAGTGAGCAGAGGCTACCTGGGTGGATTGCTGAGGCTCTATCAAGACTGGCATCACAATGATATTTCCAACAACTACATTTATATTCGTAGGGGTCTCCTGCTCTGCCTAAAGCATATCACCAACATCCAGCTGGGCAGGGAGACTTTCCTTGGATCCCAGGGCATGAAGATTCTTTTCACAAGTGTCCAGGTAAATGGTGGTGTTTTTTTTTTCTGAAGTGAGACCAACTGGTAGGTAGTGCTGGGTTCTACCTCACAGTGCAGGAAATTCCATAGTTTTATCCTGAATTTATGTAATGCATCAATGAAAAAACTTGATCATGTTAAAATAAATTATTGAGTGTTCCATAGTACTTCAGAAAAGCTGAAATATTTCAGTTCAAAACTAATTTTCATTCCTACTTAACCTCATGGGAATTGTAGTTCATACTTCTTAATGCTTTTTTCCCCCTCCGGTTGGGTTCTGCTGTCTACTTGGACTTCACCACCCAAGGAACAGTATACTGTCTCCAGAGTGGAGTTGCTTAGTTGTTTCAGGAGATGTTTCCTTTTGGGTATCTAGATGGATAATTCCACCCAATCAATCTTTTATGCAGAAGTAGTGTTGATTTAGCCAGGCCTTTGCTAATGAGAAATATCCATCAGCTGTTTTTCAGAAGACCCAGTTTTAATCTTGTGAAACATTAATGTGGGTTCATCAAGAAAGATGGCATGGTCCTGAGGATGGGATCCCTGTAAGGTCTAGAAAGAGCAGGTACAGAACAGTATGGGTTTCCTCTCACTCTTTCACCAATATGTTTTTTTAACCTTTTTTGGAGAATCACTTATGTAGAAACCTTTTGTTCTTGACCCGTGTGATTCCACAAGTTGCATTTCCCCATTGTCATTCTTATTGGCCAGTGCATGATCTCATTCTAGCACTGTCACAGACAGAATGAAAAACCTGTCCCATTCTCTTCCAGAAAATTTATTGCTCTATGATCTAATGTGTTTGCTGCTTCACCTTTCCCATCACTCTCAAGAACAGTTCTCCTGTGACTGAAAGATATTTTTCACTTTCTTTAGTGTCATATGAGGAACTGACCACTTTTTCAGGGTGGCTGATGTGGCTAGGACCAGCAGATCTCTCAAGAGAGTATGGTCTTTGTTAACAAGAAGTCCCTGGTCTGCAGAAACTAGAATAGGTAACTCTATTGAAATTGCTCAAGGGTAGATGTAGGCTCCCTCCCTCTCGAGCCTTCTACAGCCAAGTAGCTTTCTGAGCTAACATCTCCTGATAACTCAGCCTGTGAGCAACCTCGTGGAAACTGCAAAAATGGGGTCACCTTGAGTGAACAAACAGGAAATGACATACTAAGACTCTAGTGAACACTGATAACATTAATCCTTCCCAAAGTTGGAAGTGGAGAAGAAATGTCAGCTTCAGGGGCCTCCAGTTTGCTTTTGGCCTTGTTGTTTTGCGCCTTTTTTTTCTACTGTATGCTACTAGAGAGATCTTGGAAGGGCAATTACCAAGGTCAATAAACTCAAAGCTGGATGTTCCCTTACTACTTCTTTTGGATATTCTCAGTCTTACAGTGTCTCTCCAAGACATGAAATGTTTTGAGGAATCTGGCAGCCTTAGGAAGTGTCTCTCATGCTCTTCCCTACTCTGACCTGAGGTAGAGGCTGCTGCTGCTACTAAAATCTTCATAATCATCATGATAGACAGAAAATGTGATATCTCTTCCTTTGAGAGGAACTTCTGGCTGCAGGAAGAGAGAAAGAGATGGAAACAGGGCAAAACAAAACTCCTGCTTGGAAAAGCAATGGCTCTTTGTGTGTGTAGATAGTATTTTAGAGCCTTTAGGAGTTTGCTGGCATTGACCAAACTCTGAGCAGCTAATGAGATTTTAAAGGTGCTAAAAGCTGTCTAGAAAAGTTTTGCTGAACCTTTTTTTTTTTTAACTCTATTGAAATGGAAGCAGTTTTGCCAAGATAGGTTTGTTTTAACAACCTCCAGTGGAACTTGTATTTATTGAGGCTGGTTTTCAATTGAAACCTTTCCAGCTGCTTATTGTGTGGGCTGATGGACAGCTGAAATACCTGAGATTTTAATAGCCCTTAAGCCTATGTCTTTACAGGAAAAGCCAACAGTTCAAAGACTGTCTCCTTACATAGATTAGAAGTGACTGATGCTTTACTTGAGGAGAATTTAGAGATATCTTGAGTTCCATTCCTACATGGAATGAAAAATAATTTTAGATAATGAAATCATTTGTGAAAAGGAAGAATTTTCCTCTTCCATTTCTTTTTCCAAAATCCATTTGGACTTTCATGGCAGTTAAATGGTATTTTCACATTAACAACTAACTGGCTTTGTGTGCAGTGACAGAGCTGCCTACTCTGAGGAAGGAAAACAGGTTTGTATCTGCTTTAGGAGAGACTGGTACATGGAACATTATTTTGCTATTTTATCATTTATCCATCCAATTTCTTAAGTTCTCCTGGTTTCTCGTGAACCTTCCTGTACTAGGGTCTACTCTAGGATAATGTTATCCTGCACTCCACCCTCTACTTCCCAGTAACATCTATTAACATCATTACCTTTTACCCTGCTTTCATATTGAAATCTCCTTTTTGTTTATGTCACATATGTGTCATACTATCTGGACTGTTCCAGATCCAGTAAAGAAAGCATGGAGTGTGTAGCCTAAAAAGCAGATCCTCTAAATTCAAGTTAGCTTTACAGGGGTTTTCTGAGCTAAGGATTCGCTCTTTTCCCTCATTCACAACATCTCACCACAAAATAAATGGGATATTTTACACACATGTACTGTTTCTCCAGTATCAGTGAAATGGCTTTTCCAAATCAGTGATGGAACAGTACTCAGCCATCTATAAACTGTTTTATCTTGGAATCTGAGAGCACTTCATGAACAACAATGAGAACAGTCCCACAAATTCCCTGTAATGTATCTGAGGGCTTGTCTGCCCTTGTCAGCTAATTTGCTGTCAAGATGACTTTCAAACAGTGTCATTGAATAACTCCACGTGTGGACTTGCATTGTCTGGATGAACATGCCTTGTTCTTGACTATCTCAATTTACCTAGCACTGAATTAAGATGGCTGGCCCAAGGCAGGCATTTCTACAATCCTCTGCTCACTGTTCTTGTAAAAACACAATAGTTTTAGTGAACTACAGCAGGACTGGTCAAGAATGTTATTCTGTTTCCACATGTAGACAAACTTTCCCTATCTTTCTTTTAATAACAAGCAAACAAAAGCAACCAAACACCACATGAAAGAGTGAATAAATTGAAATACTGGAAATAGAAATCTGTTCTCCTTGGTGTTTGCTCTAACCATAATAAAGCTTTCCTTGGAGATGCTTTCAAAATTATCTTTTCTTTTCCCATTGTTCCTAACAGCCAGAGATCTAGAAATACATATTAAGATTCTTGTAGTGAGTCTTGTAAGCATGCCAGCTTTAGATGATTTTTCTAGTCTCCCTATAGGAATCCTGGTTAATCCCACTGAATCTTATAATGCTATTCAATCATACAGGAGAAAACAGAATAAAATCCTGTACAACCAAAAAAACCCCACCCTCAATACAGCCATTTTCCTGCTCCTGATTATGGTAAACTACTTGGTTATATTCTTTGGTTATCTTCCTGCTTTTGCTGAATATTTAGGATTTGGGCTGCACAAAAAACAACTATAGGCTGTCAGACAATGGCACAAAGTATCTATTCTGCTCTCTGGGCTTTCCTTTTTTGTTTGTGCTGCAGGTATGCAAAAATGTTAAATGATATTAGAATGTAATATTCCTCTTTTGCCTTATAGCACGTTCACAATGCTTATTTGACTTGCATTCCTGTTCTGATGAGCTAAGTCTTAGTCCCAAGCCACTGAAGGTAACATGCTGGCAGGCATGGTACAACCTGTGAAGTGAAGTAGGATAATATGCTGATTAGTCAGTCTCTCGGATGGAGGTTGTGGTATAGATGTGCTGTACTTGGGGAAATCTGAGGGCTTACTTCTCTGAGCATCTCACCTACTGGTTTGAAACAACTTTACCTTTGTGCAGCAGCTGTAATTTGCTTCACCAATCTCTTTTATATTGAAGTTATACACCTACTATGATCTCCCAGGGGGTCTTTGCTTTTAGTTCTAGGAGAGAGTGTGTGTGTGTTTGTTCTGTTCGCAACAAAAGACCAAAGAGTTCACTTGCATAGCATGGTAATAAAAATAAAGTATTCTGTATCTTCAAAGTACATCCAGGCTTTTGGAGTTCCTTACACTTCTATTTCCTTCTCTGGATTATAAAAGTAGAAAATGTGGGATACTGCAGGCATTGAGTATTTGACTGGATTATATATAGTGAATTTTCAGTCTATCTGGCCTACTGCTCTCATCATACAGAACAGAGTGCAGTGGGAATGCTCTCCTTCAGTATACAATGTGTGTACTAAAGGACAGTGAAATAATAGTGTGAGTGTGCTAGCTTACCTGTGTTAATTTTGGAGTGATAGATCTGGGTATAGCTGTGGTGAAGATGCAGAAGCACAGATTTTGGCATGTGTAGGCAGCCAAAATACATACATGGGCTCTCTACAGGACTTTAAAAATTCATATTTAAGAAAGTTTCTTTTTAGTGCTACAGTTACCTATGTTAGCTAGGATATTTTAGATTGTGCTTCTTCTGTACTTTCCTTCAATACACCCTGACTACATTATCTTAGAGTAGAGCTAGGGGATGCTGCATCTTCTGAACAACATCCATCAGATTAAGGTCCCTGAGGTCCATGCTACTCTGTACTCCTGTAAGAAACATATTGCAAGAAACTGAGGTCTTGCTCTTCCAGGCATATTTCTTTAATGGTAAAAGGGGGAAAAGACAAAAATGAGGGAGGAGCAGGAAAAACCCAAACTTAAATATAAAGATTTCATATGTGCATAATAGACAGGACAATTAGAAATCCTAACATTGTTCTCCTTTGTTATCTAGGACTGTTTATCTTGTAAAAATCTGGATCCTATCATAAACACTGCCACTCAGATTCTGAGAAAGTGCTACCCCAAGGAGTATCTGCCTGTGAAGACAGTAAGAAGTTCCTATTTCTTCCCTCTTCCTGGGAATGCCAAGGCTGAATCTCCATGTGAGGCATCTGAAGGTAAGTGGCTGAAGAGTGAAAGAGTATGACAGGAGATCTGGGGAAGGGAGTCTTTGCAGCCTAGTTCCAAGGTTTATAGTTAAAATTAATCTGATGGCCTAGATTGTTACTCAGTAGAGATGAAACAACTCCCAGGTCTTCTTGAAGCTTTGGAGATTCTGTCTGGAGAATAAATGAGAGAAGATTAAAAGGAGAAAGGGAAAGGGGTGAAAAAAAACAGTCCTTCTATTATCCAAAAAAATTACAGAACAGAGTGGGCATGGCAGAGGAGGGAGATGCCACTGCTCCACAACAGAGAGAGAAACAATTGTGCCTAATTGTGTCTGTGCATGTGCCTTTGTGGAGGTGGGGAACACTGTTCTGCAGCTTTTTCACTAAAGAATTACAGAAAGTATTATCCTTTTTCCTTTCTAAAATCAAAGCAGGTAACAGTCACACTGCATCAGTAAAATACATCAACACTTGCCACAAACCAGAATTTAAGCACAGGCAGGACGGCCTCTCCACAGGAAAGAAGAAATGGTAGACTCCATGACATACACAGAAAATTTCTGTTACTTCCAGTTTCATATGGAAGAAGCTCAATTACCATAATGATGATAGCAGTAAAGCACCCTAATCTAGATAATATAGATTAAGAGCATCCTGTAATATCATTGCAGCCAAGTAGAAAATCTCTGTATTGCTTTGTATTACAAAGGAGTTGGATCTAGCTCATGGTGACATTTGTCATGGTTTTGAAAGGCAATGCTGGAGTCCAAGAGAACAGAGCTTTAAAAAGTAGGAGATTTAGTACCAAATTCATTTCTACTGGATTAATAAAGGGGATCTGCTTTAAGCAGGATTGTGGTTTGAAGGTGTGGAGAGATTACAGAAACTGTTGGGGCGCCTGAGAGGGATATTAGGTTGAACACCTTTGCCTCTCTACCTCTTTTCTACTTCTGCAGGTGACTATGAAAGTGATGGAGAGGAAGACCTGGATAATGAGGATGTGGAGAGTAAAGAGGAAGTAGGTCTATGAGCCATAGTTTCCTTAATCATCCATGTTACCAGAAAGTAAAACTTCTCATTGTCCGTTTTGACATCTTGTTCAGCTGTCTAAGCAGAGAATGTAGACATGGATGTGGTGTCACATAAATACACTACATGAATAATAGAACACTTGAAAGAAGAAAAAGAGAAAGCCTTGACTTTCATTGAGGGGAGTGCCCTGCACTTATCTTTATTTATTTTAATTAGTAAGCTTGCCACCAGGACAGTGTGGATTTGGTGAAATCTCTGTTCCTGCAGAGATTGACCAGTGACTGTTAGAATCACATGCAGACTCAGGAATAACTGATGGACCTTTGATTCATCTAGGTGTAGACTAGAAATGGCACTTTAGTAGGGAAAAAATTAAATCATCTAGGAAAGACTAACCCTCTTTTTTATTTCCCATATCAGAGCATGTATGGGCTATGCACCCACTCTAAGAAAAAGGGTAGTTTTAAGCTGCAGCTGGGGCATTTGAACCTATATTCCTTCTTTATTTGCTGCTGCACACAAACAAATAATACAATGAATAATTCAGTACTTTTCTGACTTTCCATTTGCACTCTACCTGTCGTTACCTAACTGGCAAACAAACCCTCCTACCTGCTGAGGTAGCAAACTTTTTTGTTGCAAAAATACATATAATCATATACACAAATATGGAGTAGTGAATGCTGCTGTTAAGTCTTACACACAGAAAGTGGTTTGGGAAGGCAGATTAAAGAAATAAAGTTGCACACAGTCTAATTAGATATGATTGAGACTTCTGAGGCAGGGTGTTTTCATTACTTACCCTGTCTTTTTCTCAACTGTAGAACTGATGTCCCCCAATGAAAAATGTAGGTTGAACCCCATCCCATTAGCTCAGTGTCCTAACTTGCCCCCATCTGGCATTTTTTTTTTCTCTGAATATTAGAGCTTGTCAAGATGCTCATTAGGAATAAGTTTCATAGTGAATTTATCTCCTTCTTTAATTAGTTATTCACTTGGAAACAGATCCTAGATGCCTCTGAACTATTTCATTATTCATAAGGATTTACCAAGTAGATGTGAACAGGATTTTTTTTTTTTGCCTAAGAGCTTGCTCTGATGAGTTTTAACTGCTGTTTGTCTGGTGTGCTGGTCATATATCTCCCATGATAAATCTTTCTAAAGGGAAAGCAAGCAGGGAGACAATGATGAATTTTTAGTTTACCTGTTTTGTATGAGATATCATTTACATAGTGTTTGCTGGTATTGATGTGACTTACAAACATTTTCACAGCTACACAAGGCATAGCTATGCCTGCTAGTAATATCAACCAAACTGAAACTTGGCTCTACTCTTTCATCAGGAAATGTTCAGAGAATTCTGTGAGAATCAAAATCATCACCTATCCTTCTCAACTCAAATCTTCAGCAAGTTTGAAGCTGCTTATGCATCCTTAATACTGTTAGTGGCAAAGCCTTTAAAACTGGCTCCATACCCTGTGCAGCTACTCATTGCCTTTTCAACTATGCCCAAGCCAGCAGTTCAGACTGCTTTGCAATGCAAGTGTGGATGAGGGTTTGAAATGCCATGGGTACTTCTGCATTTAGGCAATTTGGGTGGTTTTTTTTGTGGTGTTTTGGTTTTTTTGCTGTTGTTTTTTGTTTTATTCTTCTGATAACTTCAGAAATGAATCTTTTTATCAGTAATGAATCACTTCTTTGCTGGCATTTGGGGGCACACTTACTACTGAGTTGTTCCATTGTTTGACTAATGCTGGGGCATAATGCCTAGGCATCAATGCCACACCTTCACTCTTCCCTTTTGCCACATCATTTCCAAATTTCTTATTCAATGACTGTATTCTTGACACAGTATGATTTTAGTTCTCATACCTGATGTGGAGGAGGTTACACATCAATGCACCATTGCCTTCGACTGTGAAGCTTCAGACAGGTTTCTTATGACTAAGATCTAAAAAGCTTTTAAAAAATATATTAAAATACCAACAAATTTGGTGAGTATAGAAGATGGATTGGGCAAGAGTTTCACAGAATTTTATAAGCAGCATTGAGAGATAAAAATAAAAGTAATTTATGCCAGCAAGTTCAAACATACAGACATGGGCCTTTCAGTTTCTTTGGTAGGCACTCTGAGAAATCATGTGGTTGTCTAAATCCAAGGTAAAAGTGTTCAGCTTCTTAATTTTATTGGTGGCCTGTGAGGACAATTTTGGTTTCAATGTACTTTGAGAATTTTCTTGCTAAATATACACCTATTTGATTATTGTTTATTTGAATAAGAATATAACTAATTAAACCTTGAGGACCTGTGCCTACTGGTTTACACAACATAAGCAAGAGAATGGATGATATGCTTAGAAATAACTAGTAGTTGCTGATGTCTTTTATTTTGAAGACTCTCAAGCCGAGGTGCTTATAAAAAGGTTCAAGTTTCAGTCTTGGTGCTTTTTGAAATCATCTTTTCATGATATCTCTACTTAGGTACTCAAATACCTAAGCTTCAAATTCCCCCTTTTCATGGTCTAGTCTTCCCTTTTGTGCCTCTATTTTCCACTCCATAAAGTCAATTTAACAGCTTTCATGAGTATGGAAAGAACAGTTATAGGGCTCTTGAGTATGGTGTCATTAGAAATCAAGGGTATTATGTCAAATATTACTTCAACAGTTATCTTGTGGAGCATGTTTAACACACAGGCTTTTCTAATTCTGCTTTTGTAGGATTATGACTTGGAGACAGATGTGAACAAATTGAGGTCAAGGCCAATGCTCGATCGGCCAGAGGAAGAACTTGGACAATATGAAGCCATGTGTCCAGAACTTTCCCATAATTTTCAGGTACTGTCACAGAGTGGCTTCCTTCATTTGTGAATATTCAGGAGTTTGAGAAATACTTTAAAAGAAAGAACTGACAAGATAAGCAGACAAGGCTATTTATTGCAAAAGGAAATCTAGATGTGTTACAGGAGTGGAAAACCAAAGATTACAATTTTTTGCTATACTTTATGGGTGTGAATTGAGAGTGATAGGAAGGGAGTGATGCTGTTTGGTGCATGTTTGGCTGGGTGTGGATTAACTGAGCTCTACTGAATCGATTGCCACATGAAAAATCTCTCAGGTAATAATTTGTGTCCTTGCTGGCAATTTCAATGGCAATATCAAGATCAGAATGAAATGTGGAAAATAAATACTGTCAAGTAGTGTTTCGAAGGAAGTGATGGAGAAGATTGCAGTGCCACTGGGTAAAATGTGCAGTTCAAATTGGTGCTCTATTGCAATTTGGGACAAGAAATGGACTCCTGCACTCATTACATGGCTTGGAATTTAAGAGAGCTGAAAGCCATAATTGAAATATGAATCTGGAAAAGACCAGTGCTTAATACATCTCCTCTACACACAATGCTGTGACATTTATTATGACCATAAGCAGCCAAAAGGAACTAAATTATACTCTTGCATGAAGGCAAGGGTGGAGTTTTGCATGACAGATTGGCCTCCTTTACTCTATTGTAAGATCTGTATTTTTTTTAAAAATGCCTTGCAGGTTATCTTTCCTAATTTATTAGAACAGTCAGTTTTGTTGGAGATGACTCACCCAGATGACTCCATCTGATCTTTGTAGTTTCTGTTTCAACTACTGTGGAAACAGCTTTGTGGATAGAAATATTCTGGCAGGTGCCCCACAGCTTGATTTTGTTCTGGCTGTCTTATTGGATGAGTAGAGTTTTGGGAGATTTATAAATATTTTCTTTCTTCCTTGAAAAGTTTTCTCTGGAAGGAGGCACAACATGGCTTTTGTTTCTTCTCATTTCTTCTGCTTTTTAAATTTAAAGGAGCTTGAATCAGAGTCTGAGGAAGAAAAGAGCTTGGAGGAGAGGACTGAGAGCTTTCCCTCTACTTCCTCTCATGTCATTCCAAGTGCTACTTCTGTGAAACATCCAAACTACAGATGGAGAAACCGAAGTGTCACAGAGACAGGACCAGATCCAGGGGAACAGGATTTCAAAGTCCCACTTCAGAGCTGGACAAAGAAGGAGAAATGCAGATGGGATCAGACTGGTGAAAAGAGAGGCACTGCAGATGCAGACCCCTGTGAAGAGGAATGTCCAGCCAGGAGTCATGTGCTTACTTTGCGTCCTCTCCCAAATGATGCTGCTTGGTACAAAAAAATGTTTTACCCTCAATGTGAGGCCTCAGTAAATTCTAGTCCTGGAGAGAGACTGGAGAACTCTGACTTTGTGGCAAATCTTCTGGAGAAACACCAAGACGATATCCCATTCCACAGTCCTTGCTTTTACATGGCTAAGGCCAAAGGTGTTAAGTCCATACCAGACTACAAAGACTTGGCACTCCCTGATTTCTGGGGTCACCAGCCACCTCCTCACAGCAAGCCCACTTTGGAACGCAGTTATGGGGTTCAAAGGTGATTATGCTTTAATATAGTTATCATACTGAGAGCTCTCAAGCTCAAAACTGGTTTATGTAGGTCCAGACCATAATATCTCTGAATGTCTGAAGTTACAGAACAAATTTTGATCTATCTACTGACTTGGTACAAGACGAAGGAGTATTATGATCTTATTTGGGTTTTCATTCTGAGGAAAGGAAAATGGTATCTGACTGGATTATGATCAGGATTTCCTGTGTCTGACATGGGCTTTCTGTGGGTCAGTGGATGAGTTTTAGAACTGTGTGTTACTTTGTGTCTCATAGATCAAGGTGGCAGCCAGTTTTAGTGCTTGCAACATTGGGCCCCACTTGGCTCTTCGAGGAAGAATTCTTTCTGCCCTCTCAGACCTGTTTGTCTGTGTTAGGTTGTTTTTGGGAATCTTCCTGTCTACCCTTCTGCTGCTATTTTCCTTCTTGCTTTGCTTCTTGCTCTCTGCCTGCTCCATGGGATCCTTTAGAATCTTCTCCTCCTTCCCTAGTATGTGCACCTGCTTCTGGGAAGTCTGTTGTGAGCCAGAAAGCAGTGATGGGAACCAGGTAAATAAGATGCTTTCCCTTCCTGCTGCCCAGCCTACTAGGAGGAGATAGCATATATAAAATGCAACATGCAGAAAGAAACAAAACCAGACCTCCCTTTTGGCACCCTGCTACAGGCTGCTGGTTTTCTCATGTTATTTCAGGTGTTCAGATGAGGGAAAAGCTATGTTTTGAAGATGTGCTAGGAGAAGTTCTTTGTATAAGTACCATTTTGTCTGTCCCATGTGTGGCTGTGTGCAATGACTACATTTCTTTTTAGTGGCATAGGGAATCATTACAGATACCAAAGAGGCTGGATTCTATGCTCAACTTTAAAGCTGATCAATGCTAATCAAATGGCATTTGTGAAGACCTCTACTTTCTGACCTCTAGAGAGATAATGATTCTTTCTGAGGCAAATATAAAAGCTAGAAATACTATCTAAAGGTAAAATCACTCTACTGCCTTCTCCTTGCACTGTTGCTCTAAAAGCTCTTGCTTTTATGACTACAATAACATGTGTAACCATACAGCTAAAATGGGAATAATCGCATCATGCTTCAGGGCATAAAATGATTGCCGCAAAGGTCAAGAAGAAAATCTGGTATTTCACATTTGACCATCTTCTGGGGATCAGAGAACTTCAGTTTAATAATGAGTAGAAATTAGCTTGGTCTAGAGCCAAGATTTGCTATGAGAAAGACTAGGAGGTTTATAAGTTATGGCAGATATTTCCTCATGGGTAAGGCTTGCCATCTGGGAGATTGACATTGGCCAGGAAGAACAGGGAATAAATAAAACTTGACAGAATACTGTAGAGAATAAAAATTTCATAAAAACAGTCCTTTAACCCAAAAGGCAACTTGTTTCAATGGGAATGGAGCAGGACTTTTGTTATGGTAAAACAAATAAATATATACAAAGGAAGTTCACCTGAAGTTAGCACATGGAAGTCCTCTTTCTTACCAGTCCTTGCAAAGAATTTCCTAAGCCTCTTCATATTTATTCTACAAGATTACCTTTTATCAAGATTTCTTAGCATCACTGCTCTTTTATTCTTTTTTTCTTGCCTCCTAGGAACAAGGTGCTAGATGATATCCGTCGCTTGCTCGAGCCGAGGGAGGTGATAGGCAGAACTGTGTTTGATTTAGACGAGCCCAGGTGGGTAACTTAAATTGAATACTGTAAGAAGGGGCTGGGTTAGGTAGTGAGCTCACTTTGCTTCTTGAGTGCCAATAATGGTGGAGAAGAAAGAGCCTAGGAGGTAAAGGCCCAATAGGAAAATTATACAGGAGGAGTAGATGTGGCTCAAGGGAAAGGATTTCTTGTGGAAGTCACCGGAGCAAGAAACCCTCGAAACCTTTTAGAGAAAACAAGAACATCTATACATCCAAGGGACTGTATTGTGCCCCTGGATGTGTCTGCATTGCATGTAGTCAACACGCAGGGTGACACTGGAAATTTTGTCTAGGGATCCAGATTCAGTCCCTCCCTGCCCTGACAAATAATTCACATCGAGTGTGCACTTTAGTGTTTGTATTACCAGTATCACAGGGTGTAGGTGTACCCTGAAATGTGTAGCAGTTATAAAAAGCTTCTGAAATCAAACATCCAGCCTTGTGAACTGTTTCAAGTGCTCAGCTATGGCCAGCAATTACAGTTTTTGACAACATGTAGCACAGGGCAGTTGAAAAGGTCCCAAATATAAAGACATTGCATTCAGAGGAAGAATAAGTGACTTGCAGAACATCCTTTAGAGTGAAAAAAAGGGTGAAGGACAGTTTGACGTAGGAGAAAAGATGTGAAGTTGTTCAACATGAATTTAAAGGTTTCTAAGCTCTAAGAGAAGGAAACTGTATAGAGGGAAGAATAAATGTGTAGTAATTGTATAAAGCCACCTTGTGCAATTAATAAACTAATGAGGATAACTCAGTGGGGAAAGTAACGAGAATAAAGAAAGTATATATGAACTGGGACAGAAGAGAGTATTGAGAAAGGAAAAAGAGATGTGATTCAAAATCACTAAGAAGTAATAGAGAAGAATGTTCTATTGGATAGAAAGATTATGGATTTGCTCATATCTTGCTACTTTTTCTGTGTCTTGCTTGTTAAAAAAAATGATGAAATTGTATTTTAGCATACAAAGGGTGTTGGGGAAGGCTTATATTTGAAGCAACCTGCTAAGGGTATCCTTGCTTTGATTTACTGCAGTCACTCAAGCCCAGGTGCTCCAGGCTGTTTGACATTCTTCTCTAAGTTTGAATGTGGAAACCTTCGCAAAGCCATCCAAGTGCGTGAGTAAGTACCCTCCCAGCAGCTGTGCCTCAGCCTGCCTCTGCTGTCACCACAGCCTGGCATGGTGCACTTCTTCTGGCTTTGGAAACCGTTGGCCAGGGAAACAGGTTATATGATGCACAGCTTATCATGCCTTCCAACACCTTGATGTCGTGAAAGTTAACAGGTGTGTGAAAACAACTAAAAATTAGTCTTGTTTTGACATGACTAACATCGTGAGAGCATTTAACGGTGTTTGGGCACTGCTAGTTTGGACTCTCACAGGATATTATTGACTATGATTGTCTAGCCTGCTGTCCTCTGCAGGTTCAGTGGCAGGCTGGTGGGTTGGTCTGCTGTGTCTCACCTAAAAAAATGCCTTGTGCAGGCTTGAGGGTGCTATCCGCTATCCTCTTTTTATCAGTGCACTTGGAAAAGGCGCTGATGAGGAGCGTGGATGGAGCCCTCCCTGGATCTTCGTTCGCGAAGCCTAGCCACGACGACGACGGTGGGTTGGTCATGGCCACCATTTTTTCTGGTCTTCCTCTACAGATTTGAATATGACTTAATTCTGAATGCAGATGTGAACAGCAACCAGCATCACCAGTGGTTCTACTTTGAAGTCCGTGACATGAAATTAGCAGTTTCCTATCGCTTCAACATCATCAACTGTGAGAAGTTCAATAGCCAGTTTAATTACGGTATGAGTCTTTAGGGAATTGGGTTAGTCTTTAGTTCACTAGACTATCTTCTTAATGCCATCAAGGTTTTGAACTTTCCGTATCTATACTATAAGGGAGACTCTAAGCTTATCTACCCTGCAATCCACTGAAATAGTTACTTGGGATTTGTCAAAGGACCTTTCTGAGGGAGAAAGCTGAATATTGAGATCTTGGAGAAGATTGGGGAGGGAGAGATCAGGGAACCATTCTCTGTATTTAGACACCACAACTGAGGAAGAATGGCACTGGAGTTGGGAAGGGGGGGAGGAAAAAAAGACTGTATGTTGAAGCTGAATGAGCAGGAAAGGACTGGGAAGTGCTCATAAGGTTTAAATAAATGTAGATAATGCTCAAACAAATATTCACGATTTTTGGGTTTTATCCAGAAAGATAGCTCTGCCTTCAGACCTGCTGAGACTTGTGCTGATATTAATGATTTAAAAAAATTTCTGTTCCTTGCTGTCTTTGAACTCTTGTCATAGTCTGTGGTTCAGGAGGAAGGCAGCATTGCTCAGAAATAGGCAGGCCAAATCCCAGCTTTCAATGGCCATTTTAGAAAAGAAATTATTTCTTCTGCATAGAGACTGTGGGTTGAATTCCTAGCTGGCACAGGCTGGGTTTTTTTTGTTTCCATGGAGCTGTGTTAATTTACACCAGCTCAAGACCTGACTCAGAATGTTTAATAAGCCCCCAATATCAGACTTTGCATTCCTCTGAAGCCCTGTGGATACTGCCTTCAACATCACCAGAAGAACTCTCTCAGGATCAATGTTACCTAAACAAACAGCACTAGGAGCTAGAATGACTTGTCACTTGTATTTGTGAAACTGGCTGGATGAGTGGCATAATGAATTATAAGGCATTTGCTCCCTAACCCTAAGGGCTGGAGTTCAATTATTATAGATCACAAATGAAAATTATTTTTTTGTCATCTTTTTCTACTTCCCTGAATTACCAAACAGTTCAGTGTTGTGTGTCTGGTAGCAGCCTGAAAATGAAGTGCATTGAAATCCTGCTGCAAACCTCAGTACAACTTCTGATATAGTCACCAGTAACTTCACAGCTAGAGATTCTGGCTATTACTGGTGGGAAGTTGCCTGTTATCTGCTAGTCTGGCTGTTGTTGGCATTTATAATCTCATTTTGTGCACCTGAAGCTGTACATGACTCAGATGTTCAAGCGTGCAACAAAAAATAGATTTGGAAGAACAAAGTGCAAGAACTATCTGGTGTAAGGAGGGAGGCTGAGCCATGGCTTGGCTGTGGGATTGGCTGTTAAAACAATTCTTCTGTGGGTTACTTCTGCTGCACAGAGAGGGCAGTGAAGCTCTAGCTGATCTGGCTTGGCTGAGAGAGGCTCATTACACTTTCCAGCACATGCATAATGTTTCCAAAGGCTGTTGGTAGGAGATGCTGTTTATTTGCTACATTCCCTCTGCACTTCCCTGGGCTGATGCCTGTGCTATGACACTAAAAGCTTCCAGTGCCAAAGTGCCATGGGTGGCAATACTTGACAGCTTCTGGTTACTGAGTTGTTGTTTATTTTATTTTTGTGGGGGTTTTTTCCCTTCCCTTTTGCTCTTGGTTAGATGGCATTGTGTAACATTCAAATAAGCAAAAAAGGATATTTAATGCAATAGCTATGACCAAAAGCAGAGCAAGTCATGAGGTGCAGGCTGCACCTCCCTCCTTGCCCCTTTTCCACTAGCATACTCTTCCTTGGGAAATAATGGGATTTCATCAGAAAGCTGATTTATATTTGTTTTCTACAACTGAATGTTTCCATGGGGAAAGTGGAAAGGAAAAAAGGATTATATTCTACTTATATATTTTTAATTAAAATGAGATGGCAGACCAGTATCAACCATCACCCTGAGATGGTTTGGGATGTGTGTGCATCCTTTGCGTGCACAGAGAAAGGCAGGAGCTGGCATTTGGATATTGAGAACACTGCAGACCCTGAGCCTCACATCCTTCGTCTGATGAACTGGGCTTCTGGGCAGGCCTGTGTGTCAACTCACAGGGGAACATATCCTGGAGCCAAACACAGAATTATTTCTTGTATGTGGCTTATGGTGCTGGTTCAGGAAACAGCAATCTAAAGACTACTTCTAGCTGTAGGCTGGATAGTGGTACCTCGCACCACAGCCAAAGGGGAGCTGGAAAGGCATTTCTGCTGGGACACTCACCAACTCTTCAAGCTCTGGAGAGTTTAACAGAGAAATCCAAAGGAAGAAGGGAAACTGAATAGCTGCTTATGGAAATATGTCATCAGGATTAATGATTTTCAAACCTCACCTCCTCCTAGCACAAGAACAGCCAAGAGAAGGATCAAGAGGCAACGTATCAACACGCATAAATACTTGAAAGGACCTTTTCCCTGTTTCTGAAATACACTCTCACAGAAGTGCTGCCAGCATGAGTGCTGGGCTGAGCTGGGGCTCTGCTGGGTGCCCTAGAGCTGGCTGGCTTTGCCCTGGGGAAGAGGTCACCCCTGCAGCTCCCAGCTGCCAACACCTCGACAGGGACACCCTGGGCAGAGAGCTTTCCTGATGAGGGCAGGATCCCTAGGGGACTTGTGAAAAAGCAGGCAGGGGTATGAAGCAAAGGAATGTGGTACTAAAACTGCCTGCAGATGGGCTGGCTCATGGAGTTATGGGGTCAGATCAGAGAGAGCCTCCTACCTTGGGGCAAGAAATGGTGATATTTTGGAGGTCAGGAGGAAGTCTTCTTCTGATAGAATACAGTACAAAGAGGAATGTTATTATCAGCACTGATGGCACCACAGGTATTACTTAGGTCTAATGGCATGTTTAAAACCTCCAAGTTTTGCTTGCTGTTTTCTGAAGGTACAGTACTCTATGCACTGCAGATTTCTAATGCTGTGTTAGGATTAAGGTTCCAATAATGGTGCAGCCAAGCATAAATTATTGGATTAAACAAATTACTCATCTTGTTGATACCTTGATTCTTTTTCTTATTCTTTCTCTTCCTCTGTAAACAGAGCAGCCTGAAGTCCTCCTTTGCAAAGGCTAGTAGGATAATTTCTTTTCTAATGAACCCCATTCAGCTCATTTCTTCTAGAGGTGCTTTTTGTATAGATATAGCTATATGAGACTAGAGCATGGGGCTTTGGGAAATGTACTTATTTTGCATAAACTGTCTGCAGAGAGAGCACAGATGAAATAATGATGCTTCTTATTTATCCTCTTGCCCATCTTTTCCAGCCAGGGAAGTCAGGTCACTTGAAACTCTTTTGTTTTATGTAGGCATGCAGCCAGTCATGTATTCAGTGAAGGAAGCTCTCCAGGGCAGACCTCACTGGCTTCGGGCAGGCCATGATATCTGCTACTACAAGTAAGTGCCATAATTTGTGGTTTCCTTTCCCCTCTATTCCCCTCCTGTTAACTCTATTGATGTTGCTAACCTTTGACCACCAGTGCCACCCATTTCAAATGGCGCTAAATCGGTGCTAGTTCAACGTGTTATGTGCTTCCACCTTCAGAAAACACCTACAAATGTTAGGTTCAGAGATGGCTACGTTCATGAGAGGATTTGATGAGACAATAAAACCTTCCAGAAGTAGCAGAGACTCAAACTTGTCTTGTCATCAACATTTACATGCTGACTACCATAGCAGTGGCTTCTCATGTCATTAACAAGGCAGTTACTGTGCTGCTGATTAAACAGCAGCTGACTTCCAAGATTAAGCCATGATTGTAAAATTAAACTTGTAATCAGTCTCTTGTTTATAGTATATGAGAGAATGGAGTTTTATTGATTTGGAATATTCTGTGTTTTCTAGCTGTACATTGAATTATATATCAACATATTCATCTAGGATAACTACTTGTTGTCTGTTTCATTTACTGTTTATTCCAGGCTTACATGTGTTTTGGTATATACAAGAATGCACTTACACATACATCTGCACTTTCAACTTTACAGAAATTTTAATCTTTTTATTTCTGTGACATTTTTATAGAAGAGAATCCAAGTCATGAGAAGTTGTAGATGGGAGGGAATGTGAAGAAAGTATGTTTGAGGGCTGCTTAGACTTTGGCTCAGTATAGAAGGAAGTGGGGTTGCTATAGTGATGTCATGCTTCCTATATTTTAGGGAAAGAGTTTGCTTCTTTTCTGTTCACCCTGGTCAGAGTATCTGGAGGTGGGACTGGCACATTTTAAGGAAGCCTCATCTAATTACTTTTGCTAGGAATTTTTCATAACTATGGGAAAAGAGTACTCAAAGCTGCCCTTAATTGCTTTTGCAGCAGAGCTCTTACTGAGAGTAACCTCTGAGTTGAAGCACAGTGGGATTAAAGGCACATTCCTAAGATGTCTGGGTGATGCTCATTGAGTGATCTTTGCTGACATTCATCTTCACTGGAGAATGTCACTCATACAGATGAATGTTGTGGCACAGCTTTGTCATCATGTGCCTTTCCCTTATGTCTCACGAGAGGTTTTATGTTATGGAGAATACTAGCAGTGCTCTTGTCAAAAGAAAGCTGAGTGACACTTCTGCTCAATTTTATTGCCTCTCCATGAAGTGACAGGATACATCCATGATAAACAGAGTTGCAGTTACTATAAGATCATCTAATTCACTTGCTCTCTTGGCAGCTTTCAGGATCTGAATAATATTTCTTTCCAGCAAATTATTTAAGGAACAATAGCAGCATGCTGAATCGGTGACAATGTGCTTGTGCCTTTGATTTCATGGCTTATTCTAAGCATATTATCTAACCTCCAGCTTTTTCAGACAATAGTCAGTTCTCAGATAGTAATGAGGTACACGGAGTGTTTTGTTCTCAGATCACTACTAAAGACTTGGCTGTTTGGTGATCATAGTGGTGTCAGAACCAGGTCTTCTCTTTCAAACATCTTTATCACATTAGATGAAATCATTGTTAGAGCATTTGCAAGCCACCTCTCAGTTCTAATCTACAGAAGAGGACTGAGACACCAGTCCCAGTCTGAGAGTACCTGACCTTTACAATATGACTGCAGGCCTTAATAGCAAGATGGCTGGGGAAATATTCTCTTCCACTGGGATTCTGCCTGCTATCCTGACAATAAAGATGTCTTAACATGGATTTGGCCTTTGAAAAGGAAGTTAGGTAGTGCATTTTCCAGTTTGCAATGTGGCAGACCCTAAAATAACAGCCATGCCCTGCAGGTTGTTAAATACTCGTTTGTTTTTTTCATTGTATGGACCAGGGTGTTCCTAAAGCATATTGCACTGTGCAGCCATGTTTAGAGATATAAGATGATTAGGGCATGTAAAATGAGGACACCAGACTGCAGGTGGTAGAAAAATTTTGGGCAAAGGGAGTGCATCAGCAGATTAGAAGTGCTAAGTAGTTTACTTTCCATGTGGATTCTGTTTTGAAATTGCCTAGAAATCTAGGATATTGATATATTCTTTGGCCATTTTAGTCTAAGCTGATTCAATGCCATATTCTATCACCTGCCAGTGTTTTTTTACTATACTAAATGCTGCAAACAGGAAGTCTAAAGACTAGATGACTAAGAGGTGTTGTTCTTTTATCACTTGTTGCTTTTGAATTCCTGAGTTACAATCCAGCTCATTTACTGACTTGCCTGTACCTTTGGCCAAATGGCTTCACTTATTTGTGTCTGTTTCCACCTCTATAAAGGATAGAAAATTAAAGTCACTTATCTGCCACACAAAGAATGGGAACAGATAAATGGGAAGCAAGTTTTAATTAGATAATGATTGCAAAGGTCTTTTGAGCCCAAAACATTCTTGTGTAGAGTAAGTGATAAGTAGTATTATAATTATTATTAATTAGCTTTCTACCACAGCTATGCTAGAAATACACTACCTATACATTATTTCTGAAGGAGAACAGCAAATAAAATGATTTGACTATTACAAAGTGACTGAAAGGCATAGTAGATAGATCCTGCATGCTGATTAAAAACCCCATGCTTTGGTCTCTTATTTTCTTTCCAGTAATCAGTGTATTCATTTCTAGAAAGCATGTGAGGCTGCACAGTTTTTGAAAGAGAACATAAATATGATAGTGGAGACTAGATGTTTCTGGGGTGGTCTTTTCCCCTCTTCCTTGCTTGTCAGTTTGGGCTTCATGCTGGTGTGGTAGAGCATTGTCATGAAAAAGGGGTTAGGAAGAAAAACTCAGCCTGGTAGAGGAACAAGGAGGCAAAAAGCCATCTTAGGGTGACAGCAGTGGAAGGAGAGGGGAGGTAAAGAGGAAAAATGTTGGGTTTTAGGTTTGTTTTAAAAAGATTCAGAGCTACTGCCGTGTGTGATAGATTGTGAGGAGGCCGGATTATGTGTGGTAAAAATATATGATCATTTCCTTTTTCATACATGAATGAAGAAAATGAAAGTCTCACTTGTAAACTTCTTGATACTACCAGATTGTTTGCTATAGATTGAAGCAGGTGTCAAGAAGTTATTCAAAAGTCTGGAAATACCTCTCCTGGGCAGGTATTTTGCTGGAAGAGTAGAGGTGCTCAGGAAGAGAGTGCTGCAATCATGCTCTTCAGCACTGTCATCATGCCATCTGAGCACTGTCAAGAGCAAGGACCATTGACTGCCATCAAGGACAGAGGTGTCTGGTGCTGCAAAACCTCTGGGTTAAATGGCCATTTGAGAGAGGAGAGAGATTTTTGACTGCAGAATTACAGACTATGGAGAGAGAACCCTTTACTGGAGTATTAGAGAGAGGTGGCAATAAAGTGTGCACAAGGTATTTAGGCAGTATCTGCCTGCAAAGAATTGCTTCCTTCCACATCTCTAACTGTATATGTGAATTTGGAGGTGAGGACTCAGAAGATCTCACCACTTTGTGACAGTTCTTTATGAATAAATTCATCTAACCTTCCAACAGACACTGAATCTAAGAGGCTATGGAGATGAGTATTTTCCTTATGCATTACACAAGTAACAATTCTTAATTATCCTTTACTGTCATAGCTATCAAGAACTAGATTGAATGTCACTGTTCTGACTTAAATAAAAAACCAAACACAACTTCTCCACCCGCCCTCCACCAACAAAAAACCAAAACCCCAATAGACTCAAATCCTGGATCCACTGAAATACATATATAAGTAAAGGAGATGTTTCTCTAGTTGTGTGTTCATTGCATTTTTTTCTCTGACTATCTGTGTCCAATATTAAGGTGGCTTATATGCAAAAAAAAATACTGGGTGAAGGGTTCAGCTGAGAATAAAATCACAGGCTTTCCAGTTTGCCACCATGACTCAGGGTTCCTGTACTACCTATTGATCCAGTTGGTATCACTCACCCCATGTGTTCCTAATTATTCAATTCGGGTGAAAACCCAGCAGCACTGTATTGTGCCTCCCTCACTAAAAAGAGTTGATTATTTTGGAGAATTTGACAAGAATAATTATCTTTTCCACCCTTTTGAATAAAAATGAACAGTAGCAAAATAAACCAGTATTGTAAATTTCAGGAGCTTAAATTGCATCTTTTGGTTGCCTTTTACTGTTTTGCATTTTAATGCAACACTGATGATAACATTTGTCAAAGAAACCTCACAGTCTTTCAGAATCAGAAGGTTCAGCAACAGTATAATTGGTGTAATGTGGGAAAAATATTGTTTGAAATGTACTTATGGAGTAATTTTGCTGTGAGGCTTCTCCCTAAACAGTGTGAATTGTGTCTTCATCTGTGCTGAAGGAAAACTTTCTTACTCAGCCTGAAGTAATCTCTTTATCAGAGCAAATCTCTTGCAAGTGATCTGGTTCTAGAACTAGAGCGAGAAGCTCAGTTTCAGATTTTGTAGATGTAATGAAGGGAGTGTCAATGGCCTGAATGTACTAGTAGACCTTGATGACACACAAACCTTCTGCCATGGGCCCAGAAATTCTTGTTGAGCTCTGGCCCTGGCCATTCAGTCTCTGTTGTAGTGAGGCTGGATCCAGCTCAGTCACTGCTGTGTCTGGCCTTTGCTCTAAGGTCAGGTGATCCGAATCCTGACCCATGGACTGACCTCCTGGCTTGATGCAGAGCTGCCTCATCACCATAAACTTGTCTGATGATCTGGTTGCATGGTTGAACCCCTGGTTGAACCTATCTGCCATCCCCAGGCACGCTTTGCTCAGGTACTGTGAGAGGAGAACCTGGCTGGTGAGGCCACTGCCCTGCTGGCTTCCATATCAAGCTCAGCTCCCAAACTTTTTAGGGAGAAACTGCTCCTTGATGCTCCCTGACATGGAAAGGCCCATGTCTTTGAAAGGGAGGGATCCATAAGAAGACTTTTTGGATAGTACACAGTCTGTAAATCTGTATGATGTTGCCTCTCCTCTGTGTGCAGTCTTCACCTAAAGTTACCCTGTTCATCTTTCTACTCAACAAAGAGCCTTGGGTAATATTTGAAATAGATTTATGCCTCTCTTTTTTGTTTATTTACTTCTGTATTCCTGGAATATTCATTTCTTCTGTGGAGGAACTAATTGGTTGGCTTAGTGGGGTATTCATGTTTTCTAAATCCCCAGAGTTTCACAGAATATTTTCATGTGGCATTGTTCAGGTCTGTGAATAGGTACCTGCATCTCTGAGCAAGATAATTTGGATGTTGGATGCAATACAGCAGTGTTAGCTGAATACATTAGTTTAAATATTTCTGGACTGTGCTATATGAACTACCATTATATGGCTCCTTTCTTATTTACACATTCTCAAAATGAAACAATCTTCTTTTCTCCCAGAAACCACTACTACTGCAATGCACTTGCAGGAGAAGGTGTGAGAGGAAAATTCTACTACACGCTCACCTTCAGCATCAAGTTTCCTCATAAAGATGATGTTTGCTACCTGGCCTACCATTACCCCTATACCTACTCTACAATGATGGTAATACTACTATGTCCACCTAGATAAGCTAGCGGGCCTGACAGATTGGAGCTGCTTGGATACATGTAGATTTTGAGATAGCACAGAGGAATATTTTCATAAGCAGTTAATGATTATGATGCTGTTAGTGCCTTGTTTTGCAGCTGCAGCCCATGTCAGTTCTGAAGCCCAGAATTCTGTAGGAGAAAAGATCTTCCTGTATGCAATGAGCTGGAATACAAACCTTTAGTGCTTATACCAGTCGTAATGCAAAGCAAAAGATTGCTCTCTTTATTTTTTTTTGTCAGTTCTTTCTTCTGAAGGGGTGGGAAGCACAGGCCTGTAGCTAATGGCAACTCATAAGTGAAACCTGCCCCTCCTTCTGCCAGAGGGTAATGGCTCAGCTGCCCAAGCTGCACCCAGCAATACCACAGTGCAGGACTTCATCTGAATGCTTGTCAGCTGTTTCCTCTGTGCCAGCTCAAGTGACAGCACCCCTACCAGTGCTGTCAGTCCAGAAACTAAAAGAATACGAGTCCAAGGCATCAACTGTATTTCTGAGTTGTACCAAGTTTTCTTCTTGGGGAAGGATTTGTTTTCAAAAACTTTTTCTGGCTGGGGTGGATGGTAAGGGAATTTTCTGAGAGTTGCATCCAGTGTGCTTTCTCTGTGATTGATGTAGGAGATCTCAAGATCTGAAAGGAAGGTAGGATAAAAGAAAGGAAATTAATAGTTCTGGGAATAGCTTTGCTTTGTTGTTAAAGATGAGTAAGATGTTACTCAAAATGAAGACATAGTTCCAGTAGATCAGTTTCCTTTCCTTCTCCCCTGAATTTCTGTTTTCAATGTTTTTTCTTCTGGGCAGTAACAGCCAGTATGGGTTGATGAAGTTTATGTTCTCTCTGTTTTTCACAATGTTTACCATTATCAGATATGAAAGACACTGCTTTCAAGGGAGATAATGTCCTCTCCCACTTACTAACCATGCTCCTTGGTATGCTGGCGTAGTTAGATTAATTCCCACTCAGGTAACTGTATCTTGTCAACTGCTTTTGCATCCCATTACAGATGTTGAAAGGAACTGCTTCCAATATCTGGGAGAAGGCCAGTCAAGATTTCACTGTCCAAAATATGCCTGCCAGCTCATTTCTCATTAGGCTTATGAGTACCAGTTACTCCTCCAAATCAATGAGGAAGAGAGTGTTCTCCAGTAGTGGGGTTTGACCTATAGCCCTGAAGACATGTAGTAGTCTGCAGGGGAAAAGATAAATGCAATACTGAAGAACGTAGTGGACTTACTCACCACAATACTTTATTACTGAAATGCAGTGCCTCATCATTATTTTACTGTTATTGATTTCTATCTTCCTCTGGCACAAAAGCAAGAGAGACTTACAGAGTTTGTATGCTATGAGAACCCCTGAACCTCACCTACTCCAGAATGAATAGAATAGAGATGAAAAAGATGTTATTCCTTGACTTCCAGAGCCAAGTCTTGAAGCATTTCACTGCCTCTTCAAATAAAATGCTCATAGAATTTAAAGGGAATTTTGCCCCAGGAATAGTTTAAGTGAAGTCTCAGTAAGGACCATAAAGTTTGGTAAATGAGAATTATGGATGGAAAATACTGATATATCATCTTGTCAAGCTCTTTAGCCAAAGCAAAGTTATTGCCTCTAATAATTCTAAAATGCTTCTTTGCTTGAACTAATTTAAAATGTCGAATGATGCAATTTACACATTTCCATGTTACTTTAATTTCCACAGTAAATAAACTAAATCAGGTTTGTGCAGCAGTAGATTTCATTTTAAAACATTTGTCCACTGGTGAAGTATGTTGGTTTTACATATCAGTAATAAATTAAAAGTGATCACAAACCCAAGGGCTCAATTAAATACATAGTGCTTTGGGGAGGAAGATAAACTTGTATATGGAGTTACTAATTTGAAAATGTTTTTAAATATCATATATATTTAATAGTTACAGGCACATTTGTAGGAAACGCACATTGCAGAATCCTATTTGAACTGGATGCACTCTGCAGTTCATTACTTTTTTGTCCATTAGTAATTACATTTATTTTATGAACAGCAATTTATCTATTTTTACATCACAGTGTTAATTGTTTGGATATCTAGCTGAAATCCCTGTGGCAGCTCTACCCAATTAAGTTTTGCTGGGTACCCAGGAACACAAGTAAATGATTATATTGAGTTCTCTGTATTTATGTGAGATCGTTAGATGCATCTAATAATTGAATTTGCTTTATAGAGCAGTATGTTAATTGTTTTATGACATAGATGACTGTAAATTTCAGTTCTGAATTTGCATTCAAATGGATACTGAGAAAGCAGTCTGAGAAAATAGCAAGCTCCTAGGTTTGAGGAAGAGGAAACTCTCCTCCCATAAATGTTGTTTGGAATTTAGCTCTGACTTGTTAAGATACAAAAAAGCAACCATGTCAGGGTTGTTGAGTGAATGGGTGTGCTTTAGTTAAAGTATGGCTAGGCTNCTTTAGTTAAAGTATTGTTAAGGTGAATGTCCATACTGCACTGTAACTAGTTCTACCCATTGAGAGACAAGTGGTGTTCCACAACATTTTGCAAACCTTGTCATGGGTTTACTTACACTAATCTTGCCACTTGCAATTATACTGTAAACAGAGAGAACTACACATCATCTGGTGTGTGGGTGACAAGTGGCTGTGTCTAATGAGGAGATCAGAATTTGTTCCAAAAAGTCATTTTTTTTTTCAAGCTGCCAATTTTTGTCTCAGATTTCTCAAGAAGTTATTAGGCTTAGGAATTGTTTCAAACTGCCAGAAACTTTGCAGAGGGGAGGTGGGAATAAAATCTCATTTTAAAATAACTTCTTGGAAAGATTCTGTTCAAATTTCCCACTACTGACTGCACAAAATGTTGTTTTGATGAAAACTTTTTGGCTGCCTCTGATATGGAGTTGTTCCTGAGTTTTGCTGGCATGTGCTTGACAGCTAACCAGTCCGTTCTAGAAATGCTCAAAAATGGTGAGTTTGCTCGTGTTTCTACACAGTCCCTGTTAAAACACAAGAAGTAGACAGTTTGCTTTTTGACTTCATGTATGCATACAAATTCTTTTACAGTAAAAAAAAAAAAGCCCCTAGAACTGCTCAGGTAAAATCATAGAATGGTTTGGGTTGGAAGGGACCTTTAAAATCCATCCAGTCCAACCCCCCTGCAATGAGCAGGGATGCCTTCAACTAGACCATACTATAAGACTAAATCGTTCTTTGCATCTTCAGTGAACTGGGATGTCTAGTGAATGGTTTGTCCGTATTTGTGGGATGTAATAGGTGATGATATTAACTGGCAGAAGAGAGAAGCTGGAAAATGAGCAAGAAATGAAATTTGTACCAATAATAACAGACAGTTAGTGGAATAAAATCGGATTTTTCAAACCGTGAACACATTTACAAATCTGTTTCGTTGCTTCCTTCTCAGTCTCATCTTGATATCCTGGAACAAACTAGGAACCCAAAGAAGGTGTACTGGAGGCAGCAAACACTCTGCCAGACACTAGGAGGAAATGGATGTCCGTTGCTCACAATCACTGCCATGCCAGAATCTAAAAAAAGAGATGACTTGGAGCAGTTCTGTAAGTAGCCAAATGACAAGTTGTGGTCCTGTCAGCAGTGTCAGTGACAACCTGTTTTGTGAATATGTTGATTTTCTTGCCTTTCTCATTTAGAAAAAAGGAGTCTGAATGTGGGGAACAGCTAATTACAATACTTACTTAAAATCACAGGTTTATGTGGAAAAGGGAGGAGAAGCTGATAACATTTAGTACTTCAGATTTTTCTTTAATGGTCTAAAACAATTACAAAGTCCAATATAATGTATTTCCAACTGTGTTCAAGTAACCAAGAAAAAAATGGGTGGTTGTTGGAATTTTTTTTGTGTGTGTGTGTGTTGCTGTTCCATGTTGAAATGATTTTGAGATCTGAGGTGTGGAGGGGTGGAAAGTACGAGTTTAAGCATATTTGGCTTTGAAAGGGCTTTCTGAAAGGTCTGTTTTGTCATGGGAAAGGAGTAAAACAACTTCAAAGTCTCCTGTATAAACCAGCATTCTTGCTTTCTGACCAACACCACAACATGCCTGGGTCTGGAGTTATGCAGATACAGTGATCAGAACTAAAAAAATCTGGAAGAATATTTTCATCTTTGCCATAGATAACATTCTATTGTGCTAGGTGTGGCACTGCATGGAAGAATGGATGGCCTCTGTGTATGCAGGACTTACAGCCTGTATTCAAAGCTAGTGAGAGTCACAGATGCTGAACTAAGGATCATGAGGAAATAACACAGTACTGAGCAACATGATAATACCCCAAGAGTCACACTGCTTTTAGGGGAGTATCAGGATACAAATGTGACAATACGAGGTGGCATTGCCATTTTCTGGAGCACTGTGCTCTCGGCGTGTATCAGAATTCATCTTGCAGTGTTAAGAGAGTCTGGGAGGCTTTCAAAGGTCATTAACCTGTCAGTGAAGTCAAGGCTTGGCTTATTTATTCAGCACAGATTTGCTGAAAAATTCATAAAGGATCTATGAACAGTTTGGACAGACACTTGCTTCGAAACCTTCAGGCTGTTGTAATATTCAGCATCTGGGTTCAAATCCCAATTGCTTGCCTGAAGTCCTCTTTGTTTTTGAGAGAAAGAAATACCTGCTGGTTTATGATACTACATGAGTTCAGTGGGAGCTAGTAGTTCTGATCAAAGTGCCATAAAATTATGTGCCACTAAACAACTCTGCCGAAGCTTTGCAGTGCATAAGATTGAGGACTTCCTAGACCTCATCTGTGAACCAGTTGAATTCAACCTAAACAAAACATGTAGAAAACCCAGTTGTCTGAACCAAAATAGAAATTGTTTGGAGGAAAGACAGTGCCAAAGAAAGGCATCACAGTTTCTTGCAAGCTTCCAAGATTATAAAAGCAAACACCAATACTCACTCTTAGGTGATGAAAATATTTGTTGCTTTATCAAGTGCAAGAGCAGCAAGGCAGCACACCACATTTTATGCTGTGGGGATGCCTCTAGGCAAATCTGAACAATCATGTGTACACTTATTTTGTTTAAGCAGCCTGGATAATTATGGTTTTTGGAGACACACTTAGCCTAATTTGTGTCTCTTTGTTTGGCTTTGATCAGCAGTTACTTCTCAGTTTCCTGGTCTTACATGGCATGTCATTCTCTCTGTGAAATGGTTTGGCTGATGGAAGGACTTATTTGTCAATATTTTCCACTCTGAAAAAGGAACTCAAAAGCAACAATTTAGAGCTAAATACAAAGGGACCAGAAAGTGGAGGTTTTCCCAGTAATAACTCCCACTGATTTGCACAGTCTTCATGTGTACATATTTCATCTAGAGGAGTGATGCGTTTCTCCAGCACTGGGGAACTTGGCACATTAGCAATGACTAAAAATTGATAGCCCTTAGGTTTTCCTTCTGATTCTGGACAATTAATAGTTTTGATGAGTTACAATAGTCATTTTGCGTTCCTAGCAAATTTGTTATTTCTCCTTTTGAGAGACATTTGTTAATCTATACTCTAAAACCTCTAGTATAAACCGGTGTGGCTAAATAACGACCTGCTTCTTGAGCTGAGGCGTAAGAACGAAATGCACAGGCGATGGAAGCAGGGACAGGTGGCCTGGGGGGAGTACAGGGAAAAGGCTAGGCAGTGTAGGATCGAGATCAGGAAGGCCAAGGAGCAGATGGAGCTGAACTTGGCAAAGGAGGTGAAAAATAATAGAAAGGGGTTCTATAGGTACATTAACCAGAAAAGAAAGGTCAGGGTGAGTGTTCCCTCTCTGCTAGGTATAGAAGGTAGCCTAGTCAATGGGGATAGGGACAAGGCAGAGCTGCTCAATGAGTTCTTTGCTTCGGTCTTTACTGGTAGCCAAACTTCCCAACATGACCGAGACTCAGTAGCCCTGGATGACAGATGGGTGAATGAGGAGCCTCCCGCTGTATTTGAAGAACAGGTTCGGGACTACCTAT